>PVIJ01000062.1:0-439556 GCA_004024925.1 Scalopus aquaticus | reverse complement strand
CTGGTTCTTTGAAAAAATAAACAAAATAGACCAACGTCTTGCCAGGCTAACAAAGAAAAGATGGAGAGAACACAAATAAACAGGATAAGAAGTGAAAGAGGAGAAATTACAACAGACACAGCAGAAATCAAAAGAATAATCAGAAATTACTATGAACCGCTATACGGAAATAAGTTCAACAACTTAGAGGAAATGGACAAATTCCTAAAAATATACAAACACCCAAAACTAGGTAAACAAGATATAGAACATCTAAACAGGTCAATCACATGAAGTGAAATTGAAACAGTGATCAAAACCCTCCCCAAAAACAAAAGCCTAGGACCAGATGGTTTCATAAATGAATTCTACCAAACATTCAAAAATGAACTAATCCCTATTTTACACAAACTCTTTCAAAAAATTGAGAAGGAAGGAATACGACCAAACACATTCTATGAAGCCAATAGTACACTAATACCAAAACCAAACAAAGACAACACAAGAAAAGAACACTACAGACCAATCTCTCTAATGAACACTGATGCAAAAATATTCAACAAAATTTTAGCCAACAGGATCCAACAATGCATCCAAAAGATAACACACCATGAACAATTGGGATTTATTCCAGGTTCGCAAGGATGGTTCAACATCAGAAAATCAATCAATGTAATCCAACACATCAACAAAAAGAAAAATAAAAACCATACGATCATATCAATAGGTGCAGAGAAAGTATTTGATAAAGTGCAACATCCATTCATGATAAAGGCCCTCGAAATCCTTGGGATTAAAGGAACATACCTCAATATAATAAAATCCATATACAACAAACCCACCGCCAATATTATCCTCAATGGTGAGAAGCTGAAAGCCTTTCCCCTAAGATCACGAACAAGGAAAGGATGTCCACTCTCACCATTGCTCTTCAATATAATACTGGAAGTCCTAGCCAGAGCAATAAGACAAGAGAAAAACATACAAGGAATCCAAATAGGGAAAGAAGAAATTAAATTATCACTTTTTGCAGGCAATATGATAATAGACATAGAGAATCCAAAAAGCACCACAGAAAAACTACTCAAAATTATAGACCAGTTCAGTAAAGTAGCAGGATACAAAATCAATGCACAAAAATCAGTAGCTTTCCTATATACAAACACTCAGAAGAAGAAATAAAGAGAATCACCCCCTTCAAAATTGAAACAAAAAAAAAATAAAATACCTGGGAATTAACCTAACAAAAGAGGTAAAGGGCTTATACAAAGAAAACTGTAAGACCCTATTAAGAGAAATAGAGGAGGACACAAAAAAAATGGAAAGACATCTCATGTTCATGGATTGGAAGAATTAACATTATCAAAATGGCCATTCTCCAAATGCAATTTACAGATTCAATGCTATTCTGATAAAAATCTCAATGACATTCTTCAAAGAAATAGAACAAATATTGATGAAATTCATATGGAACCACAAAAAACCTCGAATAGCCAAAGCTCTCCTGACTAAAAAGAAAGAAAATGGAGGGATTACACGCCCAGATTTCAAACTATACTACAAAACCAAAATAATTAAAATAGCATGGTACTGGAACCAAAACAGAAGTACAGACCAATGGAATCGAATAGAAAACCCAGAAATAAATCCACATACCTATGGACAAATAATCTTTGACAAAGGAGCGACGAATATGCAATGGAACAAGGTTAGTTTGTTCAATAAATGGTGCTGGGAAAACTGGACTGCTACATGCAAAACAATGAAGCTAGACTACTACCTCACACCATGCACAAGAATAAACTCAAAATGGATAAAAGACATGAACGTAAGACCTGAAACCATAAATTTTATAGAAGAAAATATAGGCAAAACTCTACATGACGTACATCTCAGCAAAATCTTTAAAGACACATCCCAAAAAGCAAAGGAAGTCAAGGAAACGATAAACAGCTGGGACTACATCAAACTAAAAAGCTTCTGTACAGCAAAAGACACAATAATCAAATAGACACCCTACTAACTGGGAGAAAACCTTTGCACACAATACAACTGATAAAGGACTGATAACTAAAATCTACAAGGAGCTCACACAGCTCAACAAAAACAAACTCAACAATCCAGTCAAAAAATGGGCAGAAGAGCTAAAAAGACACTTCTCCAAGGAAGAAAAGCAAATGGCCAACAGCCATATGAAAAAATGTTCCCCATCACTTATAATCAGGGATACGCAAATCAAAATCACAATGAGATACCACCTCACACCAGTGAAAATGGTGCACATTACAAAAACAGGCAACAACAAATGGTGGCAAGGATGTGGAGAAAAAGGAACTCTTCCACACTGCTCGTGGGAATGCAAACAGGTCCAACCACTATGGAAAGCCGCATGGCGTTTCCTCAAACTAATAAACATGGAGCTACCATACGACCCAGCAATACTACTTTTGGGAATCTACCCAAAGGACACAAAAACACTAATCCAAAAGGATACATGCACCCATAAGTTTATTGCAGCACTATTTACAATAACGAAGGTATGGAAACAACCTAGATGTCCAAAAATAGATGACTGGATAAAGAAGATGTGGTACATATACACAATGGAATATTATTCAGCATTCAAAAGAGATAAACACATGCAATTTGCAACAACATGGATGGAACTAGAAGGGATCATGCTCAGTGAAATAAGCCAAAAGGAAAAAGAAAAATATCGAATTGTCTCACTTATAACAGATGAACCAAATATAGGAGCGACGATCAGCGAGAGAGGGGGGAGGATTGGGGCTCAGAACAGGGGCGAGGGGAGCACGAGGGAATATGGTGACAGTACACGGGTGAATTGGTGGTGGGAAACTTACGGGGAATATACAGTAATGTTAAAGACACAAATAAAAAAAAAAACAAGCTGAGATAGGGAGGGTTTGCTAGATCATCCAGGTGGCTTAATCACTTAAGCCCTAAAATCTGAGAACCTTTCCAAATTTGGGGGCAAGAAGGAGGAGGGAGAGAGGATAATGGAAGAAGGGTCAGGGCAACACAAGGTGAGAGGATGTTCAATCCCCTATTGCTGGATTTGAATCAAGGAATGATCTCTGGAAGCTAGAAAGGGTTAGGAAACAGAGTTTCTCCTACCGCCTCTGGAAGGAACACGTTCGTGAGACAGCTGCACTTTAGCAGACAGAGACTAATGTTGGGCTGCTGATACACAAAATTATTACTAATGTTATTTTGAGTTACTAGACTGTGGCCACTTGTAGCAGTGATAGAAAACTAATCTAGTTTGTTCCCAATATTACAGTATTATAAACGTTGTAATATTTAAATTTATCAGCATGCTTTTACCTATTATTATGTCCTAATGATGCATTTCTAGAAGTGGGCTTAATTTCCTTTAATTTGCACTTATAATTTTTAACATGAAGAGCTGAGAAATAAGTGTAAGGATAAGCCTTATACTGTTCTACCTGCAACTGCTATGTAACAACCCACTCCAGACATAAGTAAACAATGATTTTGTATCTTTATGGATTTTGTGGGTGGGAATTGGAATAGGGCAATGGGGAAATTTTGTCTGGCCCTTCATCTGGGTAGACTTCCAGGCTGGAGGTAGTTTCCTAATTGGGTTCAGGGGTTCAGCTGAAGATTTCATTCACTCACATGCCTGGTACACGCCTTGAAGACCAGGATGTAGAGCAGATCACCCACATGTGGCCTCTCCATGCCTCATGGCTTCCTCACAGCATGGCTATTTCAGCATAGTCAGACCTCTTAAGTGTCTCTAAGAACAAGGTTCTCACAAATGAGGCAGAATCTGCACTGCTCTTTATCATTCTGCCTCTAAAGTCACCCAGCTCATCTTCCACCACATTTTATTATTTACAAGGAAGTCACAAGCCCACCCTACTTGAGGAAGGGAAGATTTAGATTCCCAGGCAATGGAGGAATGTCAAAAAAGTTGAGGACTATATTTTCAAACTTTTGTTTTAATCAATGTATCATAATTAAGGGAACTTACATTTCCCGAAAATTAAAATAAGAAAAAATTAAAATTCAGTCATTAGTGCTATTGTCACAATAAAAAAGTTACTAATATCTCAAAGAAACCACAGCTGATTGAATATTTTAAAAAGTGTTGTTCTGAATTAAATGGGATGAAATTTGACTAATAATAATTTGACTTTCGGTTTCAAAGGCTGTGGATGAGATAAGTAAAATATATTCTATCCATTCAAATTCTCCAGAGCAAGTTAAAAATTGGGATTTTTCATTTCCTGCAATTATGAGATGAAGAATAGAGTATTTAAACCATTCAATAGAATGAGACCAAACAAATGACTAGTTTTAGTAAGACAATAGTAATATGTACTCTATATTTTTCTATGTAATTAAGATTTATTACATAGTCTAAAAGTATCTTTCAGATAATGTAGTTACTGTAAAATTTCTTTATTTGCTGTGCTTTCCCAAGTTTATCCTTTTACAACCCTAATAAATACCAATTTAATAGAATATTAGAAAGTGACAAAGAGAAATGTTAGAAATCGATGTAGTGTACTTACTTATAATAGGATTAATTCAAAATCCTCACACAGTGGTCTGTTTTGAGCTTCTGGAGGGAAGAAAAATTAATCCCTAAACACAGTGAAAGCTTTTTATAGTTAAGATGTCCAGTAATATAAATATGGCATTCTAATCAAATATTTGTTTTCCCTTTTTGAGAAGAAGGGTTGCATTCTTCACTGGAATAGTAAAATTGACTTTGTGAATCTAAGGATGGAGGAAGAAGGCAGGCACTTCTGGTTTGCCTTCTTTTACAGACAAATTACACATGTCTGTTCACTTTTGTCTTCAAATATATCTTTTGGGCAAAACCATATAAGCCCTATATGATTCATGCCAAAGTTCTCACTAACCATAATACTGTTTAACCCAATATCCAGTATTTCTGGGCATGATGACATTAGCATTATTTCTCCAGCCAGTGCTGCCAGCCAGACTGAGGATTACTATGTAGGAGGATGCTGAACCTTTGGATCCTGCCCCACATGTCTTAGGAGGCCAGGCAACACTGGAGAAATGCAGCCAGACCTTCACTCTATCCAACCATGGCACCTTACCAATTGTACTGATGCTGCTGTTCCATGTTGGTGGAAAACATGGCCAATCCAATTCTTTTAGATTTGCTCTCAGTCTACACCCACCATGCAACAATTCTAACCTCATCCAGAGCAGGTGGGGAACACACCATGAAGCACCTTTCTATGGGTGTGTTACTTGTACTTCTGCCACTTAGCTGCTTTCTACCATCTTTCCCAGCCTGAAAAAGGTGAGTGTTCTCCTTGTCCAGTGAAGATGTTCCTCTGAATGATTTCTTTTCTATTCCATAAGGGTACACTAAATAAAGGGTGTGGTGCAGGGAGAGAACAGCCAGGAGAAAAGAACCAAAAATGTATTACCTGTTAACAGCTGTAAGTTGAGTGAAACAAAGATTCTGCCTTTAGGGGCTAACATTAGAAGGTGGGGACAGAGTCTAAAATTACCATAACAAAAAGAAAATTTACTAAGTGCTTAAATCAGTAGAGGTAAGGGATAAGGACTGTGACAGATCTGACAAGGGAAGTTACTACCCGCCTGGGTGAATCAGGAATAGAATATTTAAACCAGCTCAAGTCTTAGAGGCAGAAAGAAATTACGGATCCAGACTTAGCAAGTAGGTCAGGTTAGCTGCAACATAAGTGAGCCTGGAGGAGAAAGGAGGGAATTGCTGATAGAATGGCAGGTCTAAATGTCAGTCTAAAAAGTTTGGACCTTACTGAATAGGTAATAAGGAGCCCATTATCATTCTTCAGCAGTGAAATGATAAGAGCTATGCCCCAGGAGGATTCAGCTGGCAGTTGTACATAAAATGGGTTGGCAAGAGGAGAGTATAGACAGAGGAGACCACCAAAAACCAGAGCTGGAAATCACTGTTCCTTGTTGTCTAGTAAAGCCATGACATCTAGAAATGTATTTTTTTTTTTCTATAATATCAGGTAAATCCACTTTACCTCTGCTTTTTTTAACCCTTTGCCAATATAAATACATATGTTGGCTGTGATAATTCTACAGGTCATTGGGCAAATGTTTTAATATTTGAAGTCTGAGAATAAAAGAAACACTTTTCCTATCTGTTGTTACAGTCACATAAATATCACAATACTCAGATCCAAGAATCCAGAATCAGAGGATTCGTTTCTAAATAAAACATGGTACATATTTCATCTCTCAAATACTTCATTAAGATTTAAATTTAGGCTTCCCTGGTGGCGCAATGGTTAAGCGCTGCGCTGTGGAGCTGTCGGCAGAGGCAATGCGAATTCGACTCCCAACCGGGGTGATTCCCACATGGTGCGGCAGACCTCTACTGCCTTGCCCGCTGCTCCCCTCAGCAGTGTATTTCCATCAATCTGCCTGTTCTGCTCCCCACTCTGGTGAATCCTCTCACCACCCCATGCCTCTGGTCTGTACTCCAGCTTGTATGTATAAATAAATAAATCTTTAAAAAAAAAGTCAGAATCTATTGTGTTATTTCTTTAAAAAAATGATTTAAGTTTAATTGTATTATGGCATGTGAATATATATTTGTAACCTATTTAGTTTTTGATATATTTCCACTAAAATGTAACTGTTTGGGTGAAAAAGTAGGAATTAAATATGTTTATTTGAATGGCAGTATGTAATCTGATATCATTATTGGACTACAGAATTCCATTTTAAAATGACAAGTCAGAGAAAATGCTTATGATGGGAGGCGAAGCAAAGTTGGGGAAATATTTTTGTGATCA
Organism: Scalopus aquaticus; assembly: GCA_004024925.1. Lineage (NCBI taxonomy): Eukaryota > Metazoa > Chordata > Mammalia > Eulipotyphla > Talpidae > Scalopus > Scalopus aquaticus. The sequence goes on along the minus strand of PVIJ01000062.1, from coordinate 432,747 downwards.
GCTATGTAAGAAAATAAAAGTTATTGGGAGTTTATAGTTTTTAGAGTTATTTGTATTCATTCTAGCAGAGTTATAGTAATACCAAATTATGAGAGACATTTCATGATTCCTATGAAGATAAATGCCAAGTATTTTTTTCTATAGCAGTTTGATTTGATTGCCCAAGTGACATTTATACTGTCACATACTTTTGTGAAATTCCCTATGCTAATTAGTTTTTCACATTTTTCAGTGACAAAATTGTCATATTTTCTTATGCTTGAATTTTTTTTTTTAACTAAAGAGTGATTTCTGTAAAGAGTTCCTAAAGTGGATTTTTTAAGAAAAACTTTAGCCAAATGAAACCATATTTGTGAAAGAGTTTTTTGTCTTTGTAGAGGAGAAAGTATAAGTTGTAAAATGACTTGGATGTTCAAATACAGGGGAAAAAATCATTCTAGAGTGTTACAGATAAAAGCGTACTAAAGCAGAGCGGTATTCATGGTTAGTCAAATTGGGTAATGGTAGTGATTAGCAAATATATGATTCTCAATAAGTTACAAATTATTCTCAAGTTTAACTGCACAAAAATTACTCATGATTTCACAAATTGTATGTATGGTTTACCACAAAAGGCAAATACTAAAGAACATATTTTGACTTAGCTTTTAAGATATTTTGGGATTATGAACATCAAAGTCCTATTTTCCTGCTCACTGTGAGGGCGAAACGCACCCTTCATCCTATCACCCTGCTCACCCCACCTTTCACTCTCACGTACAAGAAAACAGAATACCAGCAACCATCAAAAACAGGCATCATCTTCACAGAAACTAAAGTGTCTTTGAGTTTTCTACATGTTGAGTCCAAATAATACAATGCCACATTAGGTAAAATAGAACATGGAAAATAAATACAATAGTCTATACAAAAGATGGGAAATTTTAGATTTTTAAGACAAAATGACATAATATTTATTTTAGAAAAATATTATTGCACAGTCCTCTAAATGATGAACTCTTTGTAATCTAGTCTAATTATGTGATTTATACCCAGTTTTTTCTTTCCCTCTTTCCCTTCAATTCTTCCCTCTTTCCCTTCCTCCCTCTATCCCTCCGTCCCTTCCTTCCTTCCCTCTTCCTTCCTATCCTTACTTCCTAACTAGAAAATGCCTTCCAGAATTTTGTCAGGTTTTATTGCTGTATATTTAATTAATTATTTTATTTGTTTTAAATCCTTGCATAGTATTAATTATTATCCTGGAGAAATTTTTAGAAACAGAATCACTGGGTCCAAGGTTTGTTTGTTTGTTTTTTTTTTTAAAGCAACTTTTACTTCCCCTCACCCTCCCCCACCACCATCCTCATAATCTCATTGTATCTTTCCCTCCTCCCTCCCTCTAACTCTCAGAATCCTCATGGAGTGTATTGATGTCAACTGGTTTTTAAAATTATTTTCTGTTATTAAATCATATCTATATCTATGTGTAGATGCCTGGTATTTGTTTTTTTTTTTTTTTTCATTCTGACTTACTTTGCTACACATAATTTTCTGAAACTGCCTCCTTTTCATTAAAAATGCTTCAAACTTCATTTCATTTTCTTATGTTTGAATAATACTCCATAGTCTATGCCCTTTATTCTCATGGCTAGTAAAAATTTCTTTAAAGGATCAAAACTTAGAAAAGGTAGCACGTGAACATTAATCAAATACAAATGTATACATTTAAAAATTATGATGTTAGTTATAGACAGAGTATACTTCCTTAATGCCCTTAAGTATCTGACCTTTGGCAAGAACTCCATAATTATACCCCCTGCTACCTATCTCTGCCCTTTCATTCACTTTTCTGCAGCAAAGAAAGAGGAACTTATTGTAAGTGCAAATTCAAAAAGAGAAACTGGGCATATGCAAGTCAAGCCATTCCTCACCCTTTGGAGCAAGCATGCCCACCTGCACCCTGAGTTTTGCAAAGACAAAACTATATGGGTATGCTCTGATTTTTGTGCCCTACCCTGAGCTTGTTAGGTAAATCAATCTAATCAGGTACTAGGAATCTTACTTTCCTGCAGATATATTCCCCAGTATCCACTTTATCAGTAATGAAGTGTTAGGCTGAGTTTACTTACTGTATTTTTTCTCAGTTGACAGTATTTGCTAGACCCACTGTTATTTGGAGTCAGAAAGAGACAAATCAGATGACTTTGGTTCAGTTTTGTGTCCTTTCAGGGTAATTCTTTGGTTTATAAAGTTTTAGGTGTGGGTTTGTATTTTAGTCTCCAAACTAGCATTGAAGACTTGGTGAAGGCATGTGTATGAAGACAAATTCAATACTTGGCAAACTAAATAGAGAGCAAAAAGCATGTACCCAATAACTTTATTTTGACTATTTGTACTATGCCAGGATTCTGAATACTGGGAATACAGCAGTGGAAAAGACATGGTACTTAGTTTATGGCATATAAAAATGGTGGGGGGAAATAAATAATAAGCTAAACTTGTAAATGCACAAACATACATACACAAACTAGTTGCTGGTAGTGATCAGAAAATACATAATAAAAATATTTAACAAAATATGTGGTAACTTTCTTTAGATAGGATGGCTAAGGAAGACATTTACAGAAGTAAAATTTGATCTGATATGGATAGTAGTCATGAAAATACCCAGGGAGAAAAAACAATGCAGGCAGAAGAAACTTCAGAGGTTCTGAGAAGAGGCAGCCTTATCAGTCCGAAGGACAAATATAAGCAGAGTGAGTAGAATGTAATAGAAAAGAACCATGAAACAGAAGACAATGAGCATAGAGAGGCAGCAGGTCCTAAATCATGAGAGGAAACCTTGCAGGTCATAATTTAAAAAATGTATCTTATTTGAAATGACATACAAATGTATTGGAATGTTTACAGTTGGGATATAAATGTGATCTAAATTGAGTTTTTAAGCTTTTACCTTGGCTATTTGGGTTGAAAGAATTGAAGAATTACCAGATAAGACTCAATTGCAGTGTTCAAGCCTGCAATGACTGCTTGTTCAGGGGTGTCCTCGCTGGGGAGTAGGAGTGGTCAGAGGAGACAAAACCAGAAAGCTAGAGTCAATAGTATTTATTTACCATTGGGAGATGGGTGTGACTAGGGTTGTACTCATAGGAATTAATTCAAATATCAATGTTTTTACTCTAAATATCTGGGTGAACAGGAGTATGGTATCTAGAAATAGGGAAAACTTTTGGAGTTCCTAACCCAGTGTTCCCAGTTTTTATAAGATTATCTAAGGAGGATAATCATAAATCTCAGTATATCCAAAACCAATATAACATATACCTATTGTCTCAGATAAATTATTAATAATTCCCCCTTTAATAATCAAAATATCCCAGTTTTGACAACATATATGGCCATTTGGTACCTACATCTCTTTGATCCATAAGGTCATAACTGATTGCAGATCCGTACAAATCTCACACTATCTCTTTTAAAAGGAGGAACCAAGACAAATGAGGTGACAAAACATACCTGTCACACCACCTACCTTCACATCCATTTATTGAAATCCAAACCATCCTTAAAAGCTCAATTTTTAATTAATTCATGCATTTTATCATTAAGTTTTCTCTTACTAGTGTATCTATGCCACTCATATGATATTTCAGTTAAAGCAATAAAGTATTTTTCTCATTTAAATGTCAACTATATATTTCAAATATCTCAATAAAACTTCTCATCTTAGGTGTCCAATAATTGTCAAATAAATGTTCACAAAACTAAAGTAATATGCAGGCGAAATGGGAGACATATCTGATAACTACTGTATTTAAAGAAAACAGATGAGCGTATTTTGTATAAATACACATTACAAATGACTATTTTGCAGGTCAACAAAGAACTTTTATAATAATTTCAAGATGCTGTCAGTGGTAAAGATGAAATCATCCTATACCCCCTCGGGTTCTTTTAGGTTGGTGAATAATCAAACATGCATCAGAGAAATTGATGAGAAAAAGAGCCAAAAGAGTTTGTAAACAGTATGTATACCTCCTGTACACATGGGGGCGACCCAGTGAGATTAAGAAACTCACTGGGCTTCTGTCACCATCTCAAGTAGCCTCAGGCAAGACAAAGGACATTTGTAGGAGGGAGAGAGGGGTTGAACAGGGAAAGAGGAGGAAGAGGAAGATCAGTTTGGGGAAGGCACAATAAACAAAGGTATGACTATTACGCAGCTTTGAATTCTCCACTGTAAGAGTTAAAGAGATCAGGTCTTCCATGTTCACAAGGAGATGCCTTTAGAGAAACAGATTTTTCCTTTGCACGTATAAACTTCTTTTACAAAAGTCAACCCCCAGGCAGCCTTTAGAACCCCTCCTATGAAATACAACTACTACCAAAAAGACCTATTTTGAGGTAATGCATTTGCTCTCCTATATGGAACACTAGGGCCACATTAGTTAAATTTGTAGAGGCTTATAGAGACATTCTAGCTGATTCCAGAAACCAAATTGTAATTTAGAAAGATAATTCCATGAAAAGTACAATCTGATACAACGCTCCATTGGAGAACATAATACTGGATCTTAACTAATGTTGGCTTGCTTGAAAATCACACAGAGATAGTAGAACAACACTTACCTAAGATATGAAATGTTGAAGTTATATGTGCATGTATTAGTCAGCTTTCACTCAGTTATTATATGTAAACAAGTGATCTGAAACTCCCCATGACTTACAACAATAAAATATTATATAATGTTTAGTTTTGTCTCAGCTGCAAGCCTTCCACCTCATATTGAGACTGAAGACCTAGGTAGACTGTATTATTATTATTCCAATAATATTTCAACATAAATAAAGCTCACTCATGTTAAATACGCTCAAGTGCTGGCAGGAAAAAAATGGTCAATGGCAGAACAACACAGACTCTTAGAGCTTTTACTAGGATGTAGCAACATCATTTCCAAAGTGAGTCACGTGGTCAGCTTAATGTCAATAGAGCATGGAAGTACAACCTCTTATAAGGAGGGCAACATATAATTGGGAATAATAATGAAATTTCTCACAGTGCCTATGATATCTCTCACAGCAACCACAGCATATGAATTTTGATGATGCATTAAAACAGAAATCAGGCAACTCTGATCTAGAAATCATAGAAAAAATAGTTCTACTGGAATAACAGCTGCTTGTTTCTTCTACCTGCAATGAAAAGACACAGGCAGCTGCTGATACACATATTATACACATTGGTGTTACTAACCAACAATCTCTGAAGATTAATTTTGCTGCCCTCCAAATATCTATAATTGGGTGCGTTAGGTTAACAATAATTTCTGAGACTAATGAAAAAAAAGCCATGAAGGACAGCTGTTATCTATGATAAATGATTTTATATTCTGTCTCTAATTGATGGTACTACATTGAAAGATGAGAAATTTTCCTCTTTGCAGAAAAATATTGAATGGTTTCACTTATAACAGGACTATAAGGAAACCAAATAAGAGAGAGACACTCAACGGGTAGGGGTGGGATGAGGGGCAAGGGGAGTGGGGGGGGGCGGGGGTGAGGGGAGGGTAAGGGCACAAAATGGAGTAGAAAAGGACACAAGGGACCACGGAGATGGGTCACGGGTGAATTGGTGGTGGGTTACCCAAGGGGAATACAAAATGTAAAAGATATAAATAACAATAAAAATATATACATTAAAAAAATAAGAAATGTTCCTCTTTGTAAGGGAGTATATATTTATTACCAAACAGAAAAAAGGAGTTATTTTCCAAATGAAAAAAGATTTACTATATATTATTGTTTATTCTATATCTGGGAATATTACAGGTATTAAAAGAAAAGACAAAATAGTGTTCAGCAATGATGTCCTTGTAATTTTTAACTTTCAGAACTGTCAATTGATCTTCCAAGTAGTCACACAAAACAGTGGCCTGATGTATGACTTAAACATATGTTACATTAGATGAAAATTCAGTGCTTAGAACTTACAAATAGAAACAGGCTTGAACTGAATCTTACAGAAGAGTAGCAAGTGATAAAGTGCTCAACATTTCATAATTTATAGTAACAAGAAGTGAAAAAGTTAGTGACTGAAATAAGTATTGGAATTAAATAATCAGAATGAACTCATTAGGCAAGAAACTTTAACAAAATCTGAAACTAGTATATTTTACTCATTAGTCATTTCTGGTCCCATAAAAGAGAAAATCAAGATGACATAATCCTAGTTTAATAAGAGCTTTCCAAATATAGCTCTTCAAATTAATTAGCCTACTAATCATTTAAAAAGAAATGGATAGGTAGACTCTCTAACATTGAAAATACCCTGAAGAAGTACTAGACCTATTTTATCCTAGTTTAATGTCTATTACTTTTGTCTCACATGATACTAATATTAAAATGCTAAATTATACTCTTATTAATAATTTTCATTTTTCTTTATATATCTAATCATGAAAATTCAATTTTTCATGTCTCTAGTGAGTTAAAATGGTAAATCTGTTTTTTAAAAGCTTCTGAAAAATAATCAGATGTCAAATATTGAATGGAAATATTTGTGATAATGTAAGCATCTTACTGAAGCTATCACAATATTTATCCTTGTTCTCATTGATGTTGAGTCGGCATATATGGAACAAAGTGCCCTATTTCACAGTGGAACTCTAGAAGACAGCTGAGAAAACAGAGTTTGGAAAAGATGTTAGACAATTTGGACAGGAATATAAAAAAGTGATCAAGTGGGGAAAGACAGTCAATTAATTACCTATCCCAGAGACTTTCATTATTTTATATGATAAGACAGTATACTTTATGCTATTTACCAAAGATCTTGGTATGATCTGACAGAAAATGCTGACATGGAGAAAAGCATTAGGGACTTCCTCCACATATACTAGAATTTCGTTTTATGTGGTTCCTCTCATTGTCTTAATACATATTTGAGCTAATGTAACCCCAATATAAACAACTCCTACATGAACTGGGTGCACATATGGTGCACATGCACAGTAACACATTAATTCACTAAGGAAAGAGCCATTATGCTGCTACTGTTGACCAGAAATGCCCTAGATGCTAAGTTGCAATGTCCATGTGATACCTACAGGGAGGTGTAAGTTGGGCACTTTGGATCTGCTAGTCTGGAGCTAGAGGTACTAGGGAAGAAGGTAAAGGGAGAAATAAAGGGTAATGATATTAAGGGGTAAATATTACAGACAGAGGAATAGCTAGTGAAACAGAAGAAAATTAAAAGAAAGTGGTATTAAAGAAACAGAACAAAAGAGAGTTTCAAGAAGGGAGAAGCCAATGCTGGCCAATGCTCCTGATAGATACAGTTTAAAAAAGGACTAAGCAGGGTACATCGGACTGGGCATCACTGAGGTTTTTGGTAACCTTGACAAGAGCAGTTTTTGGCACTGTGGGAGAACTAGACAAGGACACACACACACACACACAATTAACATGCTTTCTGGTGCAAATACACCATATCCATCATGTTCCATTATTAGGAATACTTGGTATTTCCATTGTTTAATTCAATAATGCTAAAGTGCCTTAATTCAAAATGGACCCTTGACTATAAGGAAGTAGTTACTTATGTCAGCACTATTATTTTGCACAATATCTTGGCCCCATGTATTTAAAATAAGGTATCAATACATCATTTACTTTTTATATTACTAAAGATATCATACAATAATTGACTGCATATGAGACTTTGAAACTTAGCAAACTCTCTAAAAACTACTGGTATAGAATAAATGGCTGAGTCTCATATGCAATTACTTTCTGAATTAGTCTAAGAACAAAGAGAGTTTATGGATACAGTATTAAATCTTTATTTTTACTTAATCTTCCCTACTTAAAAAATTTAGATTCTGGATTTGTTAAAAATACTTGCGGATTTATCCATTAACAATTCTTAATTTTAAAGAAATATAACCATATTAAATATATTTCTAAAGTATATTTTACAGAAAATCCTACTGCTACTCTGTCTACCACACACACATTATTTATTCAAGTAATAGCTCCCAAGACCCCTCAACCAGAAAAAACAAGATTTATACAGTAGTTATAATTCATGTATGAACAACAGTGACCTCATGTGGCTAATGTTTTATGCCTGACACTATTAGTTTAAGAACAACAACAAAAATAGCTTGTGCTATACATTCAAGATGTGTAATAGTGAGGGACTGGAGTTGTCCATGCCATACAACATAATCTATTTTTAAGGCCTCTAATCTCAAAGCAATCCTTTCCAAGAAACAGTATAGAATCACTCCATGTAGTTTACAAGGTTAGATTGTTCAAAGATTAACATTATCGTACTCCATAGGTTTCTTGAGGGCCAAGGAATCAAAACTCACTTATTGTGTGATCGACAGCTCTCACTGCTGGTCTTTGCATGTAGAAAGAAACTTCTGAATGCCTTTAGAATTCCATCTCATCTTCCTTGTTCTGGGTATTCCAAAGGTAAAAATAAGTGCCTGAATAGAAATTTAATTGCAGATACATTGGACCTTCATTACCAAAATATTTCTATCTTTGGGGGAAGGGCTATGTTTCTCTTCTGTCTCAGCTACTGTTTAAACAAATTTGACCAATGGTAATATTCAGAACTTTCTCTTATGGATTTGCTCAAAAATATTTTTGCTGCATTATCAACTGGAATAACAGTGGTTTAAAACATATTACAAGGCGTTAAAAATAAAATAACTTCCAGTTTTCTTTCCTTTATAATCAAGGGTAATGTCCTTTATCATCAGTTTCAAAGAACTGCTACCCTTAAATCATAGATCTTACAGCATCAGTTAAGATTTTAGCCAGAGAATTCTCAGTTAAGGTAAATTCGGAAGTACCTTGATATTCGCTAGATGACAGCCTTCTGCTCTCAATACTACACTCAGAATTTGTGCACTATGTCTTCTAAACCCCTTCTCTCTACCCTTAGAGAGTACTCATCTTTGAAATGGAATAGGGTATTGGCATCTACTCCATGGAGGCATCTACCTTGAAAGTCTTAAATTAGAAATAGTATGTGTATCAATTGCTATGGTCTAAACGTGTGTTCCTCCAATTCATATATTGAAATCCTAACACCCAGTGTGATGACATTGGGAGATCTCAGGCAGGCTTCTCACCTGTGAAGCCAAAGGAAGTCTGTAGGATGGAAGGAGGCTTTCACCATCACGTTAGTACTCTGACTTTGGGCGCAGCCCAAAGGAGAAAAATTCTATTGTTTATAAATCATTCAGTCTGATATTTTGTTATAGCAGCCTGAATGGATTAAAGTAGCATTACACACATTTTTGTTCCATGGTGTGTGCTCAATACTCAGAGCTATGATTTTAGATTAGCTTTTTCTGTTATTTGTTATTTTTACATCTCATCTATATGTCTACTTTCTTAATTGGAATTGAGATATAATATATAGGTCATCATTTTCCTTCCCGATTCTACCATTTTTTTAACCTTTTAGTGTCTCATTTCCTTTACCCTCTTCCAAGCCTAAAGTCGCACCAGTTATATAGTATAGGTAATTCTGCTTTTTATATTTTCTATTGCTCTTTGAGATGTTAGAGATATTTTGAAAATATCAGCAGCCATGGAATTCTTTCATCTGAAACTCTAGTTTTCTGGAAAGACTTTATTTAATTCAAAAAAATAAGCTTGATAACACATTTATTACAAGTTAAATAGCAAAATAATAAACCTTGTAAAGGCAACATTTAAAATACTCATCTAGTTATTATTTTGATGCTTACATATATAGTAAGAAATAATAAATTGAAATACATTAAATGTTCTAAAATACAAATTCATATCATCATAATAAAAATACATAATTTTGCACATTTCATTTCCATGCCTGAATGGAAGTTCATGCTTAGTTCTCTGCTTTAATGGTCAGAATTATTTTCATTCATTAATTCCAGAAGTATGTATACGATCCTGCTATCTGCCATGTATTATTTTTGGCACAATGAATCCATAGTAAACAGAATAGAGATGATCCGTTCTGTTGTAGATTTTATACTCTACGAAGAAGAAACAGACAAGGCAGGAAAGAAAGAAGTAAGCAAATGTACATTAAGTTGCAGTGGGCATGATGTGAAAAAATTAGTGAAGTAGGATAGATAATGATGGATTTTATTTTATGTAAGGTGGTCAGTAAGACTTCAGGAGTTTTAAAGAGGTGCATTTTAGGCAGAAGGAAAAGCAAGAGCAGAGGTCCTGAAGTGGAAGTAGACTTGGAGTCTATACAAAGTGTGTGGCTAGAGCAGAGACAATGAGAATAGTGTTTAGAGATGGATTTCAGAGAAATAGTAGGGCATACATTATGTAAGGCTCTGTAAGATGTAGTGACACATTCACTATTTTGTTTATTTTTTAATTAAAATAACATTTTATTATATCATCACATAATTACAATATCTATAGTGAATGTTTCAGCTCATATTGTAAAATACTTACTCTAGTTTCTGATACTTAATGTATTATTGTAGTTTGGGGAAGGAAGAAAGATCAATTAGAAAGTTTTACAATCTAGGCAAAAGACGATGGACACTTGTCTAGGATGTTCATGGTTAGATGTCAGGAGAAATAGTCATATAATAGATGTGATTTAAAGCAATAATGAAGAAAATTAAAAGCTTCTGTAGAATAAAATGTGATATTGTAAAGGGCCTGAGACGAAAGTCCAGTATCAGTGGAGCCCCCTGCAGGGGGGTGCTGATGAGGATGGATAGCCCCAGGGAAATGCTAAAAAGGTATTGTAGTTAGGGGTGGAGACTCTGATGAGAAATAAAAGGGACTGAAAAAGAAGGAAATTCAGTCACCATGATGGAGAAGAGGAAATCAGCTGCCAGTGACGAGCTTGTGAGTTGCCAGGATGTAGAGTTTCGGACTGAGCATTTTTTGGAATCTTCAGTGACTTTGGGGCCAATGACTTTGGAGGCTTTGCAAGTAGCCAAGCTATGAAACTGCTCCTGGTTTTGTTTTTCACTGCAGCCGAAGAAAGAAGGCAAAGGCCCAGAGCAGGTGCCTTTCTAAAATGTGTGAGTGCAGTCTGTTGGGCTGTCTGGCTGCTGTAGTTGCTTTTTTCAGTGTTGTTGGCCTGATGCTGTGCTGGGGCACCACAGTAGCTCTGGGAGCATCTCAGATTGTGTTCTGTGTCGTCCTCATGAGTTGTAAACTGGCCTACAGTCTGGTTGCTGCATGTCTGCAGAGGAAGAAAGACGCTATCTTGGACATGTGGCCTATTGTTTGAAGAGGAGCTCCACGAAAGCAGTGGCGGAAAGATGCAGCCTTCGTTGCTTCTTTTTTTGCGACTTAAAGGACTGAACATTGCTTTAAGTAAGGTAAATGGCCATATTTTGCCCTCAATAACTCTTTGTTTTTTCCTGTTTGTTAAATAAATCCCACTGTTATTGTTCCCCAAGCCTGAGTAGTCTTGCAATTGTGCAAGTGGGTGCAGAACTAAGATAGTGACCGGTAAGCAATTTGAGCAGTCCCCTTGGCCAATTTTGAAGCCCCTTCTGCTTGGTATCAATATCTCAGAGAAAAGTTATCCTAAGAAAATTCCAGAGACTTTTGGTTTGAGCAATTGGAAGAATATGATGTATGTTATGGTCATAAAGTATACTGGATAGGCAGGTTTTTGTTTTGCTTTTTTTGGTATGGGTGGAGGGAAGACAGAGGAGGGGAATGAAGCTTTTGAACATTTTCACTTTCATACGTCTTTTATGTATCCACATGGAGATGTTGAATAGAAGGCTGGATATTTAAGACTGGGTTTTAGAGGAAAATTTAAAAAATAATTAAAGAATTTGAGTTATTAAATTATTGATGGTATTTAAAATCATGCATTTGTAAGAGATCATTTGGGGGTTGAGAAAACATGGAAAAGAGTTTCATGAGGGAAGTCCTGGGGCTTTACAGTGTTTTGAGATTAAAGTGATGAGAAGGAAAAGACAAAATAAATTGATAAGGAATGAAAATAAACTAGGAGAACACCAAGATAGTGCCTGCCTGGAGCCAATGGGAAGAAAATTTCTCAAGAAAATGCTGAATAAATCTGTTAGATGTTGCCAATAGGTTTAATAAAATGAGGACTAAGAAGGATCAGTTTGTCAACATTGTTCATTGTTGTCTAGGTAACTAAGAAGAATGGTAGGTACAAAAGACTGACAGTGGTAAGTTGCCCAAGGAAAAATAAGTAAGAGGAATGAACTCAGAATTAGAGAACTTTCACATGAGGGAAGTATTTAGTAGTCAAATGATCTAAGGCATTTTAAAACATCACTTTCAAAGTAAAAAACAAAACACGGTGATGTGTGATTCCCAACGATAACACTGGTCAACAAATTTTTACAAAAGTCATATCACTGGAACAAAATTAGTAATTTCCTATCAATTTGTATGTGCTCAACACGAATATGACAGTCAAATTCTAATTTTGGCTCTAGTTGTTTTTTGTAATCTGCAATAAATTGATGTTCACATCACAAAATGCATGCCAATCACTGGTCACCAAATTTTTACAAAAGTCATGTTACTGAAATAAAATTAGTCATTTCCTATCAACTTGTATGTGCTCAACATGAATATGACAGTCCAATTTTAATTTTGGCTCTAGTTTTTTTTTTTTTTGTAATCTGCAATAAATGGATGTTTACATCATGCATGCCAATAGTAATAGGCCTATGGTTAACACCTGTAAAAATTCAAGTCATAGACTACTTCTTATATTTCTTTGCTTGTCTCTTGTACAGCTGTTCAGGAGCATCTCTGGGGAGTGTTCAGCAGTAGTCAGCCAGCATTGTAGGGGACCATTTTCCCTGGTATCTTTGTTCCATTGATTCGATATCTTGATGAAAACATTTGCCATGTTCATCACTAACCATACAACAGTTTTCAGGGAAGAAATCCAGATGGGAATGAGGAAGTGGGTCTTTAGAGACATAGTGCAGCCAAGTTTCTGATACTGCATCAGCATGTCTTCTACTAGTTCCTTGTAGTTTTTTGCCCTAACATTCCCAAGAAAGTTTGTAGACACTAGGCGAAAAGCATTCCATGCTTGTTTTGCATCACCCTGCAGCAAGTTGTTGAACTGGTCATCTCAATGCAGACGGAATAGATGGGTAGACTATTCTTCACTTCTTCTGCTTCGTTATTCCGCCAGAAAGAGGAGGAACCAAGCAGAAGTAACAGTCTTTTATGTGGTTGCTTGGCTCTCTCCACACCATGGGGACTGCAAACAACATTGATGGTCTTTTGCCATTTAACCACTGTGAAAGCTGTGTTGTACATGTAGCACAGCATATATGCAGGGCCCAAGGCTTGTCTTGGTCACCAACCTTACATCCGAAGTAAAGCCTTGCATCCAAAGTATAAGCCTTCCTCACTTGAGAAGTGATACTTTTCTTCTGGTTGGCAAATATCACTTCCCCGCGAATAGAGCAGAAATTGTCCACTCTATTAACACACTTTCTAGGCATTACTGTTCTGTATTGTGCCTAAATGGATAAAATAATAACAGTTCTATGGAACAGTAGCTTCAACTGTCTCACACAAAGTCTGAAATATTTTCAGTTCTCAACCTTTCCGACAGGGCTTTATATTGTGCACTGCTGACATCAGCTTACTTCAGCAGCTGCCTGGCAGTAGTATTGCATTGCATCAGAAAATGATGCACTCAACTCTGGATAATGTGTGCATGATGGTATTATGCAATGCAATGAAATATTACATCCTTCTAGGCTGATTTAGGATGTTGTTGCAGTCCTACTGGATAAATTTACACGGTGAAACGTATAAAATGAATTATATGAAATATCTTCAAAACGAGAGCTAATAAATTTTTCAGGGTTGTATTCATGTTCAGCAGACCAAGATACTACAGATTAGGGCCTTTTTAATTCAGTTATGATCTCACTGTTGACCAGTGTATTAAGGAAGCATATTGCCAGGTGGATGTCTTTAGGTTCTGGAGGCAGCATATTCCTCATTTGGGAATTCTTCTTCAGCCCTAATAGCAAGTGACATGAAAGGCTACTACCTTTGAGTGGGATCCAAAATATTCTCTGTAGTAGGTCCAGTAGACAGTATGAGCAGAGCTGGCATTTGAACCACATGACTCAGCATCACCTATCATTTTAAAGGACTCTGGTAGGAAAAGATACCAAAAGATGCCAAAGGAGGTTACAAAGTGTCCCAGTAACAGAATTATAATGCAAATACCTTAAGTTCTGCAGCAAAGCCATGTGCTCTACGTACCATTCAAAAAACCTTAGTTTGCTATTGAGACCTAATATGGAGTGCCTGACCATGGGACATTTTGTGACTTTGCTGCAAAAACTGCCCATCTTGAACTGGATAATGTCAGATGCTTCCAAGCTTATGGTTAGGCTAGCTAGCAGCAATCTACTGTGAATGAGAAATGCTACATTTATGGGCCTCCTTGGTGGCACAGAGGGTTGAGCACAGCACTGTGAGGCTATCCAGAGCCACTGAAGCATGCATTCCATAACAGCCAGCAAGATTCCCACATGGCACAGCAGACCTCTCCTGCCTCGCCTGCTGCTCCCCTCAGCAGTGTGCTTGAGTCAGTCTGCCTTTTCTGCTCCCCACTCTGTCTCTGGTGAATCCTCTCACCACCCTATACCTCTAGCCTGCACCTCAGCTCTTATACGCATGAATGCATAAATCTTTAAAAGAAAAAAAAGAAATGTTACATCTATGATCAGACATGAGCAGGGCCCAAGTCCAAAGGTAAGTTGCTTGAACAGGAGACCCAGGCTCTTAGTGTCACATCGGTACTTCTTCCTTGGCTGTAATCTATGCTCACATGGGAGGGAGGGTCATAAAATCAAATAGTGGGAGGAAAATTAGCCCTTTAAGTATGAGTTGGCTTGGTATATGTATGCAGGCTGAAAATGAGCAGTAGCTATTTTCAGTCCAGCCATACTCAGGGGAAGGCCAGAAATGCAACAGTGAAGGAAAATCTTCCCAATAGGTGAGGTATGGTAATGGACACAAAACCATGGGATCCAACCACAAGTATACCTCCCAGAAACTGTTAGCCTGACATACTATTGGAAAAGTCTCTAATGGCATGACTGAAGTACCAGGAGATTGTACTTTGCAAGTATATGATGGGACATTTTTCTGCAGAATGTATTATATGTACTAAATTAACAACTTCATATGGTTTTGTGTCCCCAATAGATAGAATACTTATGTGTGGGAGCAAGGGTAGCAAATAGGAGTAACCCCACTTACTGTCAACCTCAATTGTACAAATCTGTAGTCAAATACTCTACTGTTGAGCTATATGCCTCAGCCAGCCAGAAATCAGAAGGAACTCTCTAGATGGAGTGAACTTTTACAAAGCTAATGGACCCAAGCAGCTCAAGGATGCTACAGTTCACCACTCAGCAACTTCTGGGATCAAAACCACCACCCCAGCTGCCTGTATGGTTGATGTTGAGTGCTCAAAGCTGAATTCTTCCTCCAAATTGCTCTTGGGTGAAAGGAGCTGCCTACCCCAAGATTATGTCCACCTTCACCTGTGAACCCTCATCTAATGACTGGACTACATTGGGGGTATAGAGTCCTGACTCTTGTCTCAATGGAGATAATTTGACTCTAAAAATATACTCTAGATTCAGAACTCCTTGTGGGATGGACTTAGCTCCCTGCTGTTGCCTGCATTTCAGTAGAATTTTCACCCTTCCAGCCTTGCTGGCCCCAAATCCTTCACAGGGGTTTTGAGGTATGCCCTCTTTGGCAAACCATCTTCACACACATCTCAGTCTCACAGTCTGTTTTCGTGGGGACATACGAGACAGTAACTTTTCGTGTATTTTCTCAATCACTTGATTTTTTTCCTTGTAAAATAAATTAGTACTGTTTTTAAAGAAAATATAACTGGCTAACTTAATTTCCAAACAATGCAAACAGACTTTTATATCAAAGTATAGATTTTTTGGTTATTTTTGGTTTTAGTTTCCCTTCTAATGTCACAGGAAGGTAAGATCTCACCAGCCAATTCCCTTCCTTTGCAGGTGGAGTTTCTTGTGAGACAGACTTTCTGCCTTTTTTCTTCTAATTTAGATTTTATACAGAAAGTGCTAGCTATATAAAAAGGTATTAACACAACAGAAGCAAGGAGGAAAAAAAGAAACCAAAACAGAACTTTTATTTCTAAATACCCTATAGGAAGTTGTTAAAAGAGTCATGCATAACAATAGAATGTAAATTTAGGTAATGACTTGGCTCTTCTCCCATTGCAGCTTCAGACTAGAAAACAACAGATTTCCTTAGAAATTCATTGTAGCTCAAACATAAAATTCTTGTTACACCATGGCTAATTGACATTGCATAAGCTTATGTAATGAGTTTTTCAATAAAGAAATAAATACCTTTTGTGTAGAGGGAGTAAAAAAAGGCCAATATGGGAGAATATTTTAGCAAATGAGTCAAGATAGGAATTCAGATGTTTTAAGTCTTTTCATTTATATTTGCATTTATATCACTGATCTGTAAAATTTCCAAATAAAAAAGTGGCAGCACTCTGTGACAGAGGCATAGTTGAGTAATTATGGGGGGGGGGGGAGGACTCCAAAAAACCCTGAGGTCCTCATGTTTAATTAGTAAGAAAACATTAGTCTCGCAAATCTACATAGTTTCATTTCTTTTTCTTTTCTTTTTTTTGACCCAGGGATATGAAGGAAATAATAACTAACATATAATGTAGATACAGGGTAAGTTCAAAACTACTGTCCCATAGTCCACCTGGTACATGCAACTTGTATTTTAAAACCATTTCTTGAAAATCTGCTAGTTTTTCAAGAAAGATTTAAGATGCGTTTAAAAACAAACCCAAGAAAACTAAGTATAGGAAAGAAAATAAATAAATATGAATAGAGAATAAAATGAGAATGGAGAAGCTAAACTGAAGCTAGAAGTTAGATTAGCAGTACATTTAATAGAGGACAGTTAATTTGGCCTAAACTTTCCAGCAACCAGCAAAAAAAAAAAAAAGTACATGAAGATAGGAACTTGTTTGCCTACCTCTACACTATAGAGACAAGCCAGTGAATTAAAATAAATACAGTATTTTTTTTTTTACTGAGACCTGAGAGTATTTCTCCTAAGTCTGACAAAAGATGCCACTATACGTAATTTAAAAATGTCTTCAGTTACATTTTACAGGAAACTTGTTAAAGAGCCAACAATTTTCCATGGCAAAACATGCTTCATTAGTAACTTGTTGATCCCATTATGTTCCCTAATTTAAGTCAATCTTAAGATACTAAAAAACAAAATTAGCAAATAAACCTTAAATAAAATTTGTCCCAGATATTATTAAAGAAAACATTTTTTCTGAGCCTCCCTGGAGGTACAAGGGGTTAAGTCTCAGTACAATGAAGCTATCAGCAGCCACTTCAGCAGGAGTTTGAGCCCCAGCCAGGTAGCTAACCCACATGGAGCAACAGACCTCTCCTCTCTCTTCCACTGCTCCCCTCAGTAGCATATTTCAGTAGATCGCCTGTTCTGCTCCCCACTCTGTCTCTGGTGAATCCTCTCACCACCACCACCACCCCGCACCTTTGCCATACACCTTAGCTCTTATATGCATAAATAAATCTTTAAAAAAAAGAAAATTTCCTGACAGTTGGAAAAATGTAAAGGAAGAAATTTATTCAAGACTATGGCAATGGATATCGCATAAGGAGAGAGATTAGGCTCAAATCCAATACAACCAGACCAATAGGCTTTATATTGATAAACAAAGTAAGGGTGCCAGTGGACAGAAAATTACTAAATTATTAAGAGTGTCTTACAGGGCAGGGTGAGGAGCACCCCAGGAACCCCAAAACCTGCCTGTTCTACATAGGTTCTGCCATCCGCCACATCGACAAAACATACTCTAGTGTATAAGACCTTTAATCAATTTGTGTTCCAACTGAGAAACAGTGCCACTGAGACCAAAAGCTTGCCATACAGCTAAGGCATCTTCTGGTGGGGACCCACAGGAAAGGGGCAGATGGAGCCAGACAAGTCTAGAAGGAAAAGAATAAAATCAAATGAAGACAAAGACTGCCATTGTTAACCTCCCCACAGTTTCTCACCCGCATATGTTTCAAGTGTCTCTTTCATGTCCCCAAAGTCCCTGGTACAAGTCCAAGGCCAGGAAGCAAGCACAGTTTCTTCAAATGTCTCTATGTTCCATGTGCCTCCTCCATGTCTCTTTCTTGGTCTCCTTCCTTCTCCCAGTCTTCTCTAACTTTTCCTACCAACTGAGCTCCACCCTTCCTTGGGTGGGGGAGGGAACCTGGAATCTCCCCTCTCCATGGAGGAGATACAGTTACAGTTGGGATAAATTGGCTTTACAGAATTCTTAATAAGGTAAGGTGAAAAATTTATACAACAATAGAAGGGGACAAGAAAATTGATCAGATATCAGAGGTGATCATATATCAAGGGTGGAGGGATTCTCCATAAACTGACTTAGCAGAATTTTTCCTAAAACTGGTCAGTGTAAACCTGGCAAAGACTGGATGAGCATGGAAGTTTAGTGTTGAGGCCTAATGAAGAAGAGGGCTCTGAGACTAGTGTTTTGTCAAAGAGAGATTCGTAGTCAATGTCTACTCTGAGTTAACATTGAGGACTGCCAAGATCTGTTCAGAAAGAAGTTTGGTTTAATATTTGTATATTAGATTAGTACATCTGCATCTAAAAAAGTAGTCAGCAATGAAGCAAATGTCCACTACCTTAAATGAACATAAATGATACAAAGATGATCTTCAGATCTGCTTCTCATTCACTTGGATGCAATATATTGCTTTGCTTGAAATACATGAGGAGTACCTAGTCTCACAGACAAGCAATTGAAAAAGGAGAATATTACAGATCCTAAAGGAGGCCAGAGCGAGCTTCTGTCAACACTTTCAAAACCATGCCTTGAAAGTAACTTCCTTCATCTTTATATTCCCCCTAAATACCCTTTAGCCACGAGTCCCCTTATAAATTACTTAGAAAAGGAAATGGGTCATTTATTTTATAGGAAAGGACCCCCCTGCACCGGGGTGGTTTGTGATTGTCTAGTGCAACCTCTGACTAGGTGGGCAAGTCTGCCAATTCTGGAGTCTCAAATTTCATTTGTACTGAGCTAAAGGCACATTTCCTGGTAAGCACTTATCAGAAAACGAAAAGTTAAAGTATTTATCTCCATCTGTGTGATTGCTGTGTTGATCTCTCAGTCAGTTTTGAACACAAAAGAAGACATGAGTATAATTTATCGACTCCCTTAAATGCCAACAAACAGAGGACATATGCTGAGCTGTCCAAAGCCATATTGCCTTGAAAATACAATGTCAGATAAGGCAAGGGTCTAAATTTGGAAAGGTTTTCCATGGTGACTTTTCCTATTTGTGATTTTAAGTAATATGTATATTACATATATCCACAAACTAGAATGTACACTAAAATTAAAAGAAAAAAAAAAAACTCGAAAATGCCCAGAAAAAACTTCGAAAGAGTTTGGATTTATAAGTTAACAGAATAGTTGGTGAAAAGAACATCTGTTCCTTAAATACACAGCATTCTGGACACCCATTTTTTACCTAGGCAGCTCAGAAAGAGAATCATAATGTAACACATCTGCTAATCTTAAGTTTGACTTGTAACATATATTTGTTAAGCACTAAACATTATTCTAGTGAAATACTGAATCTAAAAAAAAATGAAAATAACCCAATAAATGACCCAGGCAAACAATTTTGGTATTTTAAGATTTCATTGCATGCAAAATAAAATACCAAGAAAAAAATACATAAGGTACAATTACTGTGTTTTTGTACACCAAAGAAACAATCAAGCCTCTATCTCTGCCATAAGATGGAATTTTATTGACATGATTCAAAATTAATGATACTATAACACAATTATAATGTCCTATTCAAACTTAGTACTAAGCACTCAATAACTTCAATTAAAAGTCAGCCCTCTTTCTCACTTAAGAATTTGATATAAAGTGAGGTTTCTCAACTCATGTAAATATGATTTCTTACCTACCAATGGTGTAGGAGCAAATTAGACATTCAGTTAGACCACAGGATTTCTATAGAAAAGTAGTTGTGTGATAAGTAAATATAAAGGTTTTAAAATGTGAGTTGGTGCTTGAATATTTTAAATGTTTTCCACTTGAATGAATAAATGAATGTTCCTTTAATATATGCTTTCTTGTTAGCTACATCATTACTATTTACAGCTCTTTCATAAGGACATTCTCTACTTAAAATACTTCCTAAATTGTCATGAATATTCCTAATCCCATTATTTCCTCTATTCATCATAATTGTCAGACCGTATATCCTTAATTTTAGAATAGGATCAGCATTAAAATGAAGCTAAATATGGTACACAATTCAGGTTCAAACTTTAAAAAAGTCGACAAACTCAGTAATCAACATAGATGAAAATTGAAAGCAATGATTAAAAATCCATAATTAAGAAAATATCAAAATTTTAAATATAGTTTGTTTTAATATTTTGCATTATCGTAGAGTACAAACAATAGTCTCCAACCAACGAGCAGTTCTTGTGGGTCTGCTAGACTTCAGTGGCCTGTTCAGCCACCATTATTGTTACCTGCAGTTCTGCATTCCTATACAAAGGTCAGAACTGCCTGGTCACCAGTCATAGCAAAACCTTACAAGGTGCCTTTCATATCAGCCAAGAGCAGAAAGCTCAATTGCTCTGGAAAGGCTATGCATCATGAGGTATGACCAGGAATGCCCCAGGGGCTGAGGACCGCTGCATACACTTACTCCCCACTCATACATCACTAGGTATGACCAGGAATGCTAAGGGGGGCCGAGGACTGATGTATGACAAGGGACCCCAGAAGCTGATCAGTGCAAAGTCTTGTTGATAAGAATAGAACCATAGCTGGGGGCCCGGGATATGGTTTCTATGACAACATTTGGTCACGAAACAGATAAGAATTATCTGGTGAGCAGACTCATATCCCCCTCCACCCCCATGCCCTAGATGACAAAAACACATTCTTTAGTTTCACCCATTTTTCTCTCCTTGTCTTCCTAACCTCTGTAACTCATGTTGTATGATTATTCTGTCAATAAAAAGGCCAGGATCTTGCTCATTGAGAAGCCTCCTGCATTATGTAGCCTATTCCGTGACTCCTGTGTATCAGTGTGGTGCTGGCCGATGCAACAAGTTGTCAGGTCTCCATGCAAGCTAGGTTTACAAGGGTTGACAATGAAGTGTAAACAGACTAGCTAGCATTTTATTTATTCTATATTGTCGTAAAACTCTATTTTATTTTAAATTTTATTTAATACTATGAATATTGTAGAACATACGGGTTTTTGCCTTGATGGTTTCATGTTCTTTGGATGTATGCCCAAAAGTGGATATATTGCTGAAGAGGATGCAGAGAAAATGAAGCTCTGGTACACTGTTGGTAGGAATTTAAACCAGTGCAACCATTATGGAAGGCAATCTGAATTTACCTTAAAAAATTGAAAATGATAATACCGTATGACCCTGTAAAAACTTTATTAACTTTAATTCTTGACTGAAAATATGGGAGGATATTTTGCTAAGTATATTAGTGGTGTATAGTTTTGCTTTGCTTCAGACCAGTATGGTTCTACTGGGCACTGATGGAAATGACCTCTAAATGCGTTCTTTTCTCATATCCCCTATGTCGCTTAAGAGCAAAATTTCTTTCTCCTCCTCCCCCCAACTCCCTCCCCGCAGTTCAGTTCCTTCAGGTACTTTTTACTTATTTTCTCCTTTTCCTCATCTAAAACTTTCTTCTTAATTCATGCTTTACATTCATCTCTATTGTATTACTCCATAGTAGTGGAAAACCACCCAGTAATGCCTTTAATGAGCCTCATAGTCCTAAATTTAATGGCACCTACAGGCTTCCTTTTACAGTATTTCACTGCACAGTATTTCTCAAAGTTGTGGGCCACTCTGTTCTTCCAGAAACAATGTTTCTGGAAACTAACATGATATCATACTTTCCCTACTATGTTTCTGCCTTTCTGGTTAATCCTTGTTTCCCTTGCTGGTTACTCTTCTTCTACTTACTATCAATATTGGCATTTCTCAGATCATACCAGTGATAATATTCTCATTCTCTTCTCCGTATTTAACGATCTTATCCACATTTGTATTCAGAGAAACCTATATAACCACAGCATCTGTACTTCTAGTTCTAGCTCAACTCAAACTCAATAACTTCCTCTGTATAGTCCCTTGAATCTCTTAGCCATTTCACCCTAAATTTGTCCAAGACCAAACTCAGGTTTTGTCTTATTCCATTCAGTAAGTCAAATTAGAAATGACCAAATCATACTTCACAAACGTTTCCCTTCCAATATCACCCAGAACTGTCTCTTCCAAATCCACCATGTTGGACATCTTTACTGCTGCCTCTTTAAATTAATAACTCCTGAACCAGCAGTATCCTCTAGAAAATGATAATAACCCCAACTAGTTCCCCTGGACAACTCTTTTCCCCCTTTATATGTTGTCTATATTGAAGCAGGAGTTCTTTAAAGAAAACAAATACTACCTTTCTTGGTTTTGACTGATATCATATGGAAGATAGACTAGAAAAAGAAGATATTAAGAACCAAGAAATTTGGTTAAGAGGATTCTGTAGTAGTTCAAGCAAGATAGGATTACGAGCCAGAAAGGCTACTAAAACACAGATTCAGTTCTTAAGAAATAGATATGAAGGCAGTGGGAACTGGTGGGTGGACAGGCACTAAGAAAGAGGACTTGAAGTAATCCTTACTTAATCATGTATCTCATACATGATCACACAGTTCAGAAACTATGATGATGATTGGTGCTCACAGGTGACAAGTTCCCCAACACAGCATTTTCAGCACTTCTTGCATTTTATCACACAAGTATGTGTGTGTTTTGGCCTCTTAAAATCTCTTGTTTGATCCTATATACCTCATTTGTTTTGAGGTATACATTTTACTCTCTAAGTCAAAATACTTCTTTTGTTCTTAATAGGTCTTAAATCTTCTCTCACTTCTCTATCCCAGCTGCCAATCCTGTTGCTCATTATTTTTCAGGTACATGTGATTTCTCTCCCTCTAGTTTCCATATTTCTGTCAAATATATTTGTAATTAGGTTCATTTTATTTGTTACTTGAAATTATTTAATATTTATACACAGCCACTAACATTTAAAAATTCCATAATAGAATATAGAAAACCTTTTATCGTGTGATTCTCCTTACATTTCTTAATCTTCCCCTTAAGAGATTTCCATTCCTCAAAGCTTTATTTTTTTCTCAGATTCAAAGTTTTCTCAGATTCAGTGCCCTCATTCGTTAAAATATCCTCCCCATCTGATTTTCTTTTAGTGAACTTTAATTTACTTTTCAAATCTCAATTCCCATTCTATCTTTTCCTCAGGAATCCTTTTTGACAATCTAGCTGCTCCTGCCAAATATCTGTATAGAACCCTATGGAATATATTTCTCTTAATACATTGCCATTTTTCATTTGTCTGTCTTTTCCATCAACTTGAGTACTTTGAGATCAGAATCTAATATTATATATATTATTGTTTTATAACACTTTGAGGCAGACCTCCTCTTTACCTGTGCCTAAAACTCAACAAGTACATATCTAATTGCATGTAACTCTATAATTATCTCAATGAAAACATAAAAAAAAAGGTACAGTGCTTCCTCTGAGAGAATCCTTGAATACTTCTTGCTTTAATGTTCATGACTCTACAGCATAATGGGGTCTCCCTGGTGGCATAGGGGTTAAATCTTAGCAGTATCAGCTATCACTGCTGTGGTAGGAGTTCGATCCCTGGCTAGGGAGCTAACCCACAAGACACAGCAGACTCTCCTGTCTCTCCCGCTGCTCCCCTCAGCAGTGTATATCAGTAGATCTGCCTGTTCTGCTCCCCACTCTGTCTCTGGTGAATCCTCTCACCTCCCCCCCGCATTGCACCTCTAGCTAACACCCCAGTTCTTCTATGCATGCATGCATAAATAAAAATCTTTTTTTAAAAAAAGTTCATTGTGTGTTGCTGATGACAACAAGAGCAATTCATATCTTTTAACTTCTTATCCTTTCAGAAGCCCCATGACAAGACTGTCCCCTAGTCTTCTGTATCCCTGATAATGCCTCTTACTCACACCCTTCAGTGAGAACTTTTTTTCTCATTTGCTAATTTCTGGTGGTCCTTAAGGCTTCATCCTGAGAGTCCCATTCATATTTCTTCCCTAAATTGTCTCCCATGACTTCAAATGCCACTGATTCCCCAAATGTACAACTGAAGGTCTGAAAATTTCCCCACATGCCAGAATTTTGGAACTAGCTGCCTTCTTGACAAGATCATTTAGCTACTTAGCCTCTTCATCTATGACAGTCTCATCCTCCAGATTTGCTCTTTCCCAGCCATTTTCATCTCAAGGAATTGCATGATTAATCTCAATCCAAAAATAACATCTTTGACTTACATTTCTTCTCCCTTATTTGTCTCCATTTTATATTTCTCTCACAATTAAGTAGAAAATCCTATTTGCTCTGTTTTAAAGTCTATTCCACACAACCAATTTTCACTGCTTTCTCTATCACTGCCCTGATCTAAAACATTTAATCCTTCTTCAGCTAACCACAAAATAATCTCCTGATTCTTTGTCTTCCATTGTTGATTTCCTAGAGAATATTCTACTTGTCTTTAAAATGTAAGTCAGATTGTATATTTTCATACTTGAAGCCCTCCAGTATCACCCATTGTTGTCTTGTGGGGTGGCAGCATTGAAAGCAATATGGATGAGAGATATTACTCAAAGTCCATGTGGAGCAATGGGAGGCCTGGAGGGGCTACACTGGAAATAATGTGCAGCCCCCCATCCAAAGGCAGTCTCATATTTATTAGCATCAACTACAAAGGTGGGACAAGTAAGTAGGGATTGTATATGTGTGAGGGAAGCACATATTGGTGTTGTAAGCTAGGGTTGAGTGACGGGGAGGCTATTGCCTGGGGTGGGGTAGGGTGCCATTATTTCTGCTGGTCAAAGCATATTATGTCTATTCTAATATCTGCCTGCTGTTTTCAGCAGATACTGGGTTCCCAGTGTGTTTCTCATACCAGGACTTTACCTTTGGTGATATGCCCCCTGCATCACTCTACACCTAGCAGACAAGCAGGAACTCTGGGCACCAAAGCAATTCGCCCAAGAATAAGGAGGGCTGGGGATTCCATAACACATCATACATAGAATGAAATCAGATTTCACACTTTACTTAGATGGCTAACAATCTTTCTGGAGCAGATGCCATTCTGAAACCATTCTAGTTACCCAGGAACTGTATCGTTTTAGTACTAGAAACCCCATATCTCATACACATCCACACCCCCCGACACCCCCCCCCAAAAGTCTTCTCTCCTGGAAAACTTGGACAGTTGTTCACCATGTAGCAGTATATACCCCAGACTCATTATATCAGAATCACATGATGTGTGACCCAGGTATAAGTATATGTTTTAAAGATGGCCAGGTGATTAAAATGTGCTGCCAAATTTCAGAACCACTACTTTAAAGCAGTTACCATAACTCAAAGAGTCAATCTTGTCTGTATCCTGCTTTTGTAAATGAAATTTTATTGGAATATACCCATACTCATTTGTTTATGTATGGTCTGTGGCTATTTTCTAATTACAAAAGCAGAACTGAGTAGATGCTCAGAGAGCTAAAATAATTACTATCTGACTCTTTATAGGAAAAGTTTGGTTTCCCTTGCTCTAAATAGTTTTTGCTTCCTCAACTTCTGTGTTCAAATGTTTTTCAATTGAGATAACTTTTTAAATCTTTGTTTATGGAATAAAATAAAATATTCCCAAACACACTGCTTTATTTTTTATTATCACCTCAAATTGAGTTATATTTTATTACATTTCTTATTGTCTGTCTATACCATTAAAATGTAAACTCTATGAAGACAACATTTTGTTATGTTCACTGGTGTGTTTCCAGTTTCATGAATAATGATTGGCACATTGTAGATGATTTATACACAACAATTGAACAAATGAATAAATGCCTTTATGAACATGCTTTTTCTATTTAATTTCCTAACCTTCTCTTAATAATCAGTTGAGGCAGTGTGAGGCAGTGTAATGTCAGTAACCTTTCTGGGATGTATATTTCTGCCCTAACCCCTTCCTCTCTTTTCCCATTTCATATGTGTACATATACCCATTTTCCCTCCCAGACCTTTAGAAATGTTCATCTTGAATGATCCGTGAACTCTCTATATATTTACAAGGCTTTCGTATACTTCATTCTTACATCTTTTCACTTGCTTGTACTCCATTCAAGCATTGGTAATGCTTTGCAACTAGTAAAATTTTTGATCGATTAAGAAAGTTACAGCTGGGCCTCTATGGTGAACAGGGGTTAAAGTCTCAGCACTATCAAGATATCACCAGCCACTGCAGCACGATTTCTATCCCTGGCCAGGGAGCTAACTCACACGGCGCAGCAGATCTCTCCTGTCTCTCCTGCTGCTCCCCTCAGCAGTGTATTTCAGCAGATTTGCCTGTTATGCTCCCCACTCTGTCTCTGGTGAATCCTCTCATCCCTCACTCCTCTGGCTTACATCCCATTTCTTATGCATAAATGAATAAAAAAAGTACAGCCATGAAAAGACCCCAGTTTTTCTCAAAGCTCTAGTATTTTCCATTGTAAATGGATCTCACAAAACTTCGATGCCATTGTGATAATATGTATATTTATTCTCTAGATCCTTTGATTTCAGCTTTTTCTTTAACAACAGATGATTCAAAGTTATTACTTACAAGAGTCAAACTTGTGTAGCTAAGGGAGGGGAAGTCTAGATCTACTTTGATTCCTATCTCTGTCATTTACTATCTGACCTTAATGAAGTACCAATCTGTGATTCTCAATTTCTTCATAGATAAAATAATACTTATAATGTTTCTGTAAGGATCAAATATGATTACAGCTAATACAAAGTATTCTTTCAATAAATATCAACTGTAATTGTTATAATTGGTGGTTTCCTCATAACTTGTTATGCCAGAGTAATAGATAATTCTACATGGAACTTAGTTTTTAGATTTTCTCTCTTCTAATGGGTCTAAATTAGAAAGGGGAAGACTCAGTTTTAAAACTAACTAGTTCTGTACCACAAATTTAAAAAATGAGCATTCAAATGTCTTCTAAATCTGTTTTTTTTCTTTTTGCAAAAGATATAATTTACAAAATGATTTGCTATCACAGGTTTTGTTGCAATATGCATCATGACAATCTTTCTCGTTCTTTCATCTTTTTTAACTAATTATGCCTTCTCAGCTTAAATTTTCTATTTCAAAACAATGTTCTTTTTCCCACTAATGTTACTTCTTGATAGCAGGAGTTCTCAAAATGCAAAAAAGCAAACATACAAACAAAACCCAAATCCACGATTAATCTAACAGATTATGAAAAAATAGTAGTTTTGGTGAATTCAATGCTTATTTGAATTATCAGATTCAACCACCTATACATAAAGAAGAAAAAATTTAACATTTCTGTACATATAAGTATTCTGGACAAGTTTTCTTGATTTTGTTGAATAAAGAAATGAACATTCCTTTTAGCTTATATCATCCCTAAGATCAGAAAAGTACTGCTAATGTCCTGAGTTACTTCCAACGATATTTAGTAAGGTGACTCTGAAAAACAGTAGAGATTCTGTTTTTGGATCATCATTGGCATTTATTGAGTTTACAGAATTTATGATGTGCTATGTTATTTTAGCTAGGTCACTAAGAATGCTGAAAAAGTCACATAGAATATCAACAGATATATAAATATTTCAACTAAAATCTGGTTTATATACTCTGTCAAATTTATTTTAAAATTGTCTTTTATTTATTTTTTTTTAAAGATTTATTTTTTATTTATACATACAAGCTGGGGTACAGGCCAGAGGCGTGGGGCGGCGAGAGGGTTCACCAGAGACAGAGTGGGGAGCAGAACAGGCGGATCAGAAATACACTGCTGAGGGGAGCAGCGGGCGAGGCAGGAGAGGTCTGCCGCGCCATGTGGGATTCTCCCCGGCCGGGCGTCGAACTCGCATCGCTGCTGCCGACAGCTCCACAGTGCGGCGCTTAACCACTGCGCCACCGGGGAGGCCCAAAATTGTCTTTTATTTTCTGTTTCATTTTTTCTTTATATTTTAGCCATTCAACTCATTTTACTTATTTATTTTTATCTTATTTATTTCCTCCACTAGAAATATAAGTACAGGGTTAGAGATTTTTTTTGTTGACTTCAGTTTCCTTAAGATCTAAAACAGTGCCCAATACATCGTAGGCACTGAGTATATTTTTATGCGTCATAATAAGCAAAACAAGGCAGAAGCAGAAAGGCAAACATAGGGTGATGTCATCAATATGTAAAATACAAGGAAACAAAGCAAATGAACAGACAAAACAAAATAAAAATAAACCAGTGGACATATACAACAAAATAGAGGTTACCAGAAAGGAAGACAGTGGGAGGTGGGAGCAAGGGATGGTAATGGGTGAAAAAAATGTATTTTATTTGTGTATTGAATGAATGAATTTGACATTACTGTACTTTAAATATTATAACCACAAATAACATGCATTTTAATAACTAGACATAATTCATTCATCCAGATATTGAATCTGTTAAAAAATGGTTATCTTTCTTCCTTTTACTTATTGGCCTTCTAAAACACTTTACTAAGAGAACTTTGGATATTCAAAGGCAATCTATGCATCTACATTATATTTTCATATATATGCGTGTGTATATATATGTATATGTGTACATTCTCTAGATCTATTGAAGTTCATATGAATGGTAAGATAAGCAATAATTGACAAAAAACTTATAAAATCAAATATATATATGCCAAGAGTAATATATATTTTAAATTCTACAGTGGTATGAGAGTCTTTTTCTAATTCAAATATCTATCTTCCATGAAAATATTATTACTCCATGTATTTTAATTTTTAACTACCAATCTTTAAGAAAGTGGAAGTTTTAAGGAATTATTGCTGAGCCTAACCAAAAACAGAAGGGAAAATATTTCAATAGTCTGAAACCAAAAATTGCTCTGTCATTATTTCATAGCCAAGAAGAACATATAGTGAAAATAGTTAAAAAAAATAAAAGCGACAGATAATGCTCACTCTCAGGAGGGTTTATAAGAAAAAGAGCAAAATTCTTACTGTTTGTGTGGCATTATATCAATATTTAGTATAATTTAAGTGTGACACAAATACATATCTTCATATTTTCCTTCTCTGAAAAGCCTCTATATTGTTTAAATATCATGTAGAATTAGACTGTACAGCTCTCTAAATGAGCTAAGTGGCTCTACAATAGTGCCACTGAATCTAGGCTGCCAAACAAGTGCCAACTCAGCATGATTTCTGAATAGTTGGTAAATGAAGCATCAAAATTCCAGAGTTTAAAATGAAAGCACTGTCTTAACAAAAATCATTTCAGAATCACATGTCTGTTACAATAAAAATTTTGGAGAAGATACTTCTACATTTGAAAGAGAAAGGGCAGTTACTTCATTAATTAATGAAGAATAGTTGAATATTTTCATTTAGTATAATACTCATGCGTACTACCCGCTAGGAATCACATAGAACCCGTCTTTGTAATGATGTCTTAAAATTAACCAAATGACATGGTTTGTCAGCATGAGGGAACAGGAAAGGCAAAGCTGAATTATATCATTCATGCTCACTTCTGGTGACAAGTCCTTTGAGAAGGTTCTAAGACTGATTCTGTCTAAAAAGCATGTGCTTTGATCTGTTTATTCATCATAAGAATTTTGCTTTGATGAGTAGTATTATTTAAAAACAAAAACAACTAGAACAACTCATTCGATCATGATAATACATCCACTAGTATAAAAGGCCAGTAGTGGGTAAAAGCCACCCAGCAGTAGAGAATGAGTGACCTGTGTCTTTCCAACAGACCCAAACCACCACTCTCTGCTAGCAACTAGTAGCTACTGTGCAGTGCATGGATCATAGCGGGGAGAATCAAAATGCCTCTTGTTACCACAATATATGGAAATTGCAGAAGAGGAAACATTTACCTGCCTGAATCATGACAAAAAATAAAATATAATATGGAAACCTACAATGAATGGTGAAATATGCAAAAGTTTTATAACTTTTGTAAAAGTCTAAGGATTGCAACTCTTTTACCATCAGAAAGTAGGAAAAAAATGATGAGCAATGAGCATCTCCTCTTGCAAGGAGAGACTATTACACTGCCACATGTCCATATGCCTTCCTAGTCAATTTTCTCCCTCCATGTATCCACTCTCTGGATCTGTGTGCACAGTGCACTGAGTGTGTAATAAATATACTTAATCACACTATTCATGAGCTGAATCCTGGTTGTCTTCTTTTCCAAACAAGGGTAAGACAATTATTTGAGCCCAAAACTCCATGCCCTGCAGAGCTTTCTGTGAATATATTCATTCAGTAAACAATTACGTATTTCAGGCAATGTTCTAGGAAATACAAAGATAAATATGTCAATATCACTGTTTTTGAGGTTCTCAAATTTTAATTGAGGATAGATATAATAAGAAAATAATCATGAAGCAGATACGGAGATGTTTAATATATTCAGAGTGGAGGAAATGATTAATTTGTTTAGAAGAGTCAGGAACACTTAAGAGAGTAAGTGTTTTTTTAAAGAAAATACATAAGAACAAGAGAACCATTTAATGCTTATTATTTCTATAATATTTTAGATGTTTGTTTTGAGTGTTTCATGAAAATCTTTCTGCCAACTAAATGATTTGTGTTCAGAAAAGATGTTATTTTTCTTTTGTACCTGTCTTAATTACTAATATATGTTTGGCATTTGCCAGTTTTAACACTTGCAGTTTCTACTCCTGTCACTACTAGAAGACCTGTGTCATGTTGTCACTTGTGATTTTGATGAATCAGAACTTAGTGGGATGTAGAAGACTCTTAGATAACTGGTGAGTCTCCAACCTCCTACTAACCACAACCTGATATAAATGTGTTGTACTTTATTATTTGCAGCAGTCACTATAGTGTCATTATTTATTCAGATATAGTCATGTGTATATTGTACTTCTCATACCATAAGGAATCATTATGTTCTTGCTAAACAAACAAGATAAAAGCGGAAACATTTCCATATTATACTTTTTCTTAAGAACCTCCATAATTTAACTAATTGCAATATCCAATAAAGAGTGTATGGTGTAAACAACAAAAATTTTTTTTCTAGATTTATTTATGCGCACAAGCTGTGGTGTAGGCCAGAGGTGTGGAGTGGTGAGAGCATTCACCAGAGACAGAGTGGGGAGCAGAACAGGCAGATCCACTGAAGCACACTGCTGAGGGGAGCAGAGGGAGAGGCAGGAGAGGTCTGCTGCGCCATGTGGGAATCTCCCTGGCCGGGTATCGAACTTGTGCTGCAGTGGCTCTGGATAGCTTCCCAGTGCTGCGCTTAACCCAATGCACCACTAGGGATGCCCCACAACAAAATATTTTTAAAAAGGTAAATGGTGAGCTAATTGTTGACAAATCACTCACTTGGGAATTTTAATTCTTATAGATCAGTAAAAACTAATTTGTAAAATGTTGCCTAGATTTTGACTGACACAGTAACTGGTTAGCCTATTACTTCATCATGATAAGACAATAGCAGACTTCTTAAAGGTAAAGTATTTGTTATGTAAACACTAAAAAGAGCTCCCATTTGCAATTATTTCACTGTGAAGATTCAGCATTTTGAACCACAGTATTTAATTAGTTATTAAATTCAATACTATTATGCATGTTGCTGTAATTTAATTTTATAAAAATGTTTTAATATTGGTAAAAGGACATGCATTATATTTTGTTCTAGTACACTAATTTTATTCTTAAAGATCTCAAAAATAATCATGGTCCTAGCACATATTCAAAAACGATCACGAGGGCCTCCCTGGTGGCGCAGCGGTTGAGCACTGCACTGTGGAGCTGTCGGCAACAGTGATGCAAGTTCGATGCCTGGCCGGGGAGATTCCCACATGGCGCGGCAGACCTCTCCTGCCTCTCCCACTGCTCCCCTCAGCAGTGTGTTTCCGTTGATCTGCCTGTTCTGCTCCCTGCTCTGTCTCTGGTGAACCCTTTCACCGCCCGACGTCTCTGGCCTGTACCCCAGCTTGTGTGCATAAATAAATCAATCTTAAAAATAAAATAAAATAAAATATTAAAAAAAAAAAAACAAAAACGATCACGAACAGAGAATAAATAACATCCTTAAATGAATGCTGGATAAATTGACCCTAATCAGGTACTTATAAGAAAGATCATTTTGTGTTCTGTCCCTTTAATGTCATGGAACATATTACTAATCAATACATGTTAGTTATTTCTAGTTTTTAGTTGATTTAAAACTAAAATTTGAGGACCTCCCTGGTGGCTCATGGGGTTAAGTCTCAGTATTATGAAGCTATGTGCAGCCACTGCAGCACAAGTTTGATCCCCAGCCAGGGAGATTCCCACATGGCACAGCAGACCTCTCCTGCCTCTCCTGCTGCTCCCTCAGCAGTGTACTTCAGTCAATCCACCTGTTCCTGTCCCCACTCTGTCTCTGGTGAATCCTCTCACCATCCCACACCTCTTGCCTACACCCCAGCTCTTGTATACATAAACACGTGTATCTTTAAAAAAATAAAACTAAAATTTGAAATGATATGAAAATTTTCTTCTTAATGTATATTTAAAGTATTTCTATTAGTTATGTCTGCTAGTGTTACAATCAGCAGCTTCCCAGCTTGCCTGTAACCTCATTAAGTGCTTTCCTTTCCCATCAAGACTGCTTTGGACATTTCTATGACATTTCTATAGCAGAACGTTCTATTTTATTAGCAAAGCTGTAGGTTTTTTTTTTTTTTTTGCCTATATGTTTGTCTTTGCTTTAATATTTTAAAAATGTGGACACCAGTTTCAATTGCTCCATTACACACACACACACACACACACACACACACGCACACACACACACACGGCCAGAATTGTGACTCTTCATGGATAAGATTACCTCTGTGGTATCATTAATTACCAAATGTAGTATTTTAATAAGCTACCTTTCTGCCTTTTCTGGTAATCATGAGTTAATTTCTCAGTGTTCTGAAGCTCTCCTATGCTACACTTCCCTTTGTTTTCCCCTTAATTTTAGGACCATTGTAATCAGACCAAAAATTCCTTTCAACTTGTAAAGACCTCGATAGGTTTTACAATAGTGAAAAGTCATTCCTTTCTCTGTCAACAAAAACAGTTTGGAATATGAAATGCTATGTGGTGAACTAATTGTTAATAATGGCAAACTGCTTGTTTGGGGTTTTATCTTTACATATTGGGGCTATGTAACTAATCTGATATAGAATCATTGCTAATGTATCAATGAAATATAGCTATATAGCAAATAATATCTATTCCCCTCAACTTCTAGAGACATGAATAAAAGTAATAAACATATACTATATTTATTACAGTGTGTATTTAATATATGAAAGGGCAGATGTGATGTACATAGGACAGGGGAGTTCAGTCTGATGCCTCTAACTGTAACACGCAGCTTGAACTAACCTTGTTTTATTTCCCAACTAGTCAGGTGGAAAATGACAGTAATTTTATGTTCAGTCAAAGGAAACCATGAGCTGTGAAGACGTGCTCCCTAGATTTAGAATCGGAATACAAACTTCTTTTCCCTTCTGCCATTTTATAACTCTGTCCTTGGCTGCTTTCACCCAATAGTTTTGGTTTTATAAAGTGGGAACTTGGGATTGGTGGTGTAGCGTGGCACGGTTAGGAGTGTGAAAACTACAGCCAACCTCTCTGAAGTTTTCTCCTGGCTCTGCCCACACTAAACTGTGTGACAGCAAATTGGTTTGCTTTTCTGTGATCTGGCTTCATGGTCCATGAAATGAAGCTAAAACACAATCTACTGCTAGTGTTATTATGAGGATTAAGTAAGTTAGTACTATAGAAAAGTGTGCAAATGTAATATGTATTTATTGAATAGTAAGTCCTCAATAAATGCTATTGTTTTTATTCAGAAGGTTGTAAGAATTAAGGGAAAGTGTAGACATTCAAAAGTCAAAACATTATACAAACCTGAAGTAATAGTATTCAACAAAGTAAATTTGACATAGCTATTCTTTATCTATTATTAGGACTCTTTGATTGGGTTTATTTATATAATTAGAATATCACATGATAATTATCCTCAGTAATTTCTTACATTTTATATTTAATTTTCACTTAGCTTTAAAGAGTTAAGATAGCTTTTCAAAGCACCAACTTTCTGATGTTGGCACCATTTTTCAAAACTTATTATTAATTCACAAAAGTTGGCATTAGACCATGAACTTCTTCAGAAATAATTATAAAGCAGGAGCATTCAGCTGCCTCAAAAATAAATTCAGCTTTCTTCCAAAAGGCGGAGGATTTTAAATTAAAATGTTTTTCTTTTATCTTTAAATTGATTTGGAGACATTATAAATTCTGTTCTTTGAGAATCAATCAAACATAATCTCAATTAACTATACACAGAAATCCCAATAAATAAAGATAAGCTTTTAAAAATTACCATGTTGGTCACCAAAAAAAAAAAAAAAAAAGAAAAAGAAAGAAAGAGGAAGAAGAATCTCCACAGAATTAGCTCTGTCCCTGCACAATATTATAGGTTTAAATATACAACTCAGATTCCAGAGCTATTATTATGGTCTCAAAATCTGAGACTGAAACTGAAAGATGCACTTCAGCTGCAAATATGTAGCAATTATCATGAAATGAACTTCATTCCACATTTTTGCTAATCACCATGGTAACCTGCATTCAATGGATTCTTTCTGGGAAATATTCCAGTCTCTATCAGACATTTTTAGTTTAGAAGGTTAGAATATTTTTACTTACTTGGTGGCTTATATTGTTTTTTTTATAATATATAATGGCATTATAAAAATAATGTTCTAGAATATTGAAAATGTCTGATAATTACAAAGAACATATAATAATAATGTTTTAATAATGTCATAAAGGCAAGAAGAATAGTTGACTAATAGGTGTACAAATAATATTTCCTAAATATGATAATGAATCCATGAACTTAAAATTTTATACAATTTTTTCAAATGATTTACATTCAATATTTATTTTGACTAATGACAAATCAGAACTTCGATTCCGCACTTTTAATTTTAAATATTAAATGTATTGCATAAATTCCAAGTCTTATTAATAAAGAGATATCAAGGCTTTCTCATTCAGTGATAGGAAAATGGAAAATGTCCATCTGGCCAAGGAAGTGCTTTCAGAAATGTATTACCTTAGGATCACCAAGGATGGTGAATGTTGGCATTGGAATAGCTTCACCATTCTCAGGCCCATCTATATGTCAGAATCAGAGAATAAGGACATCAGGAGAAATGTGGATTGGGAATTCACATTTCACATTTTCCAAGATGTAAGTAGTACTAGAATATCTATGTCTGGATATCAAGATGTCAGCAAACTGATTGTGATGAGTCCATAATGGGAAAAGGACTGTACAGAGATGCACAGCATGCTGCCTTTACATCAAGGGAGTCTTGCTATGGAAAATAAAAATGTCAGAGGAACTAAACATGTGTTTACTGATATAGTGGATTTAACTTCCAGTACAATGTCTTTATCTCATTATAGACTGGAAACACCAATAGCTTTAGACTGGCACTGGAGGTAAACTTGATCATCTAGCAAACACCTTGACAATAGCAAAGAAAAGGAAGACTGAGAAATGACCTCTGAATTGTAAATAGAAAGCTAGATAATTCCAATTTGGTTTTGGTTTGAACATATAAGGAACTTAGATGTCATCAATCCTGTCTTTACAACAAGCAACAGCCAGACACACTTGATCTGACTCTTCCTGGTCCCATGAAAGAACTGAAATTACAGAGAACCATGCCAAAATCTGAAGATAGAGGCAAATTCAGAATCACAACTGGGATCTGTTTATTGGACAGATGTTGCTGGAATTATAAGTAGGAAGAAACTCTTACATGGTAACATTGATGAATTACTTGAAAGTGAGTATGGATTAGTACAAGAACAAGAAACTCCTAGAGGGATCTTTCATATTTTCATGGGGTTTAACTCTGAAAAATTCTACCACAGTGGAAGCAGGAAGAACCATTTTAAAATCTGACAGAGGTAGTAGAAGAATAACCATCGTGAAATATACGTAAAGTTTTCTCCAATGAGACTGACTTCACAAGAGCCAGCCTTTGTGCAGGAGCCATGGGAAAGGGACATTCATCTTATTTCCACTGAAAGGCAGAGGGAGCAATATAGAAACAAGTCTCTAGCCAGAGATACAGGCTCTGTGATAGTCTCTAGCCAGAGATACAGGCTCACTAAAAGACTAAGATTTGATTAGATTGTAGAGCTCTCTTTCTCCACTATAATCTTACTACTGTACCAATAGGGTTCTGGCATAGTTGCATTGGATTGAAGCTGAAAATGCTGCAAGACATGGCCAGAGGTCAAGTTATGAGCTGATGGTCTCCTCCCAAATTCATATGTTAAAGACCTAACTAACCCCCAGTATCTTAGTATGTGTCAACTTGAAGATAAGGTCTTTAAAGTATAATAAGGTAAAGTGGGGCTTCCCTGGTGGTGCAAGGATTTGAGCTTCAGCACTGTGAAGCTATCCGCAGTCATTGCAGCATGAGTTCGATCCCCAGCCAGGGAGCTTCCCAGATGGCAAAACAGACCTCTCCTGACTTGCCCGCTGCTCCCCTCAGCAATGTAATTCTGTAGATCCACCTATTCTGCTCCCCACTCTGTCTCTGGTGAATGCTTTCACCACCCCACACCTCTGGCCTACACCCCAGTTCTTGTATGCATAAATAAATAAATATTTTTTAAAAAGAGTAATAAGGTAAAGTTAGATCATACAAGTGGACTCTAATCCAATATTACTGGCGTCCTTATACGTAGAGATTAGAGCATAGACACATGCACAGAGGGAAGATCCTCTAAAGACACTAAAGATACAGGCCATCAACAAGTCAATTGATATATCTTAGAAAAAATCGATCTTGCAGATACCTTTGTCTTAGATTTGTGGCCTCCAGAATTGTGAGAAAATATATGTTACCCTGTCTATGATACTTTGCTAAAATAGTTCTATCAAACTAACATAGGGGAGATTAACACAAGAATACTAGAGAAATTTTAACCTTTTGGTACTTGTAATTATAGCAAGTATTAAACAGGCATACTACTACTGAGATTAACATAAATCTAGAAGACTATTAACCTCAGTTCTTATTACTGTCTATAAAATGTCTGTATCTAAACATAAAATTACAGTGTATAACAAAATGCAAGAAAATATAGACTCAAGAGACAAAACCAAGCATCAGAATCAAACTCAGATGTGACACAAATGTTGGTAGGAATTATTGAAAATTTTATGTGAAATATTTCAGGTAATGGATGAGACAGGATCCTGGGAGCAGACCAGTAGTGTGCTTGGGGACAGGAGGGGAAGAGTCAAATGTTTTCTTCTTAAAATGTCAGTTTTATTTGGTGGAACAAGAGCCGTGGTGGGAAGACAAGTCCTCTACAGACAGTGTAGCATGCCATTCTGGAGGACAGTTTGACAATTTATTACAAAAATAAAGTCTTAATATATAAGCTAGCAGTGACATACCCAGGTATTTGTTTATCCAAATGATTTGCAAACTTATGTCCACATTAAAATTTTATGCCCACATAAAAATCTGTGTAATGATGAATATAAGACGTGATTGGTAGCATTAAACTTTGTAGAACTTTATAAAGGATAACCCTTAATATGTCATATTAAAAAAAATCACTTAGGTGAATAGAGGATCTAAGAACAGGATACAGAATTGACAAAAATGATTTTCCTGTATTACAAATGAATAAACCAATCTCAATGAAGGTGATAAGAGAATAAGAAATCGCGTAAAGTAACTTTGGAAATATATGTAGTCTGTAAGACTAAGGGCAAAAGGAGCAAAGGAAACTTACATAAAACTTTACTTGACATTTTGTTTTCCCAAGGGGGTATGTTAACAATTCTGAAACAATTATGTATGTATTTTCTTGGAAAACCTGAATACAAATACAAATAGTTAATGACATTTCTTTGATAAATATTTGTTGGGTATTGACTATGACAGGCATCATTCTAGGCACTGATGTTAAATAGACTGGTGAAGAAAATAAAGTCCTTAAAAAATAAATAAATAAATAAATAAATAAGAAGGAAAAGGAAGACCCTGTTCTGGTGGCATTTACATTTTAATCAGGAGGTTGAGAGAGAAAATAGACAGTTGAGAAGAGATAATGCAGAAAAATTGATTAGGAAGGATGATTGGGGATTTGCTCTTTTATGTAACTTGCTGAGGTGTTTCTGATCAGGAGCCTTTTGAACAGAACCCTAAAAGAAATGAGAAGGTGCCACAGTCAGTCTCCTAGATGGGTCCTGGGAGATCTTTGTCCACTGTAGTCACATATAATTTTGGCCATAACAGTGGTATAATGACTTACTGTGATTCAGAACTGCTCTGTGTGACTCAGAGAATGGCAGAGGGGATCACGTGGGACTTCCGAGGCTGACCTACAAACAGAATGCAGATTTCACTGCCCTTTTTGGGTGGCTCAGTCTGGGAAGACAACTGCTAAATAGTGGATATAATTAAGGAGCCCTTGGAGAGACTCGTATCAGAAGACAAGTAAGCCTCCCCCGGAATCAGCTTGCCAGGCATGTGATCAGTATTAGAACTGACTCCATCAATGCTTTAGATAGACTCAGTCCCAGCCAACAGGCCACAGGAGAGCCCTGAGCCAGAAACACCTAATGAACTCACTTCTGAATTCCTGGTCCACAGAGATAATGTACAGTGATAAGTATTTGTTTCTTTTTTTTTTTTAAAGATTTATTTATTTATACATACAAGCTGGGGTACAGGCCAGAGGTGTGGGGCAGCGAGACGGTTCACCAGAGACAGAGTGGGGAGCAGAATAGGCAGATCAAAAATACACTGCTGAGGGGAGCAGTGGGCGAGGCATGAGAGGTCTGCCGCACCATGTGGGATTCTCCCCGGCTGGGCGTCAAACTTGCATCGTGCACTGCCAACAGCTCCACAGCGCAGCGCTCAACCGCTGCGCCACCAGGGGGGCCCAAATATTTGTTTCTTGATGTAACTTTATTACGGAGGAATGTATCACAAAGAATAGACAATGAGTATAGCAAGCTTTCTGGGGGAAAAGTCCTTCAGCAAGGAGCAGGTCCTTTCAGACAACAGCAGGTAAGACTGTTCTGTAAACAACGAGGATCATGGTTTAGCTGCAACAGAGTAGGGGATGAGATCAGGGCGATGACTATGCTGTCGGATAGGGTCTGAGAAGGGTTGTGGCCTTTACTTAAAGGAGATGGAAAACCTCTGGAAGATTTTGAGGAAAGTAGGGACATGATTTTATTTGTGACGTTTCATTTATAACATTGCCTGCTATGTTATAGAAACTGCGTGGAGGAAGAGTGATAAGGAGACGAGTGAGGAGGCTGTTATAGCAGTCTGTGCATACAGTGAAAATAGCAGACTGGTTTCTTTATTTTCTCGCCCTTTATTGTTATGAGTTTTAACTTGCATTCTATGCACTAACTGAGCCTAAGAAATTCTTAAGTTAGTTTGTGTTACATTAGGGTTGCAATCTGATGATCAAAAAAATCAAATAATGACACGAGTAATGAAATTTATATTTTTAAATGCATCATTATAGAAGTGAAATTTAATTTTGAAATGAGATTAAGTGATAATCTCTAGAAAGAAGTAGCATAGATGCTGAAATCCTTAAATATCAGCTAACATTTACACAGGAAATAAATCAATAATTGATTACAAATTTCACTTGAATTTAGGCAATTAATATTTTAAAATGTGGTTTTTTAGGTTAACTATTATATGTGTTGATATTAATTCTACTGGTTGATGTTCGCATTGCTGGCTTTTATGGATTTGACTTCTTTTTAAATTTTACTTCTAACTAAATTGTATATAAACAAGTCTTAATTTCTGATTGATCAAACCATAGAATATTTATAAGTGAA
The DNA here is from genome assembly GCA_004024925.1 of Scalopus aquaticus. Lineage (NCBI taxonomy): Eukaryota > Metazoa > Chordata > Mammalia > Eulipotyphla > Talpidae > Scalopus > Scalopus aquaticus. Next base: position 392,500 of record PVIJ01000062.1, on the reverse strand, counting down.
ACTTTATGTAGAGTATTATTCTTTTTAAATAACAAAGTATTAATCAGTGGGGGTCCTGAGGATTAAAATGTTTAGATATAAAAATTGAAGAAAAATACATAATTTCATTAGCTAGAAATCTTTATTAGTTGGTCAATACATGTACTTGACTTGATTATTAAATTAATAATAAGTTTTCTGATCTTTTTGTGCATCAGGGTCTTTTACTTCTTAGAAGGTTTATTCATGGAAGAAGTGTTTAAAACACTCTCCTGTACCTTCCTGGCATTTATTTATATATGGTTACATTTACTAATGCTAAAATATTTTAGTAGACAACTCAGGAACTATTAAGCTAGAAAGGTCTGAGAAAGTCCAAAGAATTTTTCAGTGTGATTTGAACCTAACATATCAAAGGACAGAAACTTGAATCATGAAACTATTTGCATTGAAACTTGGTTTCTTTAGGATTTTATTTATGCCACAGGAGATGATTCTCTTCTTTTCCCTATTTTTTGTAATTATGTGAATATAATAAATTCTATTTACACAATTTAATATTTTACGTTTTATGTTGAAATTTCATATAATAATTATGTTAATAGATAAATTTAGATACTGAAAATACTCCCCAACTAGAGAGGAACTTTTGAAAAACAAGTGTCTTATCAAAATTATTTTGCTCTATATTTTCATATAATAGGTAAATTGCTAAAGAAAAGGCAGGGTTCAATGTTGAAAATAGAAACCACTTTAGATATTTAAACAAGAAGTTATTTAATAAAAGGGGCTTATGTGTTTGCAAAATCGTTCGATGGATTAAACCAGAAATTTCTCCCCTGGGGCTTTTGGAAAGACTTCAAGAACAATACAAAACTGATCTACTAGGAGGGTTACCGTATGTGATGTCACCACCAGTTGCTTCTAGGTCAAAAGTTGTGGTGATTTTCACAGCCATCAATAGATATAAGGGATTAGAGAATGGATACCTGGAGCTCAGAACCAGGAATTAGAGGATCAGGTCAAGTCATAACTACTGTGACGTTTCTTGAAAATGAACAGTTGGCATTTACTACATGGAAACCTTGACCTTCTAACAGGTGATGAGAGCCAGAAATCATTAGGATTATCTGTGCTTTCATTAACTTTCTAGATTTTGTGGAAGTACATCTGATTAGTAGAATTTGAGCTACTGGAATCTCTGGGTAATGGAACTTTCAGATTTCCAACCTCTTCAAATAGAAGATGGATAAAATAAGACTAGAAAACCAATCTAAATATTTACCATTGCATTAAAACATATTTTAGAACAAATTACAAAGGATAGCACAATAAATTCTCAAAGTTATTCTAAATTGAAAACAAGACCTAGGGAATTTATTTCTGATGTATAGTTACTGGTACATAGTGGGAGACAATACATATTTGTAAGATAATCAGTTTATAAGTTGTAAGAAGATAGAGGAGAAAAATGTCATGGATTAAAAAGACTCATTTTTGTATTCAATTTATATTTTGTTTGATTTAAGGAAACTCATACTTTTGAAGCATGGAGTGAGAGGTATTTAAGATGTTTTAAGTGATGAGAATGCTAGACATTATTTCAAAGGAAAAAAAAAAAACATGAATAGGTCTTCCCTGGTGGCGCGCGGTTAAGTGCTGTGCTGTGGAGCTGTCGGCAGGCGACGCAGGTTCAACACCAGACCAGGGAGATTCCCACATGGCGCAGCAGACCTCTCCCGCCTCGCCCGCTGCTCCCCTCAGCAGTGTACTTTGTTCTATCTGCCTGTTCTGCTCCCCACTCTGTCTCTGTTGAACCCTCTCGCTGCCCCCACTTCTGGCCTGCACCCCAGCTTGTATATATAAATAAAAATAAAATCTAAAAAAAAAAAATGAATAGGTTGTCAAAATGGTATCACAAGAAAGTGGAATCTCTGATTAACATGCATACATCACAAGAAGTTAAAGACATAAAAATGTTTTAAAATAAAATTGGAGGAAAACTAAGATCTATAAAAATGAAAATAAAAATCTTTGCTAATTTCCTGTCATTTTGGTTTATTTCTTCACAGTTGCTCTTTTATTTCATAAGTGTTTTTTTTTTTAAATTATGGAGCATCCTGTATTGCACTTTTGTTCCTGTATTGTTCATGTAGCATCAACTTTAAACATTTTTGCACAGCCCTAAAATTACAGAGTTAACAATGTAATATCTGCACGGTAATTCTTTATATGCACAAAGCAGAATCTGTTGTGCCACTACTCTTTTGTTTCTTATGTGGGTTTGTTTCAGTTTTTCACTTAAAAAAAAAAAGTCCTAAGGAACAATTATTTTTTATTAAATCATTTAGTGTAATTAGATAATTTCTCACAAATACTTCCTTTCTAATACCTTTAAAAGTTCTGTCTTTTTTAAACTTTTAAACATCTTATATGTTGATAACATTGTCCCTCAGTCCACTATCACTAAAAATTATCTTCTTATATCAATTATGAAAATGAAAAAAAAAAGAATTTAAAGAGAAATGCTGGTCTAACACCCGATATGCAAGAAGTTAAGGATATTATATTTGGGAACCTAAATACAAGATATTGGTTTGAAGGACTCTTGACATTTTTCGTGGAGGTGAGTATACATTTTTCTGAGAGAGAGACTTGCAGGACTATTGGTAGATCATTTGAAGCATTTGTCCTGCAAACAAATTCTAAGTTTTTTTTGTTGATTTTGACTTAAGTCAGATAATAACTTTCTTACATCAAGTACTGATCTCAAACTTTCAAATGATAAATTAACTTTCATTTTGATTCTAGCATATGCAAATCATTGTCTTCTGTAATGTTTTTTTCAAATATATACTGAAAGCATGCAAATAAAAAGCTAGTCATTTTGTGTGTATGCTTGTGTGTATGATATCAGCAGTTCTATCAGTTTAGTTATTTCAAGATTAAATGACCTTATGTTGTTTACTTAAATAATAACTACATAATAATAGCCCTTGCATAATAATTTATGACTGGAGACTTACAAATAGCATCACAACTATTACCTTCTTAATCTCCACAACTTGCTCCAAGGGTTTAACTTGATAATTCTAAGTATTTCTTATTTATAGATGGAGAAAATAAAATAGACAGGTGAGATTATTTATTTGTAATAGATATTAACTGAGCTAGGAATGAAGCCAAGATTCTGGAGTGTTGTTCATTCTCTAGTCTAGTCTTATATCTTGGTTATAGAATCTAATGATGCACCATTTTAATTGAGTTACAAAACATAGCAAATTATCTGAAACCTGACATTCAGTTAAATGGAATCACTCACCTACAGTCCTATAATCAACAAACAATAGCATCTCTAACATACTTAAATTGAGGGTTTTCTGAATCTAAAGTAAATCTAAACTAAAATACTGAATGGTAGAGTTACCATTATGTAAATTTTACTTTGTTATAATATATGGAAAATTGATCACCCTACAATATGTAATATAAAGACTCAATCAAATTGACCTACTCATTGTCTGAAAAACAGATCCATAAATAACACAAATCCTTGTTGAATATATGCTAGTTGACAACTTTATCATATTAGTAATTGTGACATAGTATGAGAATCATGGAAGGTTGATGGGATGGATGAGAAAATTCCAGACCGATGATATGAGTGAGTCATGGGGCTAATATGGAGCTCTGGCCAGTAGACAGTAACACGTGTATCTGAAAGGTAAATGTAACTTTCAATGTGGAATAAAAACAAAAGTGATTCAGAATACAGATCATAGTGAGTTTCTGAATCCACTGCTGAATTCTCCCCTGAATCCCTGCTCGTACATGCTGCAGTATAGATCAATTCCTTCTTATGAGACCTAGCGTCTTCCCCATGATTATCCTAGGTTTAATCTGTTACTAAGGACCTCGTCTATAGGAAGGGAGTTAAGAGCAGATTCTATGTGGGGGGAGAGGGGAGGAAGAGGCATTAAAAGACGATTTAGCTCTTAATAGGGACATGGCGACTTCTACAGGCCAAAGGCATCTGGGGATTAGTGGGCCTGGTACTCAGCTTTTCCTTTCTTCCTCCTACATGAGTGAGAGCATTCCTGTGTGCTACCAGGAAGACTCTCTGATATTCACATTTGGTTTTCAATTATACATTAATCACTCTAAGAGTTGCTATCTTTTTTGAGAATGTTAATTGAGTGGGACAATATTCATATAATTTCTTATAATTACAATTTCCTACATACTTGTTAAATACCTGATAGATGCCAACTAGTGAATTCCCTTATTCAAGTATGCAAGTCCAATTCACCATAGATGAAAATTTTATTAATTAGGCTATTACACTTATTAGTCTAGTGTACACCTATAATTAGTGATGAGATCATTTCTGCTCTCCAAACTAAGATTGATGATCGATCCTGCTCTAAAGCCCCACTTCTGGTAGCCACAGTCAAAGGTAGCTTTCTCTAGGAAGCAAATGCTGAAATGGTGTTTGCCATTCGTTTGTTAGGAAGTGTTTTTGGAGTCCCTACTTCTATTGGAAGGAGAGGAAGAAAGCAGGACTAGGCAGAGGGAAGTCAGGCTGTGATACAGGTAAATAAGAGTTTTGCCCAACCTCACAGAGAGTGCTAACCTCAGTGGGTGTCAGAGTTCTCTTGTATATAGCTGGACATTTTTTAAAAAGGTTTATTTATTTATGCATACAAGCTAGGGTGTAGACCAGACGTGTGTGTGTTGGGGAGGGGGGTATGTGAGAGGATTCACCAGAGACAGAGTAGGGGAGCAGAACAGGCAGATCAACTGAAATACACTGCTGAGGGGAGCAGCAGGTGAGGCAGGAGAGGTCTAATGCAAGATGTGGGAATTTCCCTGGATGGGTTCTGAACTAATGCTGCAGTGACTCTGGATAACTTCATAGCGCTGCACTTAACCCATTGTGCCACCAGGGAGGCCCCTATAGCTGGACATTCTTAAGTTAACCTGATCACTCATGGTGTGTGGTTTCTGCTGCATTCAGTGAGGCAGTTCCTATGGTTAAGGCAATTCCTGTGATTGTGACACCACAGGTGTCAATTGGTTTAGCATTAATGTATAACTACTTGGGGTTACCAATAGAGGGCTGATACAGCCCACTTGCTGGCTATATTTAGCCCTCTATCCTCAGGGAGTTAATCCTAAAGCCATTTTTAAGTGATTTCTTTCATTTGATTATCAAGCATAGATTTGGTTCTATTATTGATTCCAACAGGTATAAAGGGACCATCTTTGGTTTGCTGAGTAACCTCATGGTATTTTGTCTTAATACAAAAATAAATCTGGATTTTAATCAGGAACCCCTGTCAGTAAATTAAATAGTCTCTTGGCTGTGAGAGAATCAGAGGATTCTGATGATGTAGTATTAGGGGTACCTGGATCTTTGGCGGACTCTATCATTATCAGTGAAGTAACCTACTTAAGCGCATATATATATATATATGTATACATAAACTCTCCTTGAATATCAGCGCTGGTGCTGATATTCTCAAACATACCTGCAGTGCCAGCAGGCACAGAGCAGGTTCACTATCAATCCGGGCAGACAGATAAAGGAGAGTCCTGGAGCCCTCAGTGGATTTTTCAGGCTCTGATGCTCACTCGAGGACCCAGGCTCACAGGCACACCAGACAGGGAGGCTGGCATGCAAGGAGGCAGGCACAGCTGGGAAGGGGATGGGGGCTGGGAGGCCTGCAGGCAACGAAGCCACCTCTGTATAGACACAATCATTGCCCCAGAGGCTAGTGGCACACAAAGCCTGATTGTTTCATTTACCCACAATACCATTTGTGTTTTACCAATGAGCTCTGTTCTTCTGTCTCTTTACTACTTCTCTGATGTTTTCCAAGAGAGATAGGCAGTTTTGATACCAGGATTATCTGGTTCTCTTCTGCAGCAAGAGGGTTACTAACGACGTTCAGCAGCAAGCTAGTTATGCTCCCTCATAAAGGACACACAAAAACACCTGCATCAGGTTGTTTTCGAATCTGAAACGCCAGCAGTTTTCAAAGAAGAGCAGTATTCAATTTCTGTTCTGTACTCCAAATGACATGTGATCTATTTGCGGACACTTTTAAAACCCACTGAGCATTTGAGCACTTTGCTCCTCAGTAAGATTTGAAGGGTAAGTGCCCGAAACACAGGCATTTCCAAATCTTTTAATTTTTTTCTTCTCTGAATCTCATCCATAGATTTTTTTTTCATTTGATCCCTGTTTGTCCGTTTGTTTCCATGTTAGTTCCATGAACAGACTGTCTTGTTTGCAGGTTAGGTGGGACTATTTAAACAAGTTAAGCAGAAGTACTACTCAGCATCAAACCTTTCCTTATTCAAAGCTGTGCTCTCTTGCTGCCCTGTTAGTGTTTATTCTATGTTACTTGATATTAATTACCAAAAAGTACCAAGGTTTTCCATTTTTCATGCTCAGTTAAAAATCTCATAAAGGGCAGATTTTATTATATCTTATTTAATGAAGAAATAGAGAGATCTGCATTTATATATTAAGTGATTTTGAATATTCTCCTAGCTTTCAAAGATTGACCATGTGTTGTGACTTCTCCAGTAGGGGTCCAGTCAATTCCATCCCCCCCCCTTTCTTTCCCCGCTTCAACAACCTTCTAAAATTTTCATCCCCAAATTCTGTTTATTGTATCTTTTTTTCTTTTAATCCTTCTGCAGGGTAAATGAAATGATCAGTTTTTTTTGCCCTGCTGCCATTAGTGTCTGCTAGACCCCTGCGGTCCTCCTCGCATGCACGCCTAATGGCCGGGACACGAAGTGGGGTGTGGGCGTGTGTGTGAGTGGGTACACCCGGGCCTGGGGGCTGAGCATATAAGAGCAGAGTCAGCAGAGCGTGCAGGGAACAGAGCAGCCCTGACTGCCTGCCTGCCCTGCACCAGGTCGCCTCACTACAAATGCTGTAGAAACATTAACTGTAGGAAAACATTAAAAACAGGAAAAAGTCACCAAGGGCTCCAGGACTCCTCCTTTACCCATCTGTTTGGATCATAGAAAACCTGCTCTGTGCCTTATTGGCACTACACCCTCATCACTTAACAGGTACTACTTTTCTTTCAAATGCCGAAGATATCCTCATTAATTACTTCCATGCATAATAACTGGTCTAGTATATCAGACCAGTCACCTGGTTAATTTCTTTACATCCAAGAACACAGTTACAAAAACTACCTGCAATTGGCAAATTCGCCTTCACAGTTTGTATTGTCACTTGACAGTATGTCTTGGTGATCACCATACAGTCAACCTGAGACCACCTTACTCTGCTTCAGATGGAGTGTTCCATTTCTCTGTCAGGGAAACAGCTGGGTTGTGTGGAGTTGTGCCCTCAAGGTTAGTTCATGAAGCTCTCACCTTTCCTCGCTACATTGTTAGCTGTCTTGCATCTTTTTAAAAAAGATCTATTTATTATTTATGCATACAAGAGCTGAAGTATAGGCCAGAAGTGTGAATGGGAAGAGAGGATTCACCAGAGACAGAGTGGGGAGCAGAACAGGCAGATTAACTGAAGTACAGTGCTGAGGGGAGCAGTAGGCGAGGCAGGAGAGGTCTGCTGTGCCATGTGGGAAGCTCCCTGGCCGGGGATTGAACTTTTGCTGCAGTGGCTCTGGATAGCTTCATAGACTGAGACTTAACCCCTTGTGCCATTAGGGAGGCCCTAGTTGTCTTGCATCTTTATGTGACTGTTCACAAATGTTTGTAGATGAGTGGGCATCAGTGCTCAGCCCAAGTGTCCCCTTTTATTCAGCAATACTTACAATTAGCTATGGAATCCTCTGAACATATATTCTGAGGATTTGTGTGCAGGGATTCATCAAATTTCTGTAGAATTTCCATAAAGTGCCCTCGTTCTTTAACAGACTACTCTCCACAATTCTGGATATCTGATCATGGCTCTTAACTGACTTTGTAGAGACCAATGGTCATAAGACAGTTACTTTATGAATGAATATAGGATCTGCCCAGGTATCCACAGGAACATGAAAAGATTTCTCAGTAAATGAAAAATATAAAAAGTTTGATTTTTCTCTGTTCCAATATTTTAGCTGGCCTTTTAGAGATGAAGTTTTCATCAGCGATGCCAATAGCAGTTTGCAGTTCTTTGTCGAGCCACTTAACTAATTCCCACAGGGCTAAGTCTCTCTCCAAAATCATTTAGAAAGACTTGTCCCCAGAAACTTCTATAGGCTTGCACTACTTCTAATTTAATAAAATGAAGGAAGTCATCTTGGCCTCAATTTATCATCAAATTTTTCTTCCCTCTAATTTTCTTAAGAAACACCTTATCATTGATGAGTTTGAAGGATAATCTTGGCACTGTTCTCTTGTCAAAACAAGAATCAAAATTTTTATCAACACCAAGTCTTTCTAGTATTAAGAAAAATGATACAAGCAAACCACAGGTTTCATATGAATAGAGTAAGTTACCTGCTCATTGTTCTTTCTACGGGACAATTGCTCTGTCTTACTCAGCCTACTGCCCTTTGACAGCACTTCAGATACAGACCTGTTACAAAGTTTGCCTTTCCCAAATGTCCTGTATTTGCAGCTGCCTCATATCCTTCCCACTGCTTTCAGAGGATTCTCATTGTATTTCAGGAGGATTGGCTACTTTAAGTATCACAAATAAATTCCCTGGCTGAGACAATTCTTTTATTTGGTAGCATTACAGCACACCCTTTGATTTGATTTTTCTTCCTTTGATAGTTCTTAGTATTCCTAATTCTGCACTCTTGGACTTTGTCAGTATTCATGCAGGGAATAGAAATCATAGATTTTTTTTAAGGTACAAGGAATTCAATACCAGAATCATGGTGCTTACACAATTGTGATCAAGTTGGAGGTCAAGCAATGCTATAGCCACTCAGTGGTAAGGTAAGTGGACCTTATCTACTGCATAGGAGAGCTTTCCTCGGGATGGACAGAATGATCTAGCACATGGAACATCTGCTGCATTCTTGCTTATCCATTCCACTAAATAGCAAACAATAGTCCCCACCATTTCAATTTTCCAAACTTGAATGAATACATCTCAATGATAGAGAACAATCTCTTCTAGAATATTAGTTGCAAGGATGTCTGGGAAATGTAGTTTTTAGCCATACAGCCTCTATATACAGGGGTTGAGGGCTAGAATAGAAAGGGAGTAGAAGATTACATTATGTGCCAGATGACAAAACCTCACAAATGTATTTGTTACATTTTCCCAGTCTCAGAAACTCATCTGATAACCTCAGTGTCCTGCCTCAGTATTTCCCTGTCAAGTCTTTTTAGTAATTCAGTTATTCTTCCAAAATTTCTGGAAGATCAAAATGCATTATTGTTTGTAAAAAGGATTATAAAGCAATCCATTTCAAAAGTGACAAGAAAGTTTAAAAATACTTTTAAATCCATGGAGTTATCTTCAAAATTGTTTTATCATGTCCCCTTCTGTATTTTAGTCAGTGGGAACAATCTCAAAATTATATCCCTTCAAACTCCCAAACTAATAATTGAGAAATGCCTTAAAGCTCCATTTTTGGAACTGCTAAAATTGAACTATAATACGGAATAAAATTCTTTTAAGATGTCTCCAACATAGTATATCTCATGATAATTGTAGTTTTATTTCGTTACTATATATTCCCTTGCTCTTTTCATCTTTTTCCCTCTGATTCTTATTTCAATTTTTCAATGTAAAGATTTAAGATCATCATTATTTTTTCTTCAACTGGTCTGCTATTGTTTAAAGGAACTTTTCTCATTGTTCAAATTGTCTATCTTTTCAGTAAATTAAATGCTGCTACCAAGTGATGTTTTTGATAAGTGTGGAGTTTTTGCTATAATTGTACAGAACAGCGTGATAGGAACATAATTCAAAGCAAAATATTCAAGGTATTGTGACAGGACAAAAGAAGAGACCAAAGGAAGAATATAATGTAGATTTTTTGTGTTTTTTTTTCCTTTGGAGAATGAACATTTTCATTTACTAGCGGTACGGATTTTTCACAGAGATTTACTATTGTTTTATTTTTAAACCAATTCTTCATACTAATTAATATCAGATTCTGTAAACCACACAGGATATAAAATCAGAAGCTCTAATCAGTTTTTGAAACATGATTAATTGTTGGCTTTGCTAAATCTCCAAAATCTGAGTAATATCTAGTACAAATTTAAACTACATAACATATTAATAATTAGTTGAAAAGGTGTCACTTCTAAGCCGCAAAAAATAAAATGATGGGATATTGCATTTTCTTTACTTTCTCCTAAAATTAACCCAAATGATAATTTCATTAATAATTTGTTTAAATGATCAAAGATATGTCAATATTTTTTTAGATGGGGCAGTCTAGCTATTTGTGTAAGACTTGAGCCACTATGACCTTGTTTTAGACTGAGCTTAAAAACAGGACATAAGTTTCAGCTCCAGATGTTGTGAAGGCAATCCACAGTGTCTTATTGATGCCCAGGCCTGCTGCCGTGAGTGACACAGGCCCTCCATTGTCATGTGCACCATAAATAACTGATGCTACAGTAGCAATATTCAATAAAGTGTTCATTATAAATATGTTATAGTTTATAATTGGGAAATATTTGGATAAAGATTCAATATTTATTTAGTTCTCTTCTGTATCAAGTACTGCATTAATCTCTTTTACGTGCATTATTTTATTTACTTCTTTCAACGATCTTAGTGCATTCCAAAGTGATTTTATGATATTACAGTTCAAGTTAAAACATAGTTGGAAGCATGACAAAAAAATAAGACTTATTATTATGCCAGAAACTGTTCTCATCTAGCAAGAGACAGTAGATTCTGACTGGGGAGATGCCCTGCCTTTATCAGGAATCAATGGCAAGCACGTGCTGGGGGTCATTGATGTACTAGCTGTGGATGATAATATGGTTCTTTGGACATGTTACCAAGGACTAGTAGGTAGGACAACTTAAATGCATGAAAATTGAGGCTGATCACAGGAAGAGGCAGGGATGCTTTTATAAATGACAAGGGAATATCAAATGTGGAACACAGGTGATCCATTTGGACACCTCTTGGTGAACCATTACCCCATTGTAACTGTGAAAGGTCATGTGCCACAACCTCAGACTAAGAAGGGTGCAATTGCCACACATTCACTGCCCTCAGAAATGAAGGTTTGATTCATACCTATGTAACACCATGTCCTTCCAAGAAGATAGTGGAAGACAAAGAGAATTTGAAACAACTAGTGATAGAAGGAGAGGATAAGGATCAGTGTGAACCCCCAGATCAAATGCAGAGGTTAGGGATACCTTTAGCTCTTCTTACAAACCTCTATACAAAATTCAACTGCTAACAGTCTTATATGTAGAGAGGCACATGGGAACTATGGAGGAGTTCTTCCTTATTTCTGTGGGGAGTGAAGAAAAGGAGGACTGCAACTGCATGAGAATGGTCCTCTATGGCTAGGACTGTGGGGAGCAGAGTTGACAGGAGCCCCACTAGCAGCTGGTTGGTTCTGTTATCCTTTGCCACATTTTATGGAAGTCACAGTTCCCAAAGGCTGCTCTTGCCAGTGAGTGAGTGTGGCAGGGAGTCACTGGCTGGCTCTTCACACAAGTACAACTCCTCTTATGACAGCTTTGGCTTCTCAGCAACCTTGTCCAACTTTCCTTTGCGTTTCGACCTGAGATGTTTCCACTCAACCTTCCTTCCTTTCCTTTCTTCATTCAGGGTCAGATTTGCTTTTCACTTTTTTTGTTTATTTAAATTTTTTATTGAAGTAACATTATTATCACATTATATGTTTCAGGTGCACGTCATCATGCATCAATGTCTATGTATGCAGAAGTTCACCAGTCAATGTCCAGTTCTATCCTTCACCATACAATGGTTCCTTTTCACCTGAATTCCTATCCCTCATGCCCTTCCCCTTCTCAATTCATCCTATAATCTATACATTTGTTTCTATTTTATTACTTTCATTCACTTGTATTTTTTTTTTTTTTACATATCACGTTTGAGTGAAATCATATGGTGTTTGCTTTCTCCATCTGACATATTTCACTTAGCACCATACCCTCCAGGTCCATCCATGTGACTGTAAAATGGTACAGCTAAGTAGTTTTCTGTGTGTGTGTGTGTGTGTGTGTGTGTGTTTATCTATAAAGAAGATATGATATACATATGTATATATATATCATTTCTTTATCCACTCATCTGTTTGGTGCTAAAGCTGTTTCCAGTCTTATTCTATATAATGCTGCAATGGACACAGGAATGCATATAGTTCTTTGCATTAGTGTTTTTGTAGTCTTCAGGTAAAAACTCTGAGGTTACTATTAATAGATTGTATAGAATTTCCATTTTTAATTTTTTGAGGAATTTCCATATGGCTGTGGCAATTTACATTCCCACCAACAGCATATAAGGTTCACTTCTTTCTCCACACCTCTCTAACATGTTATTATTTTCTTTTGGATAATAGACTCAGGGTCCAAGGAGAGTCATGATTTGTTTGCTCTTTTAGCTTCTCTCATATCCTTCTCCATTTCTCTTGTGGCTTGCTTTTCAAGGGGCTGGAGTGATAGACATATATTTACTATGTGATTTCTGCTCACTTTTGCACTGAGAAACTTTTCCTCCAATTTCATAATAAGCTGACTGCACAATAAGCTAATGACGCTGACAAGACTTGTATCTTCCAAAAATTAATAAAGAAATTTTCAGACCTGTTGAAAAGACTTTTAGTTTTTGCTGCTCTTGCAAATAATTTTCCTAAAATTTTGTTCATTTCTTTGTTCAGTTCAATGTGGTGTTGGAAAAAGAAGTAGGTAACAGCATTTCCGGAGAAAAAAGCAAGTTGGAAAAAGTAAGTTGAACTTGAACACAACTATTTAAAATTTTAATATTAGCTCATTAGCAGTATATGTTAAACTTTGTTCAGTTTTGTCACTCTTCGTATTACCATCCTTGTTTTTTAGACACAATGCTCTTATTTTTATTTTTATTTTATTGTCAAATATATGTTTATTAATTCCAGCACCATTCCTCCCTCAACTTGGATTCCTCTTCCCCTTTCAAGAGCTTTCACTTTTTGTTTACTATTAATACTTACATCAATTACTTATTTAACCACATATTGAAAATCAACGCATACCACACAAGGAATGGGGATGAAGAAATGAATATAATACAGATTTATCTCAGGAAATTAACATTATATCTAATTCAAAATATTCCAGTGCTTCTTAATAGCCTGGAGATATGTAAGGTGAGAATTCCATGAATTTTTTAACGTCGCTCCTATGTCTGCTTTTATTAAGCTATGCCCAGGTCATGTGATCCTTCAGAGAGGAACATACCACCACATAAAGTATAAAAAATTTACAATTTTGTTCAATATTGGATGAAAACCAAAGGACAATTTGTGTAGCTATTGCACAGAAGTTGCTATAATAAGCATATTTTCTCAATCAGAACTTTTTTTGCTAATCATGAAAAACTGCTCACTGTGTACAAATGTTATCCAATTGAATTGATTTCTTTGAAATATATTAAGTTTTATTTAATTGAAAACTTCTCACAAAACATTTCTTATGATATTTTATATGCAGTAAAAATACATGTGAATTATGTAATTCCTACTCAAGTATGCTTACGAGATAAAAGGTTTGGAAGACTTTGATTTAAAATTGAAAAAGACAAGCTCTCAGGTACCAGGTCTAAGTAAAAAAAAGAAGACGACCAACACAGTAACAGCTGTCCATGAGTGTTCCTGGGAACTTCTCCTGTCTTTGCCTTCTGGTTGACTTTTTACTGGCTTCAGACCCAGATTTTATCTTGGAACCTGATTTTCACATTCATCTTGTAGAGATGCTAATTCTTCCTTGCCAATCTGGAATCTTTAGTCTAGCTACATCTTATTATAGTTCTCCATAACTCCCAACCTTGAACCTGATTCCTTTTTTTCCTCAAAATTTTATTATGAAAAATTTCAAACATAGGATAACATTCTACTATATTATGTCCCTCTAGCCATCTAACCATGCATCTTATTTTTGGAGACATTTCAAAGTTACTTTCAGATATGACACTTCACACATATCACTAACTATATTTCAATAATTCTTCATTCTTCTGTTTAGAGGTATAATTTACACTGAAGGAAATGCTCAGATATTCCATTCCGAGAAAATCTGACAAATACTTTGACTGTGTAAACTAAACCTCTGTGGACATGTTCTTTCTTTGACAAATGTATATTAGCTAGTAGTTCATAGTTCATAGATATTGACACATGACTGAATTTTTTATTTGGAGGTTTGCAAATCAAACATTTGACTTCATATCCAAAAACTCATCAAACTCAACAATTAAAACAACAAGCAATTAGATTAAATAGGCGGAGGATCTGAACAGACACTTTTACAAAGAAGATGTACAGGGGCCTCCCTGGTGGCGCAGCGGTTAAGCACTGTGCTGTGGAGCTGTCGACAGCGGGGATGCAAGATCAACGCCCAGTGGGGAGATTCCCACATGGCGCAGCAGACCTCTCCTGCCTCGCCCACTGCTCCCCTCAGCAGTGTATTTCATCACTCTGCCTGTTCTGCTCCCCACTCTGCCTCTGGTGAACCCTCTAGCCGCCCTGCGCCTCTGGCTTGTACCCCAGCTTGTGTGCATAAATAAATAAATCTTTAAAAAAAAAAAGATGTACAGATGGCCCAAGGTATGCAAAAGTTGCTCATAATCTATTATACTAATGAGAATGCAAATCCAAACTATATTGAGGTATCACCTCACATCTGTGAGATTAGCTATTATCCAAAAAATGAGAAGCACAAAGTGTTGGAGATAGGTGAACACTTACATGCTGTTGGTAGGAATATAAATTGGGCAGTCATTACGGAAAGCAGAATGAGATTCCTTAAAAATCAAAATAAATTCCATAATATAATAATCTCTTTTTGGTGTATTTACCTGAAGAACACAAGAACATAAATTCAAAGAAATATATTAATCTTCATGTTTACTATAGCACTATTTATAATAACAAAGAATTGGAAACAATCTATATGCTCATTGGTGGATGATTGGATAAAGATGTGATCTATGTATCTATGTGTGTGTGTGTATACATACATGCATATGTACATACATACACAACACACACATATATATAATGAATATTACTTAGCTATACCATTTACAACAAAAATGGGTGGAACTGGAGAGTATTATGCTTAATGAAATAAATTAAATAAGAGAAAAAGTTCAGATGGAGAAAGGCAAGTAAGGTATAACTTTATTCACATCTGGTACTTACAAAAACCCTAATACAAACAAATGAACTAAATAAAACAAAAATAAGCTGTTAGACTATAAGGCTAAATGAGTGGTTACCAAAAGGGGCAGGGAGGAGGATGTATAAATCACATAATTTGGGTCAATTAAATGAAGGATAGAGTTGGATTTTAGTGATGAAATTAATATAATATATATAGATATTGATATATAATGATGCATAGCTGAAAATTAATATAGTTACATTGCTATATAATGCTACAATGCAATGTGCATCAATAAAAGTAAAGTGACAGGAAAAATAAAATCAGGTCTATTACATTGTGATGACTAGGCAACTGTTTATTTTAGGTAATAATTAACCATTCAACATGGCACTTGACCCCTCTTACCTGGACTATGGGTTCAACAGTGATAGAAAAAGGTCTCATCTTTAACTCCTAACACATAAGAAGAGAAATATTTTGCCATTTGATAAAGGAAATAATTAAAAAAATTAAGTTTCTGAGATCAGATAGCAAAAGTTTGGCCAAAATGTGTATTACAATTGTGTATACCCATTTGTTTACACACACACACACACACACACACACTCAAAAATCTGTGTGTTCCTTAATCTGAATGTATATTCCAATTTAATATGGGGCAATTTCGAAATTTAATATAGATCAGACAATCAAAGTCTCATCTAGATGAGAGAAATTGCAAAATACTAGCATAAAGTGATTTCTAGTCTAAAAACTATCAGTCAGAAAATCTATCAGGGAATGACTATATTTTCCCACTGAAGGACAGCAGGGCTGCTGTCAGATAAAAATGCAATTCCAAATTTGTGTGTATTGCAGCTTATTTGATAGAAAATAATCACGTGATGGTAGAAAGAATCAGAATATTGGCATGTCTGGGAGTTCCCATGAAAATTGCTTCATTCATCCCAGTAAAGACGTTTCTTGGCATGTTTCAGCAGAAGTGTTAAAGGGGGTCATACACCCTGAGAATCACTCCTGGATTTTCTTGATTGCCAAGAACATGTGAACTAACATAGATGATTTCACGTTTTCAGAATCACTAATGTTTCAGTTACTAAACTCCTGAAGTCTCTGCCACTGCACCTTATCACCTTTACAATGCCAGCATTGTGCCTGTATCTGAGCAATGTGCCATGTCGTTAGATGACCAACTGCTGACTACTCAACTGGTACTAACCACCCACAAATCTTCAGAAACATAAAACAAGGTTATGCCAAGTCACGAAACAACAGTACGGAACTGGGCACTACAAAGTCACAGTAAGACCCAAACAGAATTTTCCAAGAAGGATACAAAGCATGTTGTGAAAAATGTTCAGTTCATTTAATCTAACTCAGATCAAGTTAAGAAAGCTAGTAAGTCTTGAACACCATGTTACTCAGCAGGCCAATGGAAATAGACTTCCACAAAACCTTTCTGCAGCCTGATACTTTGTATTAGGTTCTATTTATCTGCATATAGTTATCTGCTACTGTTCTCTCCTTTTGCCTGCTATGTCACCTGACACTCATGTGATCAGTAGTCCACCATTTATCTTGTTGGATCCTTGGTCTCCTTCAGATTTTGACTTCTAAGTATATATATTCTATTGCACTAATTGATTTTTCATGTCCTAGTATTACAGATAGCTTCTTTCTGTGATGCTTCTTTAGTCTTAGAATTTTAATATTGCCAGCCAAGAGCATTTTTCAGTGCTATCAGGTAGCCAGTATTTCAGTGAACTATAACAAAGACCTTTATCTATTTTTCATTCAAATATTTATTACATATCTATCATATGACATACACTGACATTAATATCAAAGACAACCCTGCTTCTGTTCAAAACCATGATATGACTTGGATAGGAAAGGAAAGTACTAGAGAAAAGAGAAAACCTACAGAGGAGACACATAAACTCTGTCTTTAAGGATATATGTTTGCTCCTGCTGTGAAATGCAGGTAGGGTGCAAAATGCCATTGCCAGCAGATAAAACACAAAGATATTTGGTCTCTTAAATGGCTGGATCAATGCTATAGTTTGTCTCTGATGGGAGATAGGTTGGAAAATTAAAAACAAAATATCATGTGGTAACTTGTTCTATAAATATCACCTGTTTTATCTCTTGACAAGAACTCTGTGAGGTAGATTTAGGTAGGTAGGTCTTTATCATCACCCCTATTTTATAACTGTAGAACTACAGATAGAGACAATCTAAGTAAGTTGTTCAATGTTGTATAACTAATAAATTGTAGAGCCTGGATTCAAAATTAGGTTGGTCTGCTTTATCCTTCCCTGACTACTTTATTTTCTATTCAGGTTATTTTGAGGTAAAGTGTGCAGATTATAAAGTTCACACTTTTTATGTGGCAGTCTAAGAATTTTGACAAATGTTTTTGATATTCACCCATATGGTGACATATATCAGAAGTTCTTCCCATCTTATTGTTGTATATCTTCCGTTACATGAATTTTATCAGCAGTTTATCTATTCTTCATTTGACAATTTTGTTGTTGCTTTACTTTTCAATAATTATGAATAAAAGTATATAGTATCTGTCTAATAGCTTCAACATCTGTGTAATCTTTGAGACTGGTTCTTTTATTTTTTGAGACTGATTCTTTTACACTAACCTATCCATCCAAAGTATCTGAGAATTAGATAATTTAGGGGGAAATATATAAATTATACTAACAAGACAAGTGGGAGATAGCAAAGGATCTTAAAACAAGAGATAACACAGTCAGAAATTTAGAAAAATAACTGTAACAGCAGTGTTGAAGGCATACATTAGAAGCAGGGAGAACAGTTAGATCTAAAATATTAGAAAGATGAGATGAATTAGAAAAAAATGGGCCTGAAAAATGTCAAGAAGTTTTTCAGATTCTGTAACCAATAAATTGGAATAAAGGGTGGATAATGCAAATAATGCTGAATACCAAATCAGTATCAAGCATATCCTAGTTTGAATCAAAAATTAAGTGATATTATCAACTTCAACATAGGGTGATTTCAAGATTTCCAACATGGTTGAGATACACTGTAAATGTGGTCAATATTAGGAGAAAGACAATGTGCTTAAAGAAATATTACTGAATGTCACACCAGGTGCTGATGTTCAATAGAGAGATGAAGATCAGGAGAAAGGCCTAGGGTGGAGAAAGAGATTTGATGATTATTAGTGATATAGGAATTTGTTTATTTTTTTAAACTAACATTTTTTTAAAAAAGATTTATTTATTTTTGCATACAAGCTGGGGTTCAGGCCAGAGGTGTGGATCGCTGAGAGGGTTCACCAGAAACAGAGTGGGGAGCAGTACAGGTAGATCCACCGAAATACACGGAGCAGTGGGCGAGGCAGGAGAGGTTTGCCATGCCATGTGAGATTCTCCCCGGCCAGGCATCGAACTCGTGCTGCAGCTGCAGACAACCCCACAGCACTGCGCTAACCCGTTGAGCCATCAGGGAGGCCTGGAATTTATTGATTTGAATGATGAGATTGACCACAGAATACAAAGTTACAAGAACTAGGAGCATGATAGAGAATGGCCGAAGGAGAAAAATGGGTGTCAAGGTAGAGGATCACAAAGAAAAACTCAAAGTAAAGAATTTGAGTATGGAATGGCCAATAGTATCAAATAGACACTGAGCGAAGTAAAAGGTGTACTTAAAGTTAACCAATGGATTTTCCACCCAGACAGCCAGGGAGAACAAAGCCCCAGTGGTGTATTACACAGATTGGGAAATTTGACACAAGCACCCTTTCAGATACAGCAACCCTTCTCATACCATCTTACACTTTCTCAAAAAATGAAAACAGAAACAAACAAACAAAAAAATTATCTCCCGAAGAACAAAGTTGTATGTAGTGATAATATGATGATATGTTTCTTCAAAATATAATAGTATTTTAAAATTTTTTCTTATTATATTTTTAGCTTGATGGAAAAGATTTAGAAATAGAACTATAAATTATACATCAGATAATTTGATGTACTATCAAATTGTATGTTTTAATTATATTTCATACTACTGTAAATGCCCTTTCTTCAGAACGTCAGAATATACACTATGGGGGAAAAGGGTAGTGAAGATCAGGAAGCAAAGTTTTAACCTTGCACCAAAGGGGTGTATTGTGTGTGCGTGTGTGTGTGTGTGTGTGTGTGAGTGTGTGACTGTGTGTGCACATGTGTGTGCACAATCATGCATACATGCATGCACAACTGCCTCATTGCACTGAAAAGTGTGATTAGTTTAGAATGAAAAATTTCATTCTGGGAGCGTCATCTCATATTGAATCATTCAGAGGAGTTGACTTTTTAGTATTAAAGAGTCTGTATTTGCCTTCAGTATCCTCTCTTATGAGTGAATATAAAATTAGTTCCCTTGCCTTTCTACATAAGGGAAAATAATTTGATTTATCAAGATCTATTTTATCCCAGTTTTTCAGAGTTTTTCTTTTCCTTCAGTTTTTTTCCACACACTTTAAATATTTGTCCTTTCTTCATTATTTTGTATTTAATAACTTTAACCAATTTAGACATGTCTGTAGTGTTAAAACAAAAGATAATTGTGAAGTGTCCTTTCTGCATGTCATTGCACAACTGTAGTCTCTAATCTCCATCATCTGACAGTGCAAACCTTTCATTTTCTCCTCTGTTTTGTTTCTGATTATGTTTAATGTAAACTTTCTATGGCCTATCTAAAGGTCCCTCAGGCTTAATACTGTTGTTGGTATTTTTTCATATCCTTAAAGCTATGTTTTTGCCTTTGGTTTAGTTTGTCCTTATCTGTACTGAGTTTCAAGTTTTATTATTTCAAAGTATTCATCTATCTGCCTGTCATTTCTTCCCTCATGTTTTGTATAGGCTTTCATAAAAATACTTGTTAAACTTTTACTTTTGCTCTTTCTCTCTCTGGTTTTAGTCTGAAAAGAGAAATGGACTCTATCTCTCTGGTATCTTTGGAGTTAGAAGCATCAAATATTCCTTTTACCTCATTAGTTAATTGCCCATTTAAATTTTTTTTTAAGATTTATTTATTTATACATACAAGCTAGGGTACAGGCCAGAGGTGTGGAGTGGCAAGAGGCTTCACCAGAGACAGAGCGGGGAGCAGAACAGGCAGATCAGAAATACACTGCTGAGAAGAGCAGCGGGCGAGGCAGGACAGGTTTGCCGCACCATGTGGGAATCTCCCCGGCTGGGTGTCGAACTCACATCGCTGCTGCTGCCCGACAGCTCCACAGCTCAGCACTTAACCGCTGTGCCACCAGGGAGGCCCCCATTTAAAATATTTTATACTCAATTCTAGTTAAATGTTTGTTTTTTAGCAGGTATTGTGGAAGGACAGTTGGTTTTTATTGGTTTCTCTCTCTTTGCCTTATAATACTTCTTTCTTTTCTACTATATATTACAATATACATACACACACATAATTATCTCCTTACAAGTCATTTTCTCTCTTCATAGACCTTAGATACTGAGATATATCTTTCCTTGTCATTATCATTGCTTAGGCTTCTATTGAATCTGTCTTGGAATTTCTTAGTTCTTCCTACATATTTTTTTAAAAGATTTTATTTTATTTATACATACAAGCTGGGGTACAGGCCAGAGGCGTGGGGCGGCAAGAGGGTTCACCAGAGACAGAGTGGGGAGCAGAACAGGCAGATCAGAAGTACACTGCTGAGGGGAGCAGCAGCGGGCAAGGCAGGAGAGGTCCACGGGGGGGGGGGGGTGGACTCTTCCTACATATTGAAGTTTCCTGAACTTAAAAGATCATACCAATTTCTGCTACTTGTATCCATCTTAATAAATACAAATTGCTGGGTGTGTATTTAAAAAATTTTCAAGTGATTTCAATGTGCATCCAGGACTGAGAAGCATTGATCTACTTATTCTTGACTAGTTTATTTTTACTTACCTGCTTTGTAAAGGAATTCATTGAGGATATACTTATAGTACTTTTTATTCAATGGTGGTGAAACCGTGTAGCATTTACAAACAGAACCGACAACCTTCTCTGTGATGTGTCAAATAATGTTTCCTGTTACTTGTTGAAAGTGAAGTAAGGCAGGAATAGCAGAGGAAAGATAAAACAAAAATAAATAAATAAGTGGTGGGAGGAAATGGGCTGGGACAAGCAGAAATTAAGGAGAAGGATGAAGGAGCTCCTCAGTGTGATAAAATCACCTAGAGCTGCTAGTTAGATGTGCAGATTCCTGCCCATTCCTAAAACTGCATCAGTGAGGATTTGGGGCAACTTTACTTGAATAATTTTTCAGATGTTCTCAAACATCACGATTGTATCAGATCATCTGGAAAGTTATTCGAAAAGAGTTGTCCCAAATGTTGGTAAATGAAAGAATGGACAAATCCCACCAGAAGGTATCATGCTTTCTTTCTAAATACCTTATGCCACTAATAAACTATAAACATGAAAAAATTCATTGAAGGGTGGTCTCTAATAAAGCAGAAATGCTGTTTTTATAGGTTTGTAGGAGGCAGGTGAATGGATGTTCTTGTAATTGTGTAGTTCTGTATTTTTAAAATTACAGAATTACCTGACTCCCTTGTTTTATCCAAGTTGCGTAGGTGATTGTTATTCTAAAGGAAATTTAGGAAATATTGGTTTTGGGAAATTTCAGACAAATTTGGAAAATCCTTTTGAATATTAAATAACTTTAAAATTGTTTTCTAGTGCCAGAAATTCTTTTAAAAAAGATCATTCATTCAGTAGATACAAAGTATAGACAAATAGAATCCAATTATTTTCTGAATGATTTGTTTTCAAGCAAATGATAAAGTAAAACATGCAAACAATACAAAGACATGTTTTCTTTCTCTGGATTTGTACTTTAGCTAAGTGGATTAATTTAAATAGCCAGATTGATGTACTGGATAAAGTGAAGAACTGACTTTGCTAGTTCATTTTCTTTAGAGTTTTGGGTATGTGTTTGGTTGTTCAACCTGAGGATGAGTGCAACTCCTTATAAATAGTGTTCCATGTGTGAAGGTCAGAGAATCAATCTTAACCTACCAGTTTTTCTGTGGGTAATAAATTTATTAATTGCACAGATGATATTACTTGGAAACTAGCTCTTTTTCCATGTGCACACTTAACTCTGAACATCTTTAGAACTGTTCTTATTAGGAATCATTTTAGTGGTTTCCTTCTGAGCAGGTTTTCAACTTATGAGTTTTACTTTATTTCAATCCAATACTCTTTATTTTCTACCTTATAAAAGTTTCTCTGAATTTTTTGATGTGGTCAAATTCCTTATTGGTTTTAAATACTTCATGTAATTGCAAGGGATTTGGATGAGAAGAAGGGCAGAACAAAATGAAAGCAAAATTGATCAAACATTGTACAAGTCAATGAGAAAAAAGAAAACTACAATCCTCTGATTAATTATAGCTGAAGTGGAATTTATTGAAGATATATGGAAGCTTTCATAATTATCCTAAAATCTGCAAAGCCAGTTTTATAAATCTCCAGTGCACCTGTGCTCTATAACCAAAAGGGGCTGAGAAAATGAAAATATATTTTAAGCTTTTATAGTGGAAAGGATACAGTCAAGTCTTTCTCAAACTCTTAGTCTGACTTAACTTTCCTCTGCGAACAAGGCCCAAATTTGCAATGATACATTCATTACTAACTTAAAAAATCTTTGTGTATTTAACCTTGCATTGTGTCAATATGCCAATCTTGAATAGTGAATCACTCCACCATCTGTTTTTCAGATTTTATTCCCAGGTTGCTGGACTTTGCTGGATAAACTCTCAAAATTATGCTGACTGAAAATTCATGCTAACTTAATTCTAAGTCATGAATTTGTCAATGTTTTTACCTTGACCTTTCTTTCTTCTTATCTTCATCCTTTGTCCTAGCTCAACTGTAGCATAAATGAAGGAACAGAAAACCTGGAAAGAGAAGATCTGATTTTAACTCTAGGTTGTTTTACTTTTTAGTTGTGTGACTCAGGGAAGCACTCTTCATTTCATTCTGCCCCGATTTTGTCTGTGGTATGGGGTACATTATACGATGCTGTAATAATTATTTTCTGATCTCTATTGTGCCCTCGGTTGGTAGCTTTATTATGATTTATAGGCAAAATATACAAAAATCTTTATCAGAAATATTCACTTTTGATTTTTTTCTGTGGTTGTTCATTTCCAAATTTCCACTTCTTTCTGGACTAGTTTGAAATATCCACTGACATCTCAAACTAAAATATTTATAACAAGCTACCTCATTTTCTACCAAAACTTTTCTTCTTTCTGACTTAAGGCAATTCTAGGTAGTGAATATCAAGCTTCAATGTTATATAACATTCATGTTTCACTGCCATTGCACTTGTGTCAACATGTTTTTAAACATCTTTTCTTCTACTCATTTTGACCAAGGACAGAATATTCTGTCCAATAATTTTGGTGTCACCAATGAGAATATGGGAACCTGGCACCATGTACTAATTCACCAACCAATACATGCTAAAATGCTGGGCTAGGAAAATAGACTAAGTAATCCAGGTTACCTATTATCTTTGTTTATTTTAATCAAATTTCCACAAATTCTACAATTTAATACACAAGCCAATCCACTTATATTTGCATAACTATACTATATAAATATAAATGCTATATTTATATCTCAAAGCAGATCATATGCTAGTTTACTTGTGCTTTATTCCTGAAGTTATTGGAATATCTATCTTTCACTAATAATTGTATCTCAAATTCTAGGAGCATTATCATTGAAGGCCCTTCTGCTATCCAGTGCTGACAGCATGTACATACAGAGCACCCTTTAGGATCCTTGCTTCAGTGTGCTAAATTGTATAAAATGTCTGCTTTTCTTCCCTGAATTCCTCTCATTAAAATCAGAAAGAATAATTCTTAAAAACCAGCTAAGGAAGCAGGATTTGCTTTTCTTGTGTTCACAATTGAGAGGTTAAAAAAATCTGCTGCAATGTAGTGTTTAGAGTTTTCTCTTGTGAGAGGGCAGATGGAAGATGCAGCTGTTTTTCTCCAAATCAATTTCCTCCCATTGGTTCTCTGTTATCCCTTTTCCCAGAGAAATTTCTTGTTTTCTAACACTGTATTTTCCCACACAATCTAAATTATTTTTATACAGTGAGTTCTTGAGTTTTAATTTTAACACTGAGATGACATCCAAACTTCTCTTTTACCTAAAATGATAAATTAATTATATTGTTGAACCTCAAAGTAGCAGGTCTGGGATTTCCTGCCTATAATATAGAGTGATTTTGCAGTAATGAGAGTTTGAAGTATAATTTATACAATTAATAAGTCTATGTTTCAGAGATGCAGAGATCCTTAAATTCTACACAATGGATTCTGATAACTAGTGCATCTTAATAGCTTAGAAAGACTACTTTGAAAAGTGAAGTAATCACAAACATTTTAATCAAACAGGATTGACACCATTTGTCTTTGAACAGTGTTTGCTTAGTAGAGTGGTCAAGTGATATATTCACTAGTAACGTATTAATGCAGTCTGCACATTACGTGGGAAATTAATGTAATCATATTGAATATCTTTCTCTTGAATTTGCCATATGCGTATAATGTATGTACTACACATAGGCACACACACACACATACACAAAACCTGGCAATTTTGTAAGATTTTAAGGAACAGTTCTTTCTCTCTCTTTATCTTAACTAGACAAATAGTTCCATTTTCTGCTAAATTTTACTTTAATAGAAATAGTAGATATGGTGTTTATTGATGAGGAGGCAATAAAGGGAGAAATGTTATACCATACAAGCATTCTCTTTTGTAAGTACATGAAAATTGGTCTAGCTTACATTCCTTTTTCTATGGAGCATTTCATGACTTGAACGTATCTTTAGCCAAAAATAAAGACAACTAGTGAGTTCAAAGACAAGGAATTATTGAGATCCATCTGAATTTGTTATAGACTTTTGTGTAACTTTTAAGAGAACATAATATTGTCATTTAGCTTATGACACAGGGTACATTTTTAAAGTAATTATTTGGTTAAAGAATTTTGTGTAAGTTAAGAAGAGGTCAGATGGAGCCTGCACTTCAGTGATGTAACAGGATGGATCGATTAGGCTACAATATGTATGATTTCCAGGATATGGGAATACAGAAATAAAATAAGAGGATCCCTCTTTTCAAGTTGCTTAACTAGTTGAAGGAAACCGAAAGTGAAACTGAAAATAAATCAGATGATCTCATACTTTGAAAGTGGTATGAAGGTGATAAATAACAGTAGCTAATGAGGGCTGGGGAAGGTCTCTCTGCCATGGTACATTTCAACTTAGACCTGAATAAGGATAAAGAGGCAACTGTGTGAAGATTTGGGGCAAGAGTTCCAATAGAAGAGCAGCAAGTGCCCAAGCCCTGATCTGGGAAATAGTGAGACATGCCCCAGATATGGGAAAAGGCCAGTGGCTGAAGGGAAGGTGATATGGGAAAAGGTGGGAGTGCAGGATGCAGAAAAATGGCAACATGAATATTCGAGAGGACCTGTAGTACTTGGCAGAGTGCAGAATTTTATGCAGGAATATCTGGTAGCCACTAGGGTTTTGAAAAGTGTGGTGACATGTGATTTGTGTTTACTGTAAGAGTAGGCATTTAATTAATTAATGACTTCAACTACTTCATTATCCAGGCTTTTTTTTAAGATTTATTTTTATTTATTTATGCATTCAAGAACTGGATGTAGGCCAGAGGTGGGGGGAGGGTGGGCAGTGAGAGGGTTCACCAGAGACAGAGTGGGGATCAGAATAAGCAGATCGACTGAAATACATGGCTGAAGGGAGCAGCAGGTGAGACAGGAGCGGTCTGCTGCACCATGTGGGTAAGCTCCCTGGCTGGGGATCCAACTCATGCTGCAGTGGCTGGCCATAATTTGATAGTGCTGAGACTAACCCCTGAGTCACCAGGGAGGTCTCCATTACCCCATTTTTAAAAGCAAGAGTTTATTAAAGAAATTCAGCAGTCATTTACCCAAAGAATTGAGAAGTATAATGAAATGATATAATTTATGCTTTAGTAAGATCGCTCAGACTGCTGTGATGGATATACGCTGGTGGTAAGAATAGTCAGAAAGATCAGTTATGTTATGTTACTGACATCAGGAGGAGGTTTGAACCAAAAAAAAACTGATAAAGATAGTGGTCAATGGCATAGATCCATATATTTGGGGGAGCTGTGATAGGACTTTGCTTTTTGGTTTTAGAAATACTGCTTTGTTATAAATACAGAGAAGTCCTCCCTAACTTTCCATTCTTCTCTAACTGATTCCATGGCATTTTTTCTGAACTTTGATTTTGGATATCCCTTTACGCGACTCAAACAGAAACAAGCACATAAAAATTAGACTTTTCAGACTAAACGACAAAGAAAACCATTTGTTTATCAATGCTTTCACAAAGTCAGCCCATTTTGCTTCTCTTCTTCCACAATGAATGAATAAAGAAGCTTGAGAACTGGAGAGTTGCACACTCAGCACCCCTGGACTATATCAACATTACTAATATCAAGAATGGAAATAGGATATTACATCTCTTTTTCAAGTGAAAGCTAATTGTTGGCTTGGGGATAAGAAACCTACAAGAGAAATAATAAAGGCAATTATATTTTCAGTGCTTGCTTTGTGCCTGTCATGGCTCTTCATGCTTTATGTATATTAACTAAATTAACCCCAAACTATACAATGGTATGTTCTAAACATGAGAAACTGGGGCACTGAGGTGGAGAAATTTGCTCAACAGTTAACACAGAACAGAGCTGGCACTCGGTTCTAGGCAGCAAACTTGAGAGGCTGCGCACTTCACCACTGTGTACTGCTATTTCTTATCATGGTGTAGTTTTAGAAATAGCAGGAAGATGACTGCTATTTATAGCACCCTTTCTAATGATGAGAATAGAAGGGACACTGCCTCTTAACCTCTGAGACAAGAAAAAAATAACCCAATGCTCAATGACCTCTGCTGATGGATAATAGAATTAACCACACATGCCGGCTTAGCTAATGTCGCTAAAAGTGAATTTCTAAAAGTGAATTTATTCTAATTCTTGGGCAAGAAAATTCCTCCACAAATGTTTTTAAAACACACATCTGAATTCTGAATATAGGAGAAGGGGACACTGGTGTACTTTTTGTATGTTACTTCTGAAATTTTACAACAAATTTCATATTAGTATTACTATCCTGAGCCATAAAAGGAATTTTAAGAAAGTATGAATTTGCTGAAGAGTTAAAGTGATCACTTTTGTGTACATCTAAATTTCCATGCACTTACCAAAAATAATCCTAAAATATTAGTGAATTACAAAGGTCAAAAGCACTTTCTCCCAGCACTGAATATCATATTTAAATGATACTCTATTTAATTGAACTAAAATAATATTTCAGTAATGGTTTGAAGACAAAGGAACTGATGTAAAAGAATATAGGAGAACGTGGTTGTTCCTTCATTTCATTTTCCCATTTATTGTAATGTATGTGATAAGAAACTTGAATGGTCCTTTCAAAACACCACCACAATAGCATAAAATGATACAGGATGAAACTATTCAGAACAGGGAAGTCACAGGAAGAACACATTCTAACTTTCTCTATAATTCATTAATCAAGAATTCTATTTCATATGTTTATCTTTCATCTACTCTGATGTGTATGTTTTCTTTTTACATGATGTATCTTTTTATATTTTATCTCAATATATGGTTTTAGGGGTTTTCTTTGACTGGGTGACCTTTGTCTTATGTGTGTGTTCTCATTGTCAAGCTATAGCCCTGCAGTACTAGGAAACTGATAAACCTATCAGTTTAGTCACACTGATAATGGAATCTTCCAGATGTAGAAAAAAACTTTAAACCAAAAGAATGTGTGTCCTGTAACTGAAGAGGCAGAAAAATTGATCAGTGGTGAAATGCGAAGTTAAATCAGAGCTAGTCAGGAATCTGGCAGGTATGCTGCCTATCAAATTTGACTGCTTAGACCACTAGATTCTTAATTTTACTTGGCCTGTTGGATTAAATCTTTCTGATCCAGACATCTACCAAAATCAGTATTTTATAAAATAAAACAATGACCATTAGAAATAGTCAAATAAAAGTATAGATTAAAAATAACATCAGATTTACATATATTTTGTTTTAAATACTTATTCTATGTATTACCCTTTTGTTCCAGGTTAGGGATGCTCTGATTTATTCTAGTTTTTTCTTATATATGGGTATCACCAGTTACTTTGTTATCACACTGATATGTGTCTAGTGATGGCTACAGCATTTCTAAATATCCTGGGATATAATAGGAAGATGATGTCTGTAGGCAAATCGAAAAATTGGCATCTTAGAGTCAGAGAACCATTCACGAGATGATCTAGCCCTTATAGTAGCTGAGTGAAGTTTTGAGGCTCAGGAGTGATGCTTCCTCTCCTGTGACCAGCAGCTGGTCAGACCAATTATTTCTGTGTGTAGGGCTAAACTGGGTGCTCTAGGTGCTCACAACTCATAGGCAATTGAAACTCTGACTGCTCATAGGGCTCTTGTCTGACACTTTTTGGGTCATAGACCAAATGAGGATGATTTTCAAGGATGGAAACAAACTATCAAAAGTCTATATTCTTCCCTATTCTCTCAGGATAACTGATCATTTCTTTTCCAGGTCTTCCAACAAGTTTGTCCCAGCCTTCTCTGCAGAAATAGTTGTAATGCTTCCTCAACCTTAAATCACATTACTCTCTCAATTCTTCTTCAACCTTCTAGCACCTATCCAGTCTCTTCAAAAGCCCTTTTTTTATGCCTTGGACAAAAAAAAGAGGGCGACTTCTGTCGGGTTTTCTGCTTCATATCATAAACTGTACATCTTAGCAGTTTTATTATTAATTTCGAATTCATTATTATAAAGAGATAATAAAATATGAGCCAAGTTTTCTGAAAGACATTTTTCATTTTTTACAGATTTATCAGGTTGGCATTGTAGCATTGCCAAATAATTGTCATGTGATATGAACTATATGATAGGACTGCCTTATAATAAAGTGCATGACTTTAATGTTTATAAACTAATGATTTTTGACAAATAAATGCACCCATGAATTCATTACTACAAGCATTAAGTGAACATTTTTGTCATTTGCTAAAAACATTCCTCTACTCCAATTTCCCAGGTAACATTGATCTAATTTCTGTCACAATAGGTAGTTTGAATTTTCCAGTATCTTATCTAAATTTAGTCAGACTACACGTACTCTTTTTGTTTAACTTCTTTCACTCAGCAAAATGATTATAAGATTTATTCACATTAAGGTCTATATCAAAAATTATTTTTATTTCTGAGTAGTTGTCCATGAAATATATATAATGCATGCCAGATACTGCTCTAAACTCATAAATGAATGAAGTGAGTTAATCCTCAGAATAACCCAATATATTCGACCCATTATAAACTCTATTTTAGAAAACAAGGTAGAGTGAGACATCAAATAATCCCATCAATTCACATAACTAGTAAGGGAAGAGGGTATTGAAGATTGGGGGGTTCTATATTTGAACCTAGATAATCTGGTTCATAAACCCCATGCTGTTATGTGCCTGTCTGGGTAACATCTTCAGATTGGATGGTATCAGGCTCTATGGTGTGTTTTTCTTTAGATTTATTGATTTTTTTATTGATCAATATTCAGTTAGTTTGTGTTGGCAGCCCATGAATTCACAATGCCATTTCATCCCCAAAATAAAATTAGCTGGTATAGAGAAACAAGTCACCTAAAATATATAGTTAAAATAGTATTAATCTATAGATTTCAAGATAAGCTTTGGACTGTTTGTTATAAGAATCACCAGCTTTGTGAAACCCTTCATACTTCATGAATCTCATTTCTTTCTAATGAGCGTCATGAGTTCTGTGAATACACATTTGTCTTTGATACATTTGATAATAATGAAGCTTGAGAATGCAAAATTCTATATTAGATTTGATCTGAGTAAGGTGTCCTCCCTTATACAACAGTCATAAATATTTTCACACTTTCTCTGCATCACTCCTAAATGGAGACATTTGATAGTTTCACTATTTTTACAATTTAAAATATATCTTCTACAAATTTTATAAGCAAGTACATATAGTATGGAAGTAATTTTTCTTAATGGAAAAATGCCTAAAATGATGTGTCCTGGACCTCATTGAAATTTATGAATAGGTAGAGATTCAAGAAAACCTACTCAAGAATTTATGAATAGATGAATAGTTAGAGATTCAATTTGAAATTGGCCTTGTTTCATGAATTGGGAATTCAATTTGGTAATATCTAGAGTTCAATTTTCGAAACTCTTTATGCATTGACAAAAATAAACGTAGCTTTTTGATTACTCATCAAAGTTTTAGATATTTCCAGAGAATCCACTTGCTCTCTGAGTACCGAAGAGTGTAATGGTTAGGAGCATGGACTTTGCAATCAAACAAATTTGGAACCTCATTTACTTCATGAATGCTGGTCAGATTTCTTCTGCTTGTAATTAAAATGATAAAAACTATTATTAATATGAAGTCATGATGAAGTTTACTTATCATTTATAATATATAGTTACCTGGGTATCATGGGAAAGAAGGAAATTAGGTTCAAAGAGAAAATGAAGAAACTTGGTCAGATTAATAAAGCTCATGGGTCATAGCCAAGATTTAGAAAGAGGCTATCTATTTCATATTCACTCTTTTAGTATGAGGCTGAGGGGTTCCCTGTGCACCCCAAATCTGCATGCTCTAAAGGGATCTTGTCATCAATGTGCATACAAAAACAAAGGATTTTCTTAGTGTGAAAGAACTTTAAGAGAATTAGTGTGCATGGAAAGAGAAGAATGGATATTCCAATAAAACAGCCCAAATTATCCATCCCCTTGTGGGTAAATGCCGAGCCAAATAAGGTTGGCGCCAAGTGGGGACACTGAGGCCTGAAAGTTTGTCACAAGTCTAAGACACCTTCTGGCAGGGAACCATAGGAAAGGGTTTCTGAAGCAAGTCCCAGAAACTGGGACAAAGGAGCTACCACATCAACAAAATGGCTGCTACTGTCAACCTCCCATAGGTCTCTCATCCATGTTTTTCTTCTAAGTGTCTCTAAATGCCTCTCCTCCCCTTGGGTCCCCCATGTCTCCCAAGTCCCTGGTGCAAGTCTAAAGTAGAGAAGCAAACAGGCCTTCTTCTCCACATGTCTCTGTTGACTCCACCTGCCTTCTGTGTTATGTAGCTTCATCTGGCAGCTCAGTTCCACCCCTCAAAGTGGGGCAAGTAACATAATATCTCCCCTAACAGCTGTAGCATTTTCTTCCATGACTTAGTAATGGCTGGGCATACATTAAGGGTCATTAGAGAATTTACCAAGAAACTAATAAACCTAGACTTCAGGACCCCTCAAGTACATAAGATACTTTTCAAAATTCTACATTTAAGCTTGTACTTATATTTTTGTATTCTTTATAAATGGCCCCATAAATCATGTAATCTGGATCTACTTTAGCCAGTCACTCTTACTGTAGGCACCCACTTACTATTGAAACTTGCTATATTTATGAAGTTTGGACTGAATTTGCAAGTTCCCAAAATGCCATCTCTTCGTTGCTTCTGTAGTGAGGCAACCAGGTGCAGAGCGGGCAGGAGACTAGGAGGCTGGAAGGCTGACAGGTCTCCCAGCCTCCAGTGAATCTTTAGGCTTTCTTTGGGCTCTCTCTGGTGTCACCTCATGATCCTGCCTCTCTGTAGCCACTTGTCCTTGAGTAGCCTTTCTACCACCACAGCCATCCTCTGTGTGACAGTGCCCTTATGGCCTATCTCTCAGTTCAGCTGTGCCCACTCACACATGCCCACACCATACTCAAGGTGTCCACCATCAGGCATGCACACCCTAAGTCTATGTTCCCAAGCAGCTCCTGCATTCAAGGCCATAGGTGATATACACAGAGGCCAATGGTGCAAAAGCCTGAGCAATCTTCATTTATCCTACAGATTCCTTTTCTCAGCTTCCTATACTTCTGTTTATCCAAGTATCTCTGTGAGATTCACCTAATAATACACTAACTTAAACAAGATATGCCTATAAGAGGCTTTGTCAAATTTGAATTGGAAAACTTCATGAATTTTTATCACCTCTACTATTAGTCACATGGTTTTGAGAGGTGAGATGACATTCTGAAGAAACAGGCCTTCTAGTTGTCATATCACCCACCACTTAGCCTCTATAATCTGTAATTTGTGATCCTGAGCAGATTATCAAGTATTCTATGAATTTAGTATGACCTTGAAAGTTGTGCAAGGATGGTGATCAACAATATTGAAAGTTATTATCATGATGATAATTATACCAGAAACTGATTATTGATAGATGCAGCCACAGGCCAAATTTGTAACATTGTACATGACATCACTTGATAACTGTAAAACTTTGTGAGGTTAGAATTTTAGTCTTATAAAACAAAATCTTGAGGATATTAAATGATTTTCTAAGGTCACATAGTAGGTGTTAGAAACAAGATTGGAATTCAGATCTAACCTCCATACTCTATAGGCTCCTTTTCCCCAACAATGTGCCAACCACCACGTTGATTCAGCTACATTAAGTAAAGGTATAAATAGTAAATTGATTCATGGAAGAAAAAAACCTCGAAGAACTAAACTCTAAGTCTGAAGTGTTCAGAAAAATCATGGAGTTAATCATATATTCTAAAATTATGCAAATGATCTTTTTAGTTGTGAATTAATCAATGTTAATCACTTGAAAAATAGCAAAGTTCTCTTTTTTCTTAGAGATGTGTCAGAGTAGTTGAAATTCTCTTAGTAAGCTTCCGTTTTTAAAATTCCATTTTTTTTCCCCCTGGCAGATGAAGACTACTTGAGTTATTTTGGTGTTGAACAACAGTCACAGTAGGTGATTAAATTAGAAGCAGGTGTAAAATCCCTAAGTTACCAGGGCTCTGTTTTCTGATCACTGGGGTGATGGATTAGCAGAAAATTTCTGATACTTGAATGCCTTCCTTTTGTGTAAGAGAAAACGATATTAGTGTGACCTGCTATTTAGAAAGAGGAGTCAATAAAGGGATAGAATGAATATTGGATGAGGGAGATATGGTTCATCTGCTTATTTGAATTCGAAAGCCACTCATCCTCAGCTGTGGGTATTTCAAGTGCACGTTAAGAAGGATGCAAATAGAGCAAATGAAATGACAATCCTCTTTTCTTATCAGCAAACAGTAAACCTACTCCCCATTCATTTTCAAAAGACCTTAATCTAGTGATGTTAAGTAAAGTTTCTGAAGGCCCTCTAGTGAGTGAAGCTTATTCCAGCTTGTTGTTGACCTTAATTTTGTAAAAACAATAGAACTGGAGGAATACTGCCTTAACAAGGGAAATGCTCTGAACCCATCATGAAAGGGAGATTTGACAACTGAGCTTCTGGGCATCTCAAGTTGTTATTATTTATTTTTCAGAAATGATTAGAGATGCATTTTCATTCTGCATTTTGCAACAGCAAATTGTATTTTTCACCCTAAATGGTATATCAAAGTGCCCGACTAGTTTGAGTATCATATTTTAAATTTATTGTCAGTGTCTGATGTTTTTAATTTGTCTGTTACTTCATCTCCATTTCCAAATACTGCGCTAATTTTTTTTTTCTTTTCATAAAAAATGTTCTTAAGGAGCCTCCCTGGTGGCCTGCCTAGGTGTTGAATCTCAGTTCTATAACCTCTACAGCCTGAGTTCGATCCCCGGCCATATCCCACATATGGTGCAGCAGACCTCTTCTGTCTCACCTGCTTCTCCCTTCAGCAGTGTGTTTCAGTGAACCTGCCTCTTCTGCTCCCCACTCTGTCTCTAATGGATCCCTTATACCACCCCCCCACCCTGTACCACTGGTCTATACCCCAGTTCTTGTATGCAAAAAATAGTTCTTAAATGTAAATCTCTATTTTAATTGATGAATCTTACATTCTATAATTTTAAATTCAGCAACCATATGTGATTTGAAAGAGAGATTAATTGTTAATCAGATATAGTTGCTTTCTCTCCTGGGTACTTCTAAGCTGGATGCACCTAGGGTATTCTTCCCAGGTCAGAGACAATCATGCTGATAATGTACAGATTCAGCTTCATATTTATAACCTAATAAACTTACAATGTTTTAGATCCTCTTTTCCCAGAGTGATTAAAAATGGAAAGATTTTAACTGCCAAACTGATACAGGACAGCAAGGGGCACTAAAACTGGCCAAAGACACTGCCCAAATAGTTTACTTTTTGCTTTCTGAGTTCTTCAGCCACAGGCACAATTGTAAGACCACTCAGATTCAGAGAACAACAATAATGGGATTTATTTAACGAAGCAGAGAAAACAAAGTTACTGAGGCCAAAAATGACTGTTTATCTCACCCAAAGCAGTGTCCAGTTTTATTTATTTATTTATTGGAAGATTTATTTTATTTTTGCATACAAGCTGGGGTGCAGGCCAGAGGTGTGGGGTGGTGAGAGGTTCACCAGAGACAGAGTGGGGGAGCAGAACAGGCAGATCGACCGAAACATAGTGCTGAGGAGAGTAGCGGGCCAGGCAGGAGAGGTCTGCCACACCATGTGGGAATCTTCCCTTACAGACTGTTAAAAGCAGCAAAGCTGGGAACAGTTTCAGTCACTCCGTTACTTGCAAAGCCTAGCTACTTGCAAAGCCTAGGAACTTTTCTCCTCTGAGGTTGGCTCCTGGAAGCTCTCCACATGGTTCAGGGGCTCGCAACAGCCTTCTGGAAGATCAGTATGGTGGGGCAGAAATCACTGACCCCAGAATCCCTGAAGATCCGAAAACACTGAAATCCTGAAAGCTGAATGGGTGGGGGCAGGGGGGTTGCTGTTTCTGCATTCCCTTATATTTTTTATCAGAGTCTCCACGGGTACTTTTTTCGTATTTTACCTGGGGCTATCTGTCCTCACTAGAACCTTCCTCCAGGTTGTGCCACCTATAACAGCCTTTGGCTTCCCTGTTACATTCCCCACTTTCAGTTTTTATTACAATATCTATGGTGAACATTGGACAAGCCCTCTCCATTGGCACAACTCCAAGTAACATTATACAATACTATTCCAAAACATAACATTACTATAACTGCTCTAGGGAGGACTCTGTAAATACTTGTTTTCCAGTAAAATCTTAGCTGACCCTTCAAATAATTTATTAGTATATTGAGATTCCAGAACTTCTGATAGTTTATCCACACAGGTAGAGAAAAAATATTTTAAAAATTCAGTATATGCAGGTCGCAGCATATACACAGTAATACTTGATAAAATCAGATTCAAGTGTTTCAGGGTAAAAGCTAATGACAAGATTTAGATTTTGGAAACATGGCCTCATATATATTTTCTAGTACTTAATAGTTTGAAATACTGACAAAACTGAAATGTTGATAATCTTAAATTGTCATCTGTTGGAAACTTTTAGATAGGAGAATTACATCTCAGTTAATACTTGCTATTATCAAAAATGAATCATAAAATATCACTTAAAACATCTAGATGTATTTTTAGAGAAGTATGTACATCACACAAGTTACATATAGATGCTCAATAAATTTGTACAGATTGCAACTTTACAAGAGTTTTGTTCAGTAACATTGGAAATCATCATTCATCATTTTGAAAGTACACAGAAGAAACATTCCAATGAATAGGGAGGTGAGTGTTGTATGTTCCCAAAACTTGTTAGACTAGTTGATTTTATAATCCTAAAGGTTTACCAATAATTTGACTTTGCTTCAGATGACTAAAACAACAGCAACAACAAAAAATAACCAAAAACCTACATTCTGAAATAAAGAAGCAGAATATGGAATGCTTGAGTCTTACTTCACTTAGCATTTATTATAGTCATATCACTTTTATTTATTATATTATTTACTTCTTGCTTTGCTGATAGATTACTATGAAAATAAATAGAATATAGAAACTGAGAGACTATGTTTGCTAAAAGTAAGATGGCTTTAACTGCTTAGGTATTTGACAGTATTTTTCTTTGGCAATAAATAGAAACAGAAGGGAGCTATAAAATAATAACTTGTAGTAAAAGTGATAGCGGGCAAATGAGGCTTCAAAGTTGCCAAAGGCAGTGCCCCAATTGCTTACCGGTTACTATCTTGGTTCTGCATCCACACGCACATTACAAGACTACTCAGGTTTAGGGAACAACATTGGGATTTATTTAACAAACAGGGAAAAAGCAAACAATTACTTAAGTCAACATATGGCCGTTTACCTTACTTAAAGCAATGTCCAGTCCTTTAAGTCCCAGAAAAGTAACAAAGGTGGCATCTTCCCGCCACTGCTGACGTGGAGCTCCTCTTCTAAACAATAGGCCACGTTTCCCAAATGGCGTCTTCCTTCTTCTGCAGACGCACAACGGCCACAGTGTAGGCCAGGTTCCAACTCATGAGGACAACACAGAACACAACTGGGGATGCTCCCAAAAGTGCCATGGTGGCCCAGATCAGCACCAGACCAACAACACTGTAAACAGCAACTACAGCGGCCAGACAGCCCATCATACTGCACTCACGCCTTTTAGGAAGGCGCCCGCTTCGGGCTTCTGCCTTCTGCCTTCTTCCTTCGGCTGTGGCAAAAACAAAACTGGGAGCAGTTTCCATCGCTCGGCTACTTGCAAAGCTTCCAAAGTCGCTGGTCCCAAAATCACTAAGGATTCCAAAAACGCTCAATCCGAAACTCTATATCCTGGTGGCTCAAAACTTCTGGCGTTTGATTTCCAAACTCTCAGTCTTGGCAGCTACATTTTCTGCCGCTGATTCCTCTATCCCTACATCATGAGGATTCTTTTCCCCTTCTCCTTCAGCCCCTTTTATTTCCCATCAGACTCTCCACCCCAAACGGCAAACTTAACATTTTCCCTGAGGCTATTCATTCTCAACAGCAAACCCCCTCCATGAGGCACGACCCCCACCGGACTTTGGACTCAGCCCGGTTACAAAAGGACTAAAGGAGACTTTCTGATCTTTCGAGGCCGGGGTTTATTAGTTTCTCAACTGGTTCCATTGCCAAACCACCTCCTAACTCAATATCTATGCCTAAACAAGACCACCCCATCAGTATTCCACTAGACAAGGTGCAAAACTCTGCCTTGTTTTTTTTATCCCACCAGCAACCCCATTCTTGGAAGGGAATCCTCCTTGCTATGCCTAAAATTAGTCAAGTTCAGACAATAAAGTGGATTTTCCCTAGAGATAAACTTGACACCAGAGGGATTTTTCAAATGTCCATATTTTCTACCCATTTGTATGGAATTCTATTGAATAAACTTTTATCAATCTCCTTAGAAAATAACCAACAAACACACTGTCTTAGAAAGGTCAGAGAGTTTTCAAATATTTTGAATAGATATCACATATTGTAGACTTCCAATGATAAAGAAACAATGAACAAGAGGCCCACAATGTGGTGTGATTTAAAAATTTAATAGATTTTTTGATTTATGTCAAAATATATTGCATGTCAAAAGACCAGTTTCTGGATTGTGTTGCTTTTATCATGATGAAAAATGCCATTAAATGTGTCATTGAAAATTAAGTA
Organism: Scalopus aquaticus; assembly: GCA_004024925.1. Lineage (NCBI taxonomy): Eukaryota > Metazoa > Chordata > Mammalia > Eulipotyphla > Talpidae > Scalopus > Scalopus aquaticus. The sequence continues at coordinate 354,568 of PVIJ01000062.1, read as the reverse complement.
ATGAAATGATTTGACACATGAAAGAAAAAAATTTAAACGGTAGTTTTTCTTCCACCTGTCAAAACTCATTTAGATACAAATTGTCTAAAATTCCAAATCTCTGAATAGAAATGTCAGCAAATGGATGCCTGTGGTGCAGGAAAAATCTGTAAGGTGAATATAAATATGAACTACCAGAGCTGTATCAAAAAGTACTTATGATTGGTTTATTATTTTATTAGGATTAAATATATTAACAGACATGGGAGAATTTGTCAGAAATCAAGACTCAAATCCAAACCAACCCTAAGAATATTTTAAGTGTGTCCTATTCTGAAAGTATGTTCCCTTGTCCAAGCATTGCAATACATATGCACCAAAAATTTTCCCAACACACTCAATGTATCTGATACTCAATATATCTGAAAGAGAGGTGAAGATATAGTATTATATCTATATATAGATATTCTTTTGCAATCGGTGTATTGTCAAGAAGTCACAGTCTTATTATTTCAGACAAAGGCTACTACATGTTTTAAAATGTCATTTTTCTCCTTTTTGGCACAAGTTTTGTAGGGAAAAACTGATGCATGTTGACAATTGTGTTGACGAACCTTAAGCTATTTTGTCTATTCTGGTCTATAGGACTATCGAAAAGATAGGCTTTTGAGACCTAGGTACTTGAATTTCTTATAATAAAACAATTATAACTATGAGTTAAAGATTTAGACAGTTTTGCACATAAATGCAAAAAAGGACAAATGTTAATTCATACATTTTTAGAAAATGAGGGAAGTATAAAATTGTATAAACTAGCTATTAATAGTTTTAGAACTTTTTCTATTTTATGATATGAGAAATTGACTATTAAGTTCTAAGAATATAGTCTTCCATTATTTTCAAGCATAGATATGCATATTCCAGAAGGTCATATTTGTTTTTTATTATAAAACATGTTTAATATATAGGTATGGACATAGACACACACACATACTTACATACTAAAAAAATGCTGAATTTCCCCAGTATTTAATTAAATCTATTGTTAGAAAATTATAATTACCCAAATTGGCTGAGGGTAGTATTTTACATTGTAAACAATATTCCCTTTTCAGAAACAAACTTCTGCGTATAGATAGGAAACATAACATTCTTTTCTACTAACATTTCTTCCTCTATTCCAACCCTGAGTAACATTAGAAATTAGCAAATTTTACTAGCTGCCAATAGCTCAAGATAAGACAAATACCACCCACCCCCTTCCCCCCATTTCTGCTACTCTGTCTCTGTTTTCCTATAGAAAACCCCAGGGAGTTATACCAGACCTACACTCAAAACATAAGACCTTTAGTTAATTTTTGTTGGATTCCTTCTTCCTTAAGATAAAGGATAATTGGAGATTTACATCTACTTAAAGACCAGTGTTGTAATGAGTTGAAAGATGACCCCCATAGATACCAGATTACAATCCCTGGAACCTAAGTTACCCTAAATAAATTTTGATAGAATTTGACATAAATTTACTTTACTCTTTTGCATATGAAGATATAGGCAAAGAACAGTGATGTAACTATAAACCAAAGAATATAGACTTTCACCAGGAGCTAGAAAAGGCAACTAGCAGATTTTCCCTGAGAGCCTCCAGAGGGATAATACCCTGGCAACTTTTTTTTTTTAAAGATTTATTTATTTAATCATACAAGCTGGGGTACAGACCAGAGGCATTGGGCGGCAAGAGGGTTCACCAGAGACAGAGTGGGGAGCAGCACAGGCATATCAACAGAAACACACTGCTGACTGGAGCAGCAAGCGAGGCAGGAGAGGTCTGCTGTGCCCTGTGGGAATCTCCCTGCTGGGCTTCGAACTCACATCACAGCTGTGCAGTGTCTAACTGCTGTGCCACCGGGGAGGCCCCCTGGCAACTTTTGTTTCAGTCTAGTGAAAATGATTTGGCTCTTATACTCCAAAATGGCTAAGGAATAAATTTGAAGTCATGGAGTTTGTAATAATTTGTCACTGTAGTTTCAGGAAAGTAATACACTGCCATGTATCAAATATGGTATAAAATATGTAATTATATCATGTTTTTACCACTTAAATTTCTGAAGGCAATACACTACTCAGAATTCTCTTTTAGAAGACTTCCTTGCCTTGTCAGAAAGAGAAATGAGCCAGGAAATAGGATATGATGTTATTAAAATACACCAAAATGTGATTTCTTTAAAATGTTTCATTTAAAATATAGGAATAGCTAACTTAAAGTCAGGCTACAACTAGAATCTAATATATAATTATGTGACTATCATTCGAACCAATTTATCATCATTCATTATATTTCAGATTATATGTAAAATATATTTTTATGAAATATATATATATTCAAGATGATACTTTTAGATAATCTTTTTTAAACAATAGAATACAATATACTTTCACTCTTCCAATGTATATTCTAAAAAGGATCCCCTGATTAAATTTTTATTTGTAAGTATAAAAATTATTTTAAAAAATTTGTGGAGAATAATTCACTTTTTTAAAAAGATTTATTTATTTATGCATACAAGCTGGGGTGCAGGTCAGAGTTGTGGGGTGGTGAGAGAGTTACAGGGCAGGGAGAGGGCACCCCTGAAATCCCAGACCTTCCCTGTTCTAAATGGGTTCAGCCATCTGCCACATCAATACAAAGCATTTAGGACCTTTTGTGGAAATCAGACTTCAATACAATTAGAAAAGACAAAGACAAAGAATATATTTTCTAAGTCAAGCGCCCAAAGTTAACCAACTCCTCGTGGGTGAAAGTCCACCCAAACGGGATTGGCCCAAAGCAAGTCTTGAAAGCCTGCCACAAGTCTAGGACAGCTTATGGCAGGGACCCACACATAAGGGTCAGAAACAGCCAGACAATTCTGGGAGGAACCAAAATACCTCACGGCAGAGACCCATCCAAAAAGGGTCAGAAACAGACAGTTCTGAGAGAAACAGAACAAAATCAAAACCAAAATCAACACAGCCATCGTTAACCTCCCCATGGGTCTCTCACCCACATCTCTTTCGATCAGTCCAGGCCAGTGCAGCTTCTTTACAAGTCTCTCTGCTCCTTGGGCCTCTTCTGGCTTTCCATCCTTCTTCTGTCTGTGTGTTCTGTCCCCTCTCTGTGTGTCCGTCCTTTCAGCTTCTTAAATCCTGCTCTGTTCCACCCTACCTTGAGTGGGACAGGGAACCTGGGACACACCCTTTCTCCTGGGGACCACCCTGTTACAAGAGGACTCACCAGATACAGAGTGGGGAACAGCACAGGCAGATCAATTGAAGTACACTGCTGAGGAGAGCAGTGGGCAAGGCAGGAAAGGTCTGCTGTGCCATGTGGGAATCTCCCTAGCCAGTCATAGAACTCGTGCTACAGTGGCTCTGGATAGCTTCATTGTGCTGCACTTAACCCATTGCACCACCAGGGAGGCCCATATTTCACTTTTTAAAAGATGCTATACTCAAAGTAGTAATTGCTAAACTACGTTGATAATAATTATTAAAATATTTAAAGATTATAAGAATAAAATGATAAAATGGAATAAACAATACTAGAGTAAGGTTTCATTCAGCATTTATCAGTGCTAACTTCAGATAATCTAAGAAATTTGGATATAAATCTTTGCTTTTGTTTAGACCATATTTTAATGTCTTGAACAAGAGTTTGGTTGATAGGGACCAATGAGGTAAGATGAGAAATATGAAAAATCAATGACATTTCAGAAAATTTACTGCATCCACAAACACAGAGTCTTTTAAATAAAGAACTCGTAAGTAGAGTTAATTGATTTATTACAAGAGTTGTGCGTTGAGCAAAATATTTTCCTAGTAATTCAGAGAAGATTTTCTCCCAAATGTTAAAAAGTCAATAATTGTTAAAAAACGTAAGGAAAAAAAGAAACAGTTTAAAAATGAAAGGAATAATCACTATAATACTCTTCAAGAAAATATAAACTGAAACATCTCTTTTTTTTTTGCAATTTATTTTTTAATTGCAAATCTCTGCAACAACAAATGTATCATGAAACAGATTCTTTTTTTTTTTTTAAACTGGGTTGTTTATTTTCTTTTTTATTTATACATACAAGCAGGAGTGTGGGGCCGCGAGAGGGTTCACCAGAGACAGAGTGGGGAGCAGAACAGGCAGATCAGAAACACACTGCTGAGGGGAGCAGCGGGCGAGGCAGGAGAGGTCCGCCGCACCATGTGGGATTCTCCCCGGGGGGGCATCGAACTTGCGTCGCCGCTGCCGACAGCTCCACAGCGCAGCGCTCAACCGCTGCGCCACCAGGGAGGCCCGAAACAGATTCTTTCATACTTTCATGCTCTTCTTATGGGAATACCATTTAGACCAACGTATTTGGAAAGTTATTTGCCAAAAATTCTTAAGAGTAATACAATATTTTTGCTTTGGAGTTGTAATTCTATCTTTGGGAATTTCTCCTAAGAAAATAATTTAAAATGCACATCCATTTTGCTCAAAGATGTTCATGGCAGCTTAACTTGAAATACTAGAATTAAATTTTATGTTCTTCAATTATGAAAATTTGTGGTATCTATTAACTTATTGATTTTGTTTACACACCATATATAAGTATTATACAAGAATTGATCTTGTTCTTGTCAGCAAGATTGTGTAAGTTTTACATATATACACAAAACATATGATAAATACACACACACAAAATACATTTATTGTATCTGCTTTTGTCCACCGGTCATCATTTCATAACAAATGTCATAAAAATATTCTGCATGCCTATCTGTAAGCTCCTCCTCCCAGTTTACTGAACTCCTTTTGCACAGAGTGTGTTCCTGTTGCACCTTACTCATGCTGTGAAAATCAACCCACAAATTTGCTATTAGGACTCAGTAGATGAGAATTTAAAATCAAAGATTATGTCAGGCCCTTTGACGCTGTCCTATTTAGAAAAATATCTCCCATCAAATGACTGAAAGAGAAAGAGCCAAGACATCAATGTGCAAAAAGACCCAGGATTAAAGGCTTTCAGGAAGCAGATGAGATGCAATTTCTGCACTTCCAATCCCTAACCCCTATTCTCCTCCCCTATCTGCTCTCTGTTCCAGGCACTTAGAAGATGGCTTGAAAACTGGATAAATACCACTCTCCCAAGTTATGTGGGGATCTTGCTGCTCACATCGAAACAGTCCCACTTTGAAACTGTTGGGGGGGAAAGGATGCCCTGAATGAACTCCACAAACAGATTTTTATGGGCTCCATCCCTACCCCAGACCAAAGAGATCCAGGCACCAAGGACTGCAAATCCCACAATGCCATCGCCACCAAAGCGAGGATTTCTGGGAACTAGGTGGAGTTAAGCAGCCAGGCTTGTTATAACCAGACATGTGGGCCTTGGGTGTACTTGGTTTTTCACCAGGCTTCAACAAACTACAGGGATCCCAGATCAGCGGAAAAGGTAGGACACATTCACCAATTTATCTCTTTCTCTCTCTCGGTTATTCCTCTTATCACTTCCCCTTTATTAACATTTTTTTTTTTTCTGTGTGTGTGCAGTTGAGTCTCATTTTAAGTACCTTTTTAAGCTCACCAGTGAGGAACCACACTCAGGCCAACTCATTTCACATCAGGGTTGTCCTGTAACAAAACCACTTATTTTGAAGAAGAATGTGCTTCCTAAAGCACTGTTAACTATTTTGAAACAATTGCTGCTAAAAATTTTAAAAAATTCTGCATTTTGTTTTATTTTTTTAAAAATATTTATTTATTTATGTATACAAGAGCTGGGGTGCAGGCCAGAGGTGCAGGGGTGGGGGGATGAGAGGATTCACCAGAGACAGAACAGGGAGCAGAATGGGCAGATCGACTGAAATATACTGCTGAGGGGAGCCACGGCATGGTAGAAGAGGTCTGCTGTGCCATGTGGGAAGCTCCCTGGCTGGGGATATCTTCATTGGCTGAGACTTAACCTCTTGAGCCACCAGGGAGGCCCTGCATTTTGTTTTAAAAGGTTTTAGCAAAAAATTAAATGATATACATAAAGCTTTATTGCAGGCTTGTCTGCTAGTTCTCACTAAGGAGTCACAGGTGTGTCTCATTTTTAGTACATTTTAACTTGTATAAAGCAGGTAATGAAGCGAATTCTCATTTAGTATTTTTTAAAGGGATGGATTTAGAAGTGCTAACATTGATATTACCTTTGAGTATAATGGGTGGTTTTGCATCATGAGGGAAATCCAATCTAATAAAAAAAATTTTAGCACTAGGTTCATTTTAAAAGTAATTCTAAGTTTTTTTTTTTTTTTTTTTTTTTTTTTTTTTACTCTATAAGCTTCAATATACAGGTATAACAGTTAGGAATTAAAATTGAGAAGATATTTCTACTTTATTATGTCTCTGTAGTAGTTTTTTTTTTTCCCACAGTAAATTATATCCCTATAGAAAATTAAGTAAGTATAAGAAATGAAATGAAAGTTATATACATCCATTTCAGAGGAACAAATATTTTAAATTATTTTCCATCAACCCTTGGTTCTATGTGAATGTGTAATATATTTAATATTTTGTAGTATAGAAATAATTTTATTCATTTTTTCTCTGGAAATACTTATGAATATTTTCTGCTATTATTTTTCCCTATCCCACATGTATTATAAAAAGCTCTTAGAGATTCAATGTTTTAGTTTGGGGTATTTATCCGATCCATACAAAACTAGTATTAACACTGCATTAGACATTATTGTACATGAAAAACCATCAACATAAGAAAAGTTATGCTTTCACTACAGTCTTCTTTAACTGCTTTCACTACAGTTTTTTTTTTTGGGGGGGTTAGTTTTGTTTTATAAAAGTTGTGAAAGTACATAACAGAATTCTTTGTTTTATGTCATCTAATCATAGGAATAATGTGTGTCTATTTTTAGACAACTGCTATATTTAATATGTTCTTGAAAATCATGCCATATGGAATAATTGTAGAATTGGCATGGATTTCTACTTAATTTTGTATTTTAAGATATGTTTATTCCCTTACTAGTAAGAGTCAAATGTTGTCATATGCTACAGTTTATTATAGGTTTTAAGATACTACTGTGTACCTATCTGAAGTTACCAAAGTAAAAAGATAATATTAATCATGTGCTCCAGTTAAAATGGTCTTTTGTAAATATCAGATTATTTAAAAAATAGATTAAAACATGTCTCAAAGCCTAACACATCTAATCCAGTTAGTTACATTTGTACTTGAAACATTTAGACTACAAATGATAAACTACTACATATGGAAAATTAAATTGATCTTGAATTTCTAGTATTTAAATATAATCCCTCCTTGGTGTATTTTAAAAAGATATTCAGTCAAATAAATTTTACCGTGAAGTTGTAAACCAACTACCTTAAACTTAATTGCCTTATAGGTTCGTTTTGACAGGCTTATTAATTTTCAAAAGAAGAGTTGCATGAGCAAAATTGGAAAAAAAATTCTGATAAGTGCCTAGTCTAACTAGATTTTAAATAATATAAGTAGAATTTGATGATAATAGACATATAGGATATTCAATATTGGTAATGAATTAATAAACCAATACCACTGCTCAGTATATCCTATGATCAAAAGAATATTTGATGGCATTATTTCTTCGAAATGCCATGGTATTCCAAGTGTTGTATTAATTTTGTAAGCTGGAACTCAGGTGCAAGTGATGATTTCATCAAAAATATTTTTAAATGATATATTGGGCAGACTGAATTATTGATATCCATTTCCTTAGACTACAGAGGAGAGTGGAGACATCACATATCCATTTGTGATAAGAAATAATGCAAATAATCAGCAATTTGTGAGAGATTGGGAAGGAGTAAAACTTTCCACACAGCTCAAATTATAAAGATCCAGTATTTAAAATATATTCTAGCCAAAGGACTATGAATTTAGTAAGTGGGCTCAGAAAAGAATGGTATTCATCCATTTGCAGAACAGAAGGGGGCTCAATTTTGGCAGTACACTGATAATAACCTACAAAAAAGGGGGAAAGAAAGGGATGAGAATTCAAATTCAACTGGAGTAGAGAACCCCATTGCATTCTAGTTAAGAACTATCTTGCAGTTATCAGTGAAAAATAAAATTTTATATCAGAATTGTATTAAAGATGATATATACTGATTTAGAGATGCATATCTTCATAAAATATTTATACACAGATCTGTATATGTGTTTATAACTCCATAATTTCCTTAGCTTAAAAAAAAAGTAAAAAGGTCGGGCCTCCTTGGTAGCACAACAGGTTAAGTCTCTGTACTGTGCAGCTATCCAGAGCCACTGCAGCACAAATCGATCCCTGGCCAGGGAGCTTCCTATATTGGGCAGCAGACCTCTCCTGCCTTGCCTGCTGCAACCTTCAGCAGTGTATTTCGGTTGATCTGCCTGTTCTGCACCCCTACTCTGTCTGTGGTGAATCCTCTCACCCTCCCCCCCCATAACTCTCTGGCCTCTACACCAGCTTGTATGCATAAATAAATAAATCTTTAAAAAAAAATAAAAATATATAAAAAAGAAAAGGTAAAAGTAAACTGTAAAAAAGCAAGATTTTTTTTTTCCCTCATTCTGAAAACATTACTTTGTCATCTTCATTAGAGAAATCAAGTTCAGGAGATAGTATAGGACTTGTTGTGTCTGAGAAATGAGTGCTTGAAATACATCTCAATAAGTAAATTTCAAGATTCCTGTGGCCAGGTTGTTGAAAGTTGAAGTGTGCTGTGTTACAGTGCTGACTTAAGGAGAGCTGTGAGTTCATTGACAGTGGTTCACGTCCACTATTTGTGGTCATACAGTAACCATCTCCCTTCTTTTAGTAGCAACAACCACACTTCATTTTCAGGACTTTACTCCATTTCCTTTTGTGCAAGCCAGGCCTTGTTCTCTTCTAGCATGGCAGAAAGCTGTATACAGCCTGGACAATGGGCACTTCTGTTCTGGATTTCAACTCTGATTAGAGAGATAAGCACTTTTTAAAAAAAAAGATTTATTTATGTATGCATACAAGCTGGGGTACAGGCCAGAGTTGTGGGGCGGCGAGAGGGTTCACCAGAGACAGAATGGGAAGCAGAACTGGCAGATCGATGGAAATACACTGCTGAGGGGAGCAGGGGGCGATGAAGAGGTCTGCCACAACATGTAGGAATCTCCCCAGTGGGTTGTTGAACTCGCGTCGCTGCTGCCGACAGCCCCACATAACAGACCTTAACTGCTACGCCACCAGGGAAGCCCTAGAGAGATAAGCACTTTAATAAAAGGTTTGAAGCATCTTCATTCTCACCACAGAGTTCACGAATATCTTTGAATAGTGCAGCATAAAAATGTTAGGGAGTTACTATCAGAATTAATAGATGGTGTATCACCTTAATGCTGCGAATATACTCAGTACCTGACCATTAATTAGATGGCCTTCAGGAAAACGAACTATTCAAAGAAGAAAATAGCACCGACCCAGAAAAATGGAGAAATAATTAACAGATCCCAAGTTTCAGGGCATTTTAAATTGTTAAATGTTACCAGCCAATTGACATTTTAATTCAAGAACACTGGAAGAACCATTATACAAACAGATGTTCTGAGGTAGTAACTTTATAAAAAGCTATTAGGTAAGAAGAGGAAATTTTTCTCAGACTAGAGTTACTTGTTAACATTCATGTACAACTTCAAATTATTTTAGTACTTTTCTTATAGTTTCAAGTATCTTATAAAAAATTTCTTCACTTATCTATTATGATAGCTCTCAATTTATAGTGCCTTTAATGTTTTGAAATATCTTTGTCCTCCTAATCACATTTGGAAATTGTTATATTCAATTCTCTACAAAAGGTTACATAAAATAATACTTAGATTATTATTGATTAAGGATTTGGTACATCTCAGTGAGTGGGAAGGGGGATTCCTATGTCTCAGCTGAATGAACTTTACTCACATTATCTTTCTGTCATGAGATTTAGGCCCATTTCTGGAATATCAAATTCACCATGGAGTGTGCTGATGTCAGCCTTGTAAAATCCTAAGTTGCTCATTTGGTTAATTCAGCAGTAGGTCCTTCAACCACATCATGTTCCTCTTTAACTCTGTTGATTCAAATGTATGGCTCTGTTGAAAGTCTGCTTTGCACTACACCAGGTCCTAGGTGTTGTATCATGGAGCAGGCTACAAAATGCAGGAAGTTCCACATCTAGGCACTGGGGAAAAGATGCTAAAGCAGACATACTGGCCATTTCCTCAAGAAAATTACATTTTAGAGAGGGAAACAAATTAAAACCGAAGTACATATTATAATTTTTCTAGAAATGAGTAATATAATTATATAATTTAATATTATTGTATTAAATATAATCATGATATAAATATAGTATATAATATAGCAGAATAATGAGAAAAAGATAGATATATGTGTGATTCTTTTACATAGAATGTACTAATTAGTTTTACCCAATATTATTACAGAACAAAATAATTTAAAAGTTTCGTTGTCTTTTAACACAAGTATCTGTGGGTTGCTGATCACTGGAGGTCTAGTCTGGGCTTGGCTAGACTTGGCTCCATGCCTCATATTGGGCCCCGTTCTCTCCCTGGTTTTCAATGTCCTTAAACCAGTGGCTGCGCATGTATGTACTTTTCATAGCAAATGGTAAGAATATAAAGGAAAGACTAATTGGGCAATCATATTCTAAATCTTTGTTTTTGCCAAGTCTGCTAATATTCTCTTAGCCAAAGTGAGCCACATAGCCACACTTAAAATCAAGTGGCAGAGAAATACAACTTGTCCACCAGACAGCCATATAAAGTACAAATATAAAAATAATACAGAGGGGTAAAGAATTGGGACCAAATAGTAAATATACCTCTTTAAGTAAAAGGAAAAAATTCTCTGAAATTCCATTCAAGATGTGACTTAGGTGAATGAACAAGCAGTACAGAATATAACAGAGAGTGGGAACAAGTGTAAAGATTTAGAAGTAAAGACAAATTAGAGACAGTAATTTGATTGGTATGATGGAAATGGAGTGAGAGTAACTGAAGTAGAAGATAAATTGAATAGGCATTCAAGTTCAAAATCATTGCAGACCTGAAAGTCAATGGTAAGAAATTTGGATTTTATTCTAAGGCATTAAAAAGTCTTTGGAAATCTCTGAACAGGAAATAGATGTAATCAAATTTCTCTTTCTAAAATATCACATCTAGAGAATTTACTTTAGAGGGGCAAAAATGAAAAGAAAGCAATTAGTGAAGATATTTTGAAGAAATGTTAGGGAGACATGGTAATGACTCATGTTACTATATTAATGGTAGGTGTGATAATAAATAGAATTCTTGATGCCTATTACTGGAAAGATCAATGTTATGTATGGATGGTTGGATATAAGATGTAAGTGAGTAGATGCAAAGATGACCTCTAAAGTTTTCAAAGTGAGCAAGTTGGCAATTGGTGCGCCACACATTAAATGTGAAAAAATGAAGGAGGGGGCCTCCCTGGAGGCCCAGTGGTTGAGCCCTACGCGACACGAGTTCGACGCCCGGCCAGGGAGAATTTCAAATGGTGCGGCAGACCTCTCCTGCCTCGCCCGCTGCTCCCCTCAGCAGTGTATTTCTGATCTGCCTGTTCTGCTCCCCACTCTGTCTCTGGTGAACCCTCTCGCTGCCCCACGCCTCTGGCCTGGTACCCCAGCTTGTATGTATAAATAAATAAATCTTTAAAAAAAAAAAGGTAACTAAAAAAAAATGAAGGAGAAATGAGGGTTGTGGTAAGGGTCAAGAATTTGTTGCAGATAATTTAAGCTTGAGATGCTTTTTGGACAACAAAATAGATTTTAATTGTTGGAAAAGAGAACAAAAGAAATTGTGTTAAAGATATAAATTTGGAAAATATCAAAAAAATGTTCAAAGTCTTAAGACTCAATGATATCACTAAGGGAATAAGAACGGGGTTAAATAATTCAGTTCTGGTTGGTTTCAAAACAATTATTCAAAATGAGGTGAGAGAGAAGGAAAGTGAAACTGGGAAGTATATGGTAGAAGATATGGCAGAAGCAAATTCTAAGATGTGTGATATTTTGGAGCCCAAGTAAAAGGAATTTCAAGAGTGTGATCAACACGTCAAATTCTGTTGAGGGATCAAGGAAGATATTGATTCTTGTCAAGTTGGAAACCATGAGTGTTTTTCACTCGAAAAAATTATAAATTGATTAAGATAAATCAATATTATTGGAACAATATACAAAGAATGAAAAGATAAGTTGGAATGTTCAGTTCTTTGGAATTTTGTCAGCTTAATTTTCTTCTACTTTATTTTAACACTTTATTCCTTATTTTTCATCCTGTCCATTCTGGATTGTATGGCCACAGTTTCTAATCAAGTTCAATTGCCTTACTATTTTGATTTTTTCATTTGAATATTCAACAAAAGCCCAAATCTTGACCAACATAACTACCAACTCTTTATTTCTATATTCAGGCAGTTACTCTCTGCTGAAGGAAATTACAGACTAGATAAACTAGTGCTTGATAAACTCTTATAATCAATACCATCTGTCATTCTCCCTGTGTTCTAGTTATTTGTGTCTACTATGCCACATATCTATAATTTACTTGATCTACACATATTATTTTCTGTTATAATCCTCTCATGACAAAGTACTGCCCCTGCTTATGAATTATCTATCTCACTCAGATAACCCTTCCATCTTCGCAGTAATCTTGCTACATCAAATATCTCTTTCACATATCTTCGAGACCACCCTCCTCAATTGTTCCTTTCCATTGGCAGGAGAATAATCTCTGTTATTTCCCATCTTAAGTACAATGGTTTCCCACCTTTCTTTCTGACTCCATTTTTTTACTCACCTCAAAACAGTGGCCAACTTTCTTTAGAGTGTGGTCTTTATTCATTATGGACATATCTTGCCTCCTATTTCCTATTAAGATATCTGCAGTCTGGAACCCATGTTTACCTTAATTGCTCTACAAAACTTTCTTGTGATTGTAATCAGCCATTTTACTGTATCTCATGGGCACTTTGGAAACCTAGTCTAATTTGATTTTTCCCCTTAGCTTTGACACTGTCGACTACTCTTACTGAAGTATTCTTTCCATTGGTTTTTGTGATATCACACTTTGTTCTACTACCTATCTGCTCTAAGTAAACATTATAACTATTCTTCTTTATTATGTATGACATATTGATGTTTCATTGGATTACACCTGAGGTTTTATTCTTTTAGCCCCTGTGTATCATTATTGTATCACCCCATTTGCTCCACAAACTTTGTCATCTATATTCTGGTAATTCACAAATGCATCTTATCAAGACATATATATCCAACAATTTCCTGGATAATCTCCAACTGGCTGTTCTTCTGTCAACTTCAGTTTAACAAGACATCATCTTGTCCACCTAAGCTTGATTCCCCTTCCTCTATGTCAGTGATTAGAACCCCCAGGAGTCCAAATGTCCAATAAGAAAAATTGCATAAAAAATGACTCCCTTAGTTCACTCATATCTAATCTATCCAAGTCCTATTGGTTTTATAGCACATTTGAAATCTTTTGATTCAGTCAGTTCTGTCCTTCTCCTGTGTAACTACTCAAGTTCAAGAATGCTGTCACATTCTCTCCTGGATTTCTTCAGTAGCTCTCTACTCAATTCCCTGCTTTTAGTCTTAACCTTTCCATTTACCTATGCATATATGACATAATTACTTTCTGTTTCTACCTGTCAATGTCTGTGAAGTTATTGTTGGTGGATCCCAAAGCTTGTCGAACTTTGTGCATACTGTTTCACATTTTATTGACACATTCTTCCCCATTCATTCTCTATATTTCCAGAATCTAGATATATTCTATTTCTCTTTGAGAATTCATCACAAATGTCATTATTTTCTGTGTATTTCTCACCTTAAATTCTGACTTACTCCCTTTGTAGCACTTGTCGTGTTGAATTGCATAGCTATAAAAGATTAACTTCTTTCATTTATATATACAAATAAAGTTATGTTGATATCAACATGTATTACTTGTTTTTGCTCAACTCTTTTGCCATAAAAACACTCCTATCCATCCTCCTGTTAATATTTATGAATATTTCTTGAAATATTTCTTGCATCAGTCAAAAAATATTATTTTGAGGGCCTGCTATGAGGTCAGGCAATATTTGAGTTTCTACAATAGGAATAGAGAATTGAAAGATAGAATGCACACTGAACTTTGAGACATTCAGTAAACACACACACACACACACACACACACACACAATTCCACGTGCAAGTGAATGCTAAAAGCAGTCACACGAGAAAAGGGCAGAGAGAGCCCTTTAATTTTGAGAATTGTGAATTGATTCCTGAACACTGAAAAAAAAAGGTAACCATGCAGTGAAGCAATGAGCTGGAGAAAGAGAACTCCAAGCCAAGTAACACTAATATCTTGACATGAGAACAATCTTGGTATATTTGAAAGCAGAGATAGATGAAACTTTCACAATAGCAGCATGAGTCAGAGGGATGAAAAGTTCAGCCAGGCTTTCAGGTCCATGTCATGCTGGGCTGTATAGGCACAGAAGGAATTTGGATTTTACTCCAGTTGTAGCTGGAAATAGGACCATAATCTAGGTTTATCATTAGATAAGCAGTTTTTTGTGAGGTGAGGGGACTAATGTGTTCTCACAAGCTAAGATCTTCCATTGTAGTTAACCTGTAGGGGAAGCTCTAGGTCTTCCAGAGCCTCCAAAGTGAAATAGTTAAAAGACAAAAATTTCTTGCAACTTCTGATAGCTTCTCAAAAACTAGCTTTGCTGCCTTGTAATATTAATAGACCTCTGCCTTTTAGGAGTGAATGAGGGCTAATGGTGCAGAGACCCTCCTCTGTTTCAGTAGCATTATGGAGTGTTCCTTCACAGACCCTCTTCCCTTTGAAACTGGGACTGTGACTGATCACCATTGCATCCCCAGGCTTAGCACATACCTGAACAGAACCCAATTACTGTGTTTTGAAGGAAGGAGTATCTATTAAATTAGAACTGAGAATTTAATATTCTAGGCATGCAATTATTGAGTCTTCATATTTGGTTTATATTTTATGTCCCAGTGGCCATAACCCATTTCCCATTTCCCTCAAAGGATGGTCCACTGCTCACTGCAGTCTCCTGACATTAGGTCAAATAAACATATCTCCCTGGAAGACTGAACTCTCTCATTCCTTGATCCACAATTAGCTGGGTACTCCTTACTGCGTGCATTGACTTAGATCCCAATGCAGGCAAAAGGAAACCCAAAAACTAATTAAAGTGAACATGAAGATTCGATTGAAAAGGCATAAGGCTTTTCATTTGCACTAGGAAATGCAAATTATTGGATCTAGAGTTCTAGGATAGGATGGTGATTGACAGTAATGAGTAACAATTCGGAAAAGAGAAACATATTGCTAGAGTCACAAAACCTCTAATGCCCCAAACATTTTCCCTCTTTAAAAATTGGCTTTTATTGCATTATCTTTTTTTGTCAGAGGAGTTGTAGATGCCATTCTTAGCTCAGTTTCTTTTGCATTCATTCTCATGAAAAAACAAAACTGCAGAGCACAAAAGCTCTACATTTATATGTTCAGATGAAAGGCTGAAATCCTAAACACAGAAAGATATTGACAGCTCTGACAGATCCATCTCTAGCTTTAAGAGTCAAAGATGGTTGCCTGGAAACACTAACAGTCAAAAATAACTCCTTTTGTTCCAAAAAATAATGAGGAGTAGATTAATTAAAAGGCTTTGGGATCCGACTGAGTATCATAAAGATTATGCTACAGTTTTGGACCTGACATTTTGTCTATTAATTTTCATTCTAAAATTTCTAAAATGAGTCTCAGTGAAATTTGCTTCACTGGTTGCTAATTTAAGTTTAGCCAAAAAACCCAAAAAAACAACAAACCTGTGACTTTCTCACAATGGCACTTCAAAGCATTTAATTCTAATTTTTCCTACTGTGATTGATTCCTTGAATCTTACCCTAACTCTATCATTGCCTTCTTAAATGCAGCGCTGAGAATTCCATCTCAGCAGCTCAACCCCACTTTCCCAATGCTAATTCCATCATTACCATATACAGGGCATTCCTGCAATAGAGGTTTTATTTTTTATTTTCAGTGATACTTTATGCCATGATTTGGGGGGAAAATATAAAGGATGACTAAATACATAAAGACAATTTTTAAGATTAGGAAATAAATTCAGTTATAGTTCAATGAAACCATCAAACTAGTTATTTAGGAGAGATTTTTAAAAAGTGGTCGCTTAATGGAGTTTTCATATGCTAGTGAGATATATTGGCAACCTATAACAAGCCTGATTTCTCAAAAAGTTTGACTTGTTTGAAAAAAAATGGACATCATCACAGTTTAAGGATTGAAACTCAGCAAAACTCATTTTCCCATATCTATAAATAACTGTTTATTGAAATTTACTCTCTCATAAATTCTATTTCCTTTCTACCTACAAAGCTTTGCCTGAAAAGTGCCCATCTCTTATTAATATTCATTGGAATTATTTAGTTCTCCATTTTTTTCCTGTTTCTTTCTCTATTCTCTGAGCCTCCTATTGTACCTTGGGGGAATTAAGAGTCATTCATTTTTGAGCTACCTTTGAAATTTAAGCTGCTTTGTGCCCTTTTACCAAACTGATTCTCTGACTTGTTTTTTCTGGCTCAAGCTGAGCTTAATTTAAGAGAAAACAAGAAGAAAGTCATTGAAATTGTAATGTTTGTATAATGGTTAGTACTTTATTAGTTAAATAAAATCTGAAGCTTCGTTATCACTATCCAGGTCCTCATCCTTAAAATAAAAACATTGATTTTTTTTCTTTTAAGTTTTCTATGATGCTTTTTATATGTATTATAAACCAATATTACCTCAATAAAAATATACAAAAATAAAAAATAATAAAAATGTAACAACATGCTCTAGTATGAACTTCTAATTAATCAATATAAATCTATATTACTTTATTCAGCTATATTTATAAAATGTTAATCCTAATCCTTACAGTGTTCCTAGAATAGCATGAAATACAGTAGTAAGAGAATAATTTGGGAAAATTCTAGTTTTCCTTGGCTACTTGGCATATCCCACTCCATGAGTATCACACTTAAAACAGAGGCTTCATGATGATTTTGTAAGTTCCAAATTACAGATTCCTGTAATCTTCTTCCCTCTATTTCATCTCCCTATAAACACCATAATCACTTAGAAATATGATTTGAGGGCTTGTGATCAATGGAAGAATCAGAGTGCTATAATGGGAGATTCCTTACTGGAGTAGTCTGACTGCATTTGTTACTATTTCAAACAACTGGGTGGAGCTTCTTTGTGTTGTCTAGAGCTTGGATTCTGGAGTTCAAACTAGGTTTGAACTCAGGCTTTGTCCTGGACATCCGGGATGATTTTGGGAAAATTACTACTTTCCTCTGTACCATAGGTTCTTTATTAACACAATAAGGGATAATCAAATAACCCACCCTATACAGTTCTATGTGTATTAGTCTTTTAATATATATAAAAGCACTCAAAATAGTACCTGTTCCATATTGACCCTGTTTACATAATTACTATTTGCTATCGATCTTTTATGTTTTGTTCAATATATTTTGCATTCATATTGATTTCCTAATACATTACTTACTTGATTACTGTGATTTTTGTCTTCCCTTAAATTGTGCTCCCAAAATAAGTGACTTGCTCATCCCCTCCTAATCCTGACCTTGTCCATAAATTATTACCACTACAAGCTTTTTTGGTGTCCCCAGTCACATTTGAAAATTTCTCATTTCTTTTGCTTTAACGATTGCAATTGGAAATATATAGTATATTTTGGAAATAAACTTTTAACAGTTATGTATCAATGATGGAACAAAAGCAAATAAATGCTCATACAGGGAAAACCCAGAATTTAAAAAATGAAACATGGCAGCATTTCATAACAGCCACCACCAAATAATAATCCTTTTCTCCTTCCAAATCCTTTTCTCCCCTCCTGACATTAATGGCAATTGCTTCCTTGATTTACTTATTGTTGTCCATCCAAGCGTACATTCTCAAATGGATAATTTAAACTTGCCTGTTTCTAAAATTTATACAAATAGAACAATGTCCATGCATCATGTATGCTTTTGTGTCTGACTTCTCTTACTCAATATTACATCTGTAAGACTTATCTATATTGTTGCATATAGTAGTAGTTTGCTCATTTCTTTTTTGACCAGTAATCCATTGTATAACGATATCACAATTTATCCATTTTACTGTTCATGAGTATTGGATTGTTTTCAGTTTGGGTCTATACACGGTGCTGCTAGGAGCACACTTACTCCAATGTGGCACATATGATACATGTTCAAACATTTGTACTGAATTTGCACTTGAGAGTAGAATTAGTATTGATGCTGGTTTTCCAAATTTTTTTTATCAGATATACTAGCTTCTTAATTCTAATAGTTAATCTGGAGATTAATTCTTGTTAATTCATTCTAATTAATGTATTAATTAATTCTAATAGTTAATCAGGAGAGTAATTGCATGAAGACAGTCAAAAGTGCAGCTCAGCCTAATCTTATGAAATAATAACCCAAAGATAAAGTAGTTTATAAAAATTGAGCTTCCATCTGCAATAAATGTTGACCTGTCTTCATTTTATTTTTTGCTTCTAATATACAGGTTTTAAAAATTATTTTACCCAGTTTTTCTAGTTTTCTTTGGCAGGAGAATTGATATAAATTAGCTCATCTGATATGATTAGAAGTGGAATTATTTTTCCTATATAAGCTACCATAATACATGGAAAAATATCTGTAGAGTTTGAAGCCCCTGAAATGGAATCCAATTTCTTGAAGCATGTTTGTTTAACAGAAATATTCTCATTCAAGTAGGAAGGCCTATTTAAAAATCCAGCCATTTAAAATTATCCAGTCCGAAGGGGTTCAAGAAAATATTGGGAAAGAGTCATTGATAATTTTTTGTTGAAATTCATTTTCATTTATATTTTAATGTTTATATTGTTGCCATTATAATTTATATACAGGTCTGGTACCTTGCTAAATATTAGAGATACAAAGGATGATGTAAACAAGATAGAATGCTTGCTTTAATAAAGCTAAGAGAGAAATATAGGAAACACCCAGGATTAAGTGAGGTAATCTGTAAAAAGTCCTTAACATGGTTCTTGGCACATATACAAGCTAAAACACTATTTCTATAACACACATAGTTGTTTCCAAAGAGCTTATAGTTCCTGCACCTCTGTGGATCTGTTTCTCCTATGTGATGCGTTCAGAGGAGCAGGCATTGGTATGCACACAGATTAGGCTGTAAAAGGCTTTAAATGTAGGTATGCTTTTTGCTAGTAGATTCTTCATTAGCTTTTCCACTTTGTTCAAAATATGGGAGGGTATTTTTATGTGTCAAGGGCATATATTTTTCTTTGCTGTAATCCCTTGTGGGACTCAGAAGCACTTACATGAAGGTATGACTGTGACAGAAATGCAGAAGCATAGATGTAGGTATTAAAATTTCCAGTGAATTAGAGGGCTTGCTGGGACATAAAAAATTATGACAAGAAGGGGTATATTAAATATGTGCATTTTGGAGAAAGGAAGAGAAAACATTGTTAGAGTAAAAGATAATGAGTAAAAAGGACAACAAAAATTTCTGCAGGATCTGAGGTACAAGAGAAAATAAAGCCTCTGCTTGACAGACTGTTGAGAAAAGTTGTCCTCATAAGATGGTCAATCCTTACAAAAGCAAAAAGCTGAACAAAACATAAGGAAGAGGTTTAGTATTTTGCAAAGGGAGGTTAAAATTTCAAGATGGTACTGGTTTCCTTCCATCTATGTAGGATATTATAGATCAGGGATAACTACATGATACTCTTTTCCCCTTCATTTTAAAGATATTATTCTCTCCTTACTCTTATATATTAAGTGAGTATACATTTAACTTTAGGTTCAAGATTATAAAAAGCATATATATCAGATCAAGAATATTTATCATCACCCAAAAATGCATCAACTGATGATTTTTTGTTGTTGTTTAAGTCCTTTGGGAAGGAGATGAATCTGTTTTTACTTGTATTGTGTGGGTAGATAGTTATATTCATAGGACAAGAGAAAGGTGTGTGTGTGCGTGTGTGTGTGTGTGTGTGTGTGTGTTTGCACACCTATACCCAATCAAAATGAAGCATCTATTATTTTGATCAGTTTAGTAGGTTTTTTTACCATCTACTGAATAAACATTCTTGTCACTGGACAACTGGTCTCTCTTGCACCAGCCCTTATTCTGGAGGCTTCTGATGAGAATGCCAATCATTGAATGTTCTGAGCCACCCAGT
Organism: Scalopus aquaticus; assembly: GCA_004024925.1. Lineage (NCBI taxonomy): Eukaryota > Metazoa > Chordata > Mammalia > Eulipotyphla > Talpidae > Scalopus > Scalopus aquaticus. The sequence continues at coordinate 334,186 of PVIJ01000062.1, read as the reverse complement.
ACACAGGAGATTGGTTCAGGCTAATCAAAGTGCTCCATTATTCTCATCACAGAGATTGACTGAGGGATATGCATATGATTTAAGTCAGCGCTATATGGGTCCAGCATTATAATTTTCACTCAGTATTGGGAAAAGACTACATTCTCTTTCTTTGAGGGCCATAATCTTGGTCAGTCTGAATTCTGGCTCAATCTAGAGCCTTGTCCATAATTAAACCTTCCATATAGAAAATATCTTTATAAAGTGGGAGGGAATGAAGTAAATGTACAAATAATAACAGGTAGAAAATGGAGACAGTACAAGTGATTTTACTCATAGATCACAGATTCTAATATATGTAAAACTATCCACCTCTTTTTAGGATTCAGAATAGACAGAAGGGATTTTGGATTTACTATAATTGAAGTTCTTATCCAAATCCCAGAAGACTGTATAAGAAAACAAACCAAGCAATGAGTCATGTAAAGAGCACAAGACTGAGTGCCCTGAGTTAGGATCACTGTTGTAGGTCAGGCTATACAATAAAATATAAATGAGGGCAAGTGACTTAGCCTTTCTGACTCTTCGTTGTCTCCTTTGTAAAATGTCAAAATTAGCTTCAATTACATCTGAGATCATTAAAACTGTAAATGCATAAGTCCTAAACACCTAACGCTAACTACACTTTGAAATAAGTGCCCTACCTGTGAATAGGTTCTTGGTATGTTTTTTCATATTATAACATTTTATAGTTTTTCATTTCCTTTCCTTTGGTTTTAAGCTTTCTGTTTTTTTAAAAAAAAAAAATATGATGCTGCTAGAATTAATCCAGTGGAATGTAAATGCAATCAGTGACTAAATCAAACGTGTCTGTAGTCCACAACATTTCCAAAGCAAAAACAAAATTATATATCCTTCTAATTTGAACCAGCTGAAGTAACTGCTGATTTTTATACTTCCAATGAAATAGTGAATTGTCAGAATTGATTGTCTCTGCAGATTATAATGCTGAGCACTTATGTACACAGAGACAACGATATCTCTAAACTGAATTTAAGGGTTCTTGAAGTTTGACATTGAAAATATCCCAATTTGCCCTTCACTGAGAACTCAACCCTTCTCAATCTGTCCTGATTTCTTTCTAAAGCTCATGAAAATTTAGTTCATCATCAGGACCAACTAGTATAAACTGTAGAGGTTCCATGGACACTGTGTTGGAGAGGATCTCTGATAGGAGAGAATATTACAATTAAATCAGCAGTACTTGCCAAGGGCACAATTCTTGAAAACATGACTTTTGTGATTGTGATGGAGATGTACCTGCCATTCAGTCACTAATTTAATTTTTATTCCAAATGCTATTTGCCTTTTAATAGAAAAGTTTCAGATTCAACTTGTCAGTGAAAGGACTAAAACTTTGTTTTGTATGTAACAGACTTCCCTACTGGGTAATATGTTTTAGGACAAGGGTACCTTCTACATTATTCTTCATACTCTACCTTCTGTTTTAATTATTGACCAGTCCAAGACAGCATGGATTTATAGCTCCAGTGTTTTTTAACAACTCAAATTTGTTCCCAGCATGACATGTCACTTACATTGATTGGAAATTCTATTCTAAACTTAGAGCCCACGATTTCTGTGGCATGTAAAGTTGACAAAACACATTTTTTCCTAATGCAAATCCTCCTTACATTGGCTTTCAGGTAGTCAGGCTGACACTGTCGGGGGCGAGTAAGACAGAAAATAATTCCTGTTAAATAAAAGGGTAAGGAGTGAGGAAAGAGAAACCTATCTATTTTGTTAAATGGAATTTTTAGAGACATAGAGCAAATGGTTCTGTTTTGTTTTGATTGGGATTAAGAATTAAAGTCTTTAAAATGAGAGTGAATACATGTTAGGAGGTCAGGGAAAGCTGACAATCTGCCAGTTGTGACAACACTTAATAATATTCAAATTAATTATAATATTGAAAATGGAAAACTCTGACTTCAAATGAATAATGAATAGCAAAAGCAGACACAGCTCTGAGGTGAAATGTGATTTTCATGAGGATGGGAACATTTAACATTTATACAGCAGTTCATATTCTCAAAGTCATATATCAGTGACAATTGTAAAATACATCTTAAATTTGAATTGATGAAATACTCTGCGGAGGTACATTCAGGTGGTAGTTTACTTTCCTCCCCAAATAAAGGTAGGGGAGGTGGGAACAGGAAAATGAATGCAAAATGCAGAGGTTTGGATAAACAAAATTTAAATACTAGTAAAAATGGAACTCAAATGCCCTGATATCCAATCATTTGAAATGATTTAATTCTTAGTAGGTATGTCATTGTTCTTTATTCACATGAATATTCATAGTATGTCACAACTCCTGATATGTTTAGAAGTTAAGGGCAATTTACTTTCTGAAAAGAGAAAACAGGAAATTTTACAAGTAGACACTATATTCTTTAGATCCCACTTTAAATAAAAGCCTTTTATCATGTATTTTCTCCTGAATTGTCATCTCTGTACTGATCTTTCTTTTCTTATCTTGGTAGAATGTTAACTAAATCTTAAAGTCCACACCTGCTCCAAGATTTCAGCCCAGTAATCTATTTTTCTGCTCTTGTGGTCAATTAACATGGTGATGAAGAACCCCAAAAAATGGTGGTGGTGGAGACTTCATTTCTTCATTCCTTCATTCCTAATAATTTTAGTAGGGTATCACTGCCAGTCCCTAACTTTACACCCTGCCGTTACATATGACCAAGATTCAAGTTCTCATGGCTAAAAAGCAGCTTCCGTGCCACTTTCAGCCTTTCCCCAAAAGTTCTTGGAAGCAACCCCCATTTTTGCCACCTGGAGGAATAATAACCAGAACTGTTTGGGAAGCTAAATAAAGGTGGGGAGATGCCTTTATTTTGGAACATATGAACAGCTGTCCATTAACTGAAATACCTACCAGACTATTAACTTCAGAGGGATGTAAATTTTTTTGGAAAGGTGTATTTGGAGGTCTTTTCATTAAAACTAATAAAAATATGGATTTGTTATTTTTGTGAATTGTTCAGTTGGCTCTAAGTTCATTTGACTTTTCAATAGAGTTCTGAAATTCTTAAAAAGCTGCTTCTCTCCTTAACTATAAAACTTTTGAAAACCTTTAAAAATTTCTTCAGGGTGTCATTTTAACTGCTAACCTTTGTTTCTCAGTAGATGACATAGGCTTATAGAAAAAATAATCAGATATAAATTCATTTAATTTTCCCATTCATAGCTAAAAAATATTTGTATTTGCTTCAATTTTAATTCAGTTTTATTAAGAATTTTATTTCTCTTTAAAAATACTTTCCACATGAGGGCCTCCCCAGTGCTTAGGCGCTGTGCTCTGGAGCTGTCAGCAGTGGCAATGCGAGTTCAAAGCCAGGCCAGGTAGATTCCCACATGGCGGGGCAGACCTCTCCTGCCTTGCCCGCTGCTTCCCTCAGCAGTGTGTTTCTGTCGATCTGCCTGTTCTGCTCCCCACTCTGTCTTTGGTGAACCCTCTTGCCGCCCCACGCCTCTGGCCTGTACCCCAGCTTGTATGCATAAATAAAGAAATATTTTTAAAAAGATACTTTCCACATGAGTTCTAATTTTACCCTTCTGTTTAAAGCTTTGTCTATATTGCTCATCTTTTCTCTTTTTTGTCATTAGTCTCAAGCTCCTCATTTCATTCCCTGGGAGAATAAACTTGATTAAGACTCACTGATCTCTAAAAAGTTCTTCTACTTAGCCCTGTGTCCCCTTCTTATCTTGATCCATTTCACTCATTTTGGGGGGCTGGTTTCCTTATGATATACTTTAAGTTTTTTCTTCATTTTGTGATCTCTTATTTGCCCCACATTCTATCATCTGGTTTCTATTTCTAGGACTTGTTTGAAATCACTTAGTTGAATTCAGTATTTCTAAGAGTTAAATTTGATCATTTCATGTTCATGCTTAAGACACCTCTATGTCATCCTAAATTAAATCAGGTCCAAACCTGTTAGCATGGCTTAATTAGACACCTAAGTATTTGACACTTCCTTAATCTTTTGTTTCTTCTTGTATAGCTTCCTTCCAAGTAGCCTGTGACTAAATGTTACTGAATTATTTAAAGTTCATTTTGGTTAACCTCTGTAGTGTTTTTCCTGAGTGGTTTCCTCTATTTGGGAAGTATGTCCTCAGTCAAACATTAATTTAAATAACTGGCTTAAACTTCAAAACCCAACTCCAGTATTTATGTCTCTTAAAGTGTTTCCTATCGTATTAACACTCTTTCTGGCACCCAGGACACGGTGTTCAGTCTAGAATACTGCATGATAGTGTTTGGTCTATTTTGTTTTTTTAATTTTTTCCTATACTCTGAGATCCTTGGAGACAAAATCCTTGTCTCACTCATCTAGGTATCATTAGAAACTAGTGTAGTGCCAAGAGTAGAGTATGGCAGTAATAATTATATTTACTGTGCAGTGGAATTAATAAATACAAGTTGTTCCTTATTTAGAAGTAAGCTCAGGGCCTCCCTGGTGGCACAACGGGTTAAGTCTCAGCACTATCAAGCTATTGCCAGCTACTGTGGTATGAATTCAATCCCCAGCCAGGGAGCTGACCCACAAGGCACAGCAGACCTCTTCTGTCTTACCCGCTTCTCCCCTCAGCAGTGTATTTCAGTTGATCTGCCTGTTCTGCTCCCCACTCTGCCTCTGGTGAATCCTCTCACCCCTCCCCTCCAAACCTCTGGTCTATACCCTAGCTTGAATGCATAAATAAATAAACCTTTAAAAAATTAGAAGTAAGCTCACAGGCGCAATGACTCCAGTTGGCATTTCATAGCAATAAAACAGATACAACAGATTATTTTATTGATAATGTAAAACATCAGAATGAAAAGGACATAAAGTTGAGGTGATTTCTTTTTTTCAAAATTAGCAAATAGATATATCCATTTTAAATATTTTTAGAGGGCTTCCCTCCTGGCACAGGGGTTAAGTCTCAGCACTGTCAAGCTATTGACAGTTGCTGTGGCATGGGTTCGATCTCCTACCAGGGAGCTAACCCATTACCTTGCAACAGACCTCTCCTGTCTTGCCCATTGATCCCCCGGGCAATGTGTCTCAGTGGATCTGCCTGTTCAGCTCCCCATTCTGTCTCTGGTGGATCCTCTCAGCCCCTGCACCTCTGGCCTACACCCCAATTCTTATATGCGTAAATGAATAAATCTTGAAAAATACATGTATTTATAGAGAAAAGAAATTTGCATGGAAGAACTGGCTAGTACACATTTTATTTTTATAAGAGAGGTACTTATGGTTCAATAAGAAAAAATAAAGAAGCATAAACCATAAATTGTTTTTGAGCAGCATCTAAAACTGCGAATGTAAGGTCATATATGGGAGCCTGCAGTGAAGAAAGCAGTCCTCTGACTTTAGAATTCAGAGGGACCACTTACTGGAGGATATTGCAGATTCTCATAAAGAAGACAGTGGAAGCAGACAGAAGACAGCTCTTAGAGAATGGAATCATTGAGAAGGAAGGAGCATCCATTGCCTTTGTTAACTGAAGACTGGATTGACGTAAGCAAATATCTGAGAGAATATTTGACAGTGTCAAATGTGTGTGAGGAAAGAAGCCTGATATTGGAGACTCAGCCATTCATGAGTCAGAGTTAAAGAGAGGAAAGTTTTTAATTGCACCGGAATGCCTTCTGTTATTTGAAACCAGCTGGATTACACAGTTTCTAAATAATCAGATAGCAAGCCAAACCTATGGAATGACTTTCAACCTTTGGTTAAAGAAATGAACACAGGCCGTTTAGAGAATATAGTAAGGACAGAATGATTTTCCATGACACAAACAGAACACAAAACAATTTAAAATGAAGTGAACAGCAGCACTGAGATGAAGTAAGATTAATGAACTAATAGCTTAGTTGAGGCTTTTCTGGTGATTCTGAAGACTGAGTTTATCAAGTGAGCTTCAGAGGAATTTCTCGGTCATGTGGTGGAATTTCAAGGTCAGATGAAAGCAAATAAAATCACTGACACTGAAGTACACTTTCAGTGTTTCCAGTTTCATATTTATCTCTTCATTCTAAGGTTTTAAAAGTCAATATTTATTCTTTCTGTATCTAGTTTGTTTTTGCCAAGATTTTCGTCATCTAAAAGGCTGGAAATAAAGCATTTTTCTCTTATGTTTATTTCTCCTGGTAAACTACCTCAAAGAGGAATTGAAACAGTAGCTTCTACTCCATAAAATCAAGTATAAAATATCTTACATTATGACATGCTATTTCCCACCTCTTCTTTCCAAAATGATTCCAGTTGTCCATGTATCTTTGTCTCCTACTGAAATTAACATGAAAAACTGGGGTCATAAAAAGTTATGCTTATTATTATTTTAATATTCAAGTAAAGAACACCTTTTATTCCAATTATGATTCCTACAAATTTGTTTTCATTCTGCTTAAGTGTATAATCTTATACAGATTTTTTAAATTATTTCTATTTACATCAATTCTCATGTTTCCAGTATTAGCTTTTGTGTCTGTAAATTAAGAAACAGAATACCTTGAGAAGTAACCTAAAATTCCAATCTCTCAAATATATCCATCCTTGATAAATAGGTGACTAGTAGTAAGCAAATGTTTACTCCCAACTATATCTTTCACATACATATATACATATATGTATCCTCTCAGTCTACAGAACGAAACAGATTAGCATTGAATGAAATGCTGTGTTATTTTTAAATTACTTTTTAAAAAGTTTTTACTTTGAATTATGGTTTTTTGGTAGAAATCACTCACTGCCTCCTGAATAATTATTACGTTCTGAAATTCAATGTGGATGAAAGTATCTTGTTCAAAGCCAAACACAGTATAAGTCTTACTGTTTATGATACTACCTGACAGTGCAGGCAGGTTAAAAAAAATTGCTCTAAGAAAAATATTTCTGTCTCCTAGCTTGAATATTTAAAACATGGAGTGAAAAGAAGTAATGATCAATATAATCAAATTGGAGAGGCAGCTTGGACTAAATACAACATTTCATAGGTGAACAAATTTTCATGGTTTACTACTGAATTATATAGCCTAGGTCAGTTACTAATGTCCTAGTTTATTATTGTATCCCTGTATACAAAGAACTAGAATAAGTATACCTGTGCTAATACTCAAGAAATGGAGAGCGTCCCTGGTGGTGCAGCGGTTAAGCACTGTGCTGTGGAGCTGTCGGCAGCGGCTGATGCAAGTTCGACGCCCGGCCAGCGAGATTCTCACATGGCGCGGCAGACCTCTCCTGCCTCGCCTGCTGCTCCCCTCAGCAGTGTATTTCCGTCCATCTGCCTGTTCTGCTCCCCACTCTGTCTCTAGTGAACCCTCTCGCCACCCCATGCCTCTGGCCTGTACCCCAGCTTGTATGCATAAATAAATAAAATCTTTAAAAAAATGGAAATTGTGAGAGTATATCAGAAGCTATTACTTAGAAGTGAGAACCTCAACTTCTCATCATGGTAATAGTCCAACAATCTGGTAAAGTCCTTTAAAATGAATAGCTTTTGAAAATGAAAAAAAACAAAAAACAAAAAATAAGAAGATGTATTGTTTGTCAAATTTTAGTCTTTGAGTGTCCTGAAGAATGGGGTATATAATTTTAGAAGAATGTGAATTACTTGTTTTAGCAAACTTCACAGTTCAATTTGAAACTCAAAGATATAGCTCACCAATTGATTTTATTTTATTTATTTATTTTTAAATTTATTTATTTATGCATACAAGCTGGGGTTGGTAGGCCAGAGCTGTGGGGTGCTAAGAGGATTCACCAGAGACAGAGTGGGGAGCAGAACAGGCAAATCAACTGAAATACACTGCCGAGGGGAGCAGTGGGTGAGGCAGGAGAGGTCTGCTGCGCCATGTGGGAATCTCACTGGCCGGGTATCGAACTCATGCTGCAGTGTCTCTGGATTGCTTCATAGTGCTGTGCTTAACCCATTGCACCACCAGGAAAGACCACCAATTGATTTTAAATAACCTGAAATAGTTCTAGTAACTTTTCAGAATGAGAAATATACTGACTTCTGAATCCATCCACTCTTCTAATAAATGGATTTTAAAAACTTATCATGTAAACATTTATTTATTGGCTAGAATATTTTTTATTCTTTTTCCTCCCAGAATCTGTAACATAAAATTAGTGACTGGGAATTTGAGCAAGATAAATCATTGACATTTTAGTGTTCTTGCTCTATAGTCTGATTTCAAGTTTGTATTGAATAAGGGTTTGAAATTGCATTCACCCCCTCCAAGTTAGCTCATTTTGTTTTGGCTCTGTCTCATGTAAATTCTTAATGAATTGCATAAGGTAGTATTTCTTCAGTTAACTACAGTGAAAGACTGTGAAAGTGACTGACAAACAAAGAGCAAAGCATCTGCACTGATAGTGTCTTTGGGGGTAAAATAAGGAGAGTTACACTTTTAGGTTACCTCCTCCTGATCTTGGAAAGTAAAAATAACTAGCGCTCCAATAGGATGCTGTGAGTTTGCATCTTTCCATTATCTGGTAAAATTTGTATCTTTTCCCTTTTCTGGTGAATTTAGTTTGAATCCCCTTTACCGGCAACAAAGTCTTACGTCTTGGAAAAGATATGTTTTTGTAGTCAAAAGCCTCTAGATCTGGTCCAGGTTTAAGAACTTGGAATTATTTCTTGTTTTGTGAGTTAAGATTGCTTACTTATTCATCCATTTAGTCAATTCATATATGAGCATTTCCTAGTGTGCAGGGAATAGGAGCTGCAAATAAAGGCAGAACTGCTCACATGAAGGACATCATTGGAAATAGCTGCCATGGTGCTCTACTGAGTGTCACATATAAGAACCATGTACGTGGACTTGCTTTATGATTTTTAAAGTACCATGCGAACTCTAGAGGTTTTGACAACCAAAAATAGCAAAGAAGGATAAAAGTTTACATGACAAGCATTTATTGAGTTGAATATGAGGATAAAGTAGAAGATAAGTAGAGTCAACCCTTGATTATTCACAGATTGGCTAGAGTTTGTGATTATCAATGCCCTTTGATTCTCCTTCTCCTTCCAACCACCAACTATTGAATATTTCTATGCTCATTAACACCTGTCTAGGAGTGGGAAGGTGGAATGCTAATCAGTCAGTTTGGCTAATTGTTAGCTGCTATGGTCCTTTTTATTTTATTTTTTCTGAAGTTAAGATAGGGAAATGGTAAAACTTTTTACTAAAATGTAGGCTGGAATTCTAAACTTTTTTTCACATTCCCTTCCTTTTACTGCATAGATAAATTGAGATATTTTGGTTTTAGTAAAGTGTTTAAGAGAATGAAAAAATTTATCCATCAGTTTACAAGTGTCAATATAACTTTACATTACATAGTTCTTATTGGCTAATGTTTTTGAAAATCTTGATTTCCTAGGAGAAATCATCAGACTTTAAAGGTGCAATTTTAAGTGTAGTCTTATATAAGTAACTGAACTTGCTATGTGGGTTTAGACCAATAGGGAGTCACTTGAAGAAAATAACTAAAGATTACCCTTCCCTTTGCCTCCGGTAGACATTACAGGACCCTCCCCACACCAAATAAGGGAAAGAAGAATGTTCTGAGACTCAAGAGCACTAAGAATAAATCTGAGCTTTCACAGATAAGGTTACTTTCAATTGTATATTTCATGTTTTCTGACATAGACCCCAAGATCTGTAATTATCTTAGGGAAACAGCGGGGGTTTAGACAGTTCTCTTTAATTCCTTTGCCTTTTCTGTTTTCTTTTTTCTTTGTTTTTCTGCCTATCTCTCTTCGGTGCTGGAGAGTTGGAGTGAGTGAGTGAGTGTGTGTGTGTGTGTGTGTGTGCATGTGTGTGTGTGTGTGTGTGTGTGTGTGTTCTCCTAGAGTGCCAAAAAAAAGTGCTGAAGAGTCTTAGGGAGATGAGGCTATTTTTGTTTGAAGCTGATACTTCTGCTGAGCCACAAGTGCTGCTTGGAAAGGGCTCAGGTTGTTTCCAAAGGGAGAACTCTGTAGAGAAGAGACAAAGTTCAACAGGACAACAAAAGAACAGCAGAAACAGCCAGGAAAACGAAGACGAAGAGCCCTCACATTTTCTCACAGAACCCCACCAGCGTTCTCCAATCCTAACTTACTCTGCGAAGTGTCACTTAACTGGAACTTTTCACCCGCCTTTTCCTTCCTCCATCCACCATGACTGAGATCACTGCTGAAGGTATTTGCTACCATTTTCTAATAGTATCAACTAGAAAATTGAAAGGTGGAAATTGACAGGCCACTGATAATGTGTTGACTTAAAATGGGGTTTTTAAGTAATTATCTTGATCAATGATACTGAATCAGAGAGTGAACTTGGGAGATGAGAGGCTGACAGATTTGTGTGTTGGGGGAGTACGAAGAGGTTTCTCTGAATTTTTGCATGTGGAAACTGTTCTTAGCTATGCTAAAGGCCCCACTAGTTAACAGTTGTCACCCACACCTCTATAAATAGCTCTGGTCATGTAGCTTGAGGGTTGATATCTTACCTAACAAAAATACAAGGCTTGCAAGGAAGGAGGTCATGAAGAACTTAAAATAATACATTCAATATTCAAACTTGGAAAAATAATTTTGAGCATTTTTAACTTTTTGATATTTTAATTGGATATCTTAATTTTTTTCTTGTCTAACTAGTATGTAAACACAAACATATTTTATATACTATTTAAGATGTAAGTGCTTTACAGACTGTATATCTATTTGATGATATTCAGAGACAAGGTCTGAAATTGCACAAGATTATTATAGAGCAATGAGATTTAAAAATACAGCAGTTAAGTGTTGCAACTCTAATTCTTTTCACACATGTGAAGTTCTTTTTAATTTCTTTTTTCCTTCCAAATGTTGAATTTTATATCAAAAAATTTGATTTAATTCTAATTCTGATAAGATACATCCCTCAGTAAAACATTATAATCTTTATTATTTGCAATTTTACATATATTTAAAATATATGCATTTATGTAAATATACTTATTTCTTTAAATAAAAGTACCCTTTATAACAGCTAAAGCATTTCGAATACAGATATAATCCCATTCTAGCTGGGGTAAAAATTTGGGAGGTGGATCTAAACTTTGTTTCTGACAGCTGTTAGAAAATTAGACAGGTGGTGTTATCCACAACTTCCAAGTTGAATGAGGCGCTGGTTTGCTTTTAATCAGACAACTTAAAAAAAAATAGAACTTGTTTTGGCTCTTTGAGTAGATATTAATACAGACATACAGTGACTTCAGAGTTGAAGATATTCAATCACAAAAGGAGAAATGTTTTACTTATACCTTCTACTGAGAAAGTTAGTCTGTCACCCAAATTAATAAAAACAGTGTCTGAGAGATTTCTGTATCAGGCATTTTGCTCAGGATTTGATAAGTATTTTCTTATTTAAACTTCATACAATCCAATTAAGTCAGCATTAGTATCTCCATTTTGCAGAAAAAGAAACTATAACTTAGAGGCTCTGTGACTTGCTCAAAACCACATCATGGTCAAGATTAGCAGCCACCTCCCATAATCTTTTCTTAAAGAGGATATCAGGTTTAACACTTTACCAATTTTAGTTCAGTATTTGGTAACTAAATATAAATAGCGTTTTTTCCTATTCCTTGGATATTCTGTGTCATGTGAAATTTAGTTTGTCTTTAAGAAGGCTACCTATAAAAACTTGCTTAACTCTACCCAATTTATTAACATACCTATGAATATATTTCCCTATCTCTGCACAGGGTGTGGACAGTCAGCTGATTCAGGTCACTTGGCCAAATCAGGTTTGATATGCCTGTGGGTTATACTCTGTAGACCTTGATTCATACAGCATTTTTATAGGCAAATTTTTGATAGGTTTCTTTCTCCTCTCCATGGAGAATTTAATTTTTTTAATACCTCTTGGAATTATCCTTATAAAAGTATTGAATTAGTAATAAATTAATAATGTAAAAATACCATCTTGTTCCTGGGTGGTGGTCATTTCCTGCTCCCTGGCATAAAGAGTCATAGAATTTAAGTCCTCGGAACACCAGGTATATACTCTTCCTTTTTATGGAATGATTTATTAATCATGTTTCTCAAATGAAAATTAGACTGCCAACTCAAATGAGTTTCAGAGTCATTCTCTGGCTACAGTCATTCTCTGAGGTTACCACAGTCATTCTCTGAGGTTATCCAACATTCCTTGCATAATGCTCTACTACACACTTTTCATTTTGTCTTTATGATTGTTTGTTTTTGTGGTCCAGCTACAATAATTTTCAGTCTTTCATAAGGAGAGAACTTTTGTACAGCATCTTGGTACAGGTTGTTCTCTCTGCCTGGGATATTCTTTCTTCTCATCTGCTATTTTTCTTTTGCTATTACTTTTGGACACGTCACTGAAACATAAGCAGTATCAGTACTGCTTCAGGATCAGTAGCCTTAGGATGTGCATGGATTTCTCTTCCTACCCAATTGTCACAAAGCAAGCAAACACCTTTTATTACTAAGGAAATTAGGAGCCAGAGGAGCTCTTTAGAAAGAGTAGGTCCACTGTCCTCACCTCAGTTTTTGGAAAACTGAGTCTCATGCATATTTTATGACTGTAATGGTTATTGAAAATTAGGTAAAATCTGATGACACAGTCAATGTTTCCTGTGGCTTATCCCAGCATTTACTCATCTGTAGGGCAGGTTATGTCTACAAATCTTACTGAATTTCTCATAGAGATTTCCACTGCATGTTCCAAGTTGGATTACTTCATCTAATGGAGAGTGGAAGTAATGCCAGATATGGAACTGTGTTTCAGATATAGAACAATAAATGAATTAGAATCAGGACAAAATTGAACCCCAAAGAGTTTTGGGGAAATGACACCTTTGATTCTGACCAATCATGATTATGTAATCATAATGACAATGACATAATTTACATTTATTCAGAAGACTTCAAATGTCAAGAACTGTATTAAGCTCATTATGTGATCATTTAGCCCTCAAGAAAACCAAATGAGATATATACTCTATCAATATTATTACTTATATAATAGGAACATAAGGTTTATTTTTTTAATTCTTATTTTATTTTTTAAAATTTATATCCTTTAGAAACATAAGACTTACAGAGTTTAAGAATTTGCCTCAATTCACACCCTTACATGTTACAGCTAGTATGGACACACACTTTTCTGACCCTGTATCATGTTAAATAATTCTCCTTATTGTATGAGACTAATAAGAAGCTTAACGTTAATTCAGAGCTTCATGGGGGTTTCACTAGGCCCTGCTCTGGCTTGGTCCATGCTACATCAGGAAGGTTAGATCAGGTCTCAGATGAGATCAAATGCAACCAGTGCTAAGGGTTAGGACTATAAATAGGCTTCTACCTTCTTTCCAAGGACCCAGTTACTCCTGACAAGTGCCAAAGTTCGCTTCCCCTTTGAGGATTGTCTGAATTTTCAACTACCAGTTTCAGGATCAGTTTGTCAGCATGTATCATAAAAATATATATTTTGAGTAATTTTAATCATGAAGTAAAGTTTAATTTTTAACGACTTTTTTGAAAGTTGGAACTTTTTAAAAAAATAAGTAAAATATGTAATGGTTTTAAATCACCAGTTAATAACACAGTCAAGTTATGATTTATAATAACATTTATATAATTGTGTTCTCTGGGCCCCCAAACCTCAAAATATAGGGAAATACAATTTGTTATATAGGGGTTCCCAGTTTTTGAAAAGCCTATATATGATTAATTTAGCATTTACTAGAACACATACTTAATAGATTTTTTTTTAATTGGAAGAGGTTATATCAAACACTCAAATTCTGAACTATTAAAAAGTTCCCGGTTTCAACAGAAAACTTATTGTAGTATGTGCAGAATTCTTTCCTTACTATTAGTTGAACCACAATTCACTGCTTTTGTAACAACCTTCTGAAAATATCTGATTCAAGCTTTAGGGCAAAGCTGGTCATTTATTTTATACACTATAAAATTATAGTTTTATATCAGACACTATTGTGAAAACCAGTGGGGTATAGTTCATTGAAAATCAGAGAGAAGGGCCTCCCTGGTGGCGCAGCGATTAAGCGCTGCGCTGTGGAGCTGTCGGCAGTGGTGATGCAAGTTCGACGCCCGGCCAGGGAGAATCCCACATGGCGCGGCAGACCTCTCCTGCCTTGCCCGCTGCTCCCCTCAGCAGTGTAGTTCTGATCTGCCTGTTCTGCTCCCCACTCTGTCTCTGGTGAACCCTCTCGCCACCCCACGCCTCTGGCCTGCACCCCAGCTTGTATGTATAAATAAAAATAAATCTTTAAAAAAAAAAAAAAAAAAAAAAAAAAAAAAAAAAAAAAAAAAAAAAAAAGAAAATCAGAGAGAAAAAGTAGTGCAGAGCCGACAAAGAATCATTGAAACAATTACAAACAGTGTGACAGAGTAGAAACTATGTAGTTTCCAGTCAGAAATACGGACCAGGCACCAGACTTACTATCTAGCCAGACGTGGGCTGGGAAACATGACGGGCCTCACAGGAGGGACCACCAACTATAGATTTGTAGGTGAGTCTTGATTCATTATGCTAAATATAGCCTGAGGAAATTTTTCAACTTTTCACAACATCTTATTAGTTTGCAAATTAAGTGTAGGTCATTTGTGTGGTGCACTCATGATGCAAATCTCTACTGGAATGTGAACAGTAACTCTGTCTTCTTAGAGTCAGCCCTAGCTGGGTTCCATTAAGACAGTTTAGTTATTTGTAGTAGTGAAACTCTTCCCCGGTACCTTGAACACACTATTTAAATGTTTCTTTTTTTTTTCCTGTGTATTTTTGTCATCATTGTGACTACAATTTAATAAACATACTACTTTTACAATGTGAAAATGAATTGAGTGTATTCAGCTATTATACTAAAGGCTTAGGAATCTTCAGAGATTTAAAAGCTTCCAGTGCTGTTTGCATTAATTTTTAAACAGTTAACAATATGAGAGAAATATAAAATGGTACAAGTAAGCAATTGTAAAATCATTTATATTAACATTGAATATATCAACTTAAAAAGAGAATGCATAGATTGGTTAATATTTTCTAGTTAAGCTTTTGGTTTTATGCTTGCAGTTACTTGGAGTTTAAAACCTTATTTTCTTCTTTAAAATAAAAAAGAAATCTTTGGGTGATATGCTTAATATGGTCTTAAAATGTTTACTCTCTTAAGTAATGCAAGTCAGGCATCAACTTCATAGATAACTACGCACTAATAATTCCAAGTTTATAGAATTTAGATTGGGTCTATCTTATAAATTCTAGAAAGATATGTCAAGTTAAGTGTTTGCTGTCCCTGATTCCAATTTTCTCTGGATAATATGAATGCCATGCATGGTTTCTGATAGGAAGTGCTTATTTGAGAGTCATATAAACATGTTTTGCCCCAAGTGAGGGTTATGCAGAGATAGATGAACTTTCTGGTCTAGAAAGATAGTATTTTCCATTTTCAAAGAAAGTTAAAAGGAATATCCCTCTCAAATGTGTAAAGAATAAAGTCCTGCTCCTCTCTGTACAAGCTATGCTCTCTAAACATCAAACATCTCCACATCTCTTTGCCTGAAGTCAAGCTGTCAAAAGCATGTGGAATTTACAATTTTGAGAGATCCTTTGGTATGTAAATCAGCTGTTTCCCCATAAACCAGAGCCCATCTCACTTATAATGTACTAAAATATTACATTTAATTATATATGGTTTAGATATTTTCTAATTTGGTATCTGTGGCAGAGTCTGAGACATGTGGCCTTTACTTAAATTAGTTAAAGTTACAATCTTTTAACCTATAAGAACAAAGACAGCTTACTGTCAACAACTTTCTTTTTATATGGGAACTGTGGTTTTATTTCAGACATCTTGAAGCAAGAATTCATTTAGATAGACTAGTCCCTTGCTACTCATTGGCTGTATCTTTCACCTCAACTGAACACAATTACTGAAATGTTAAGAAAAACAAATACAAAAAAACCCTCTAAGTATAAAACTTACTTTAAAAATGTACAAGGATATTGCTGAGCTTGTGAAAGTGAGAGATTCAGTTTCCCTTTATTTCAAAATACATTTTTGCAAGTCCTGGAAAATTTATTACTGCCTTTTAAAATAAAATCATGTGATTAAGGGAATTTTGTTGTAGAAATTTGGTATAATATCAAGACAAGATGGCAAATATAAAGTGATACTTTTTTGACATTCTGTGCAGGAGCTATTATTTTTGTCTGTGCTTTTTTTTTTTTTTTTTTTTTTTTTTTTTTTTTTTTTTTTTTTTTTTTTTTTTTTTTTTTTTTTTTTTTTTTTTTTTTTTTTTTAGCTTGTGCATAATTGCCTAGGGGAAAAAAGAATGTGCTATGAAATCTGTAAGTTATGATAGCATGGCGAAATGCCACGCTCGTAAATTTAGATCTATAGAAGTATTAAACATTTCATTTAAATCACATTTAAAGAAAAGCAACAAAATACCTCCTTTTGAAATACAACAAAATTTTAGATCCAAGGTACTAATAACCGACCTATAATTACCAACTAACAATACATAAGGACATTTATAATGAAGTTTGTCATGTCAGAGTTCAGTAGTGTTCAGTATTTTAACAACCATTGTATCAGATGTAACACCTAAATGCCAGACAGGCATTTAGTAGGAAGATGAATAAATAGAAGGTTCTTGAATCTAATATAGCAAGTTGAAAAATAAGCAGGAAATAACAAAAAATCATCTTGAGAATGAAGACAGTACAAATTTTAAAACACACGACTCCAGCTTGGACTTATGAGTTAAAGGGTGTTTAATTTAGTTGAACAATGCTGTGTTATTGCTTATAATCTCATGATTAGTAAGCAACATTGGAACTTGCTTATAACTTTAAAATGATGACAAGTGTCCTATTCTGAAATCATATGGTGTTTGTCTTTCTCTGAGTTATTTCACTAAGCATAATGCCCTCTATGTAAATACATGTTTTTGTAAATGCTAAAATTTTAACATTTTAAAATGTAGTTGAATAGTACTCCACTTTTTACATATGATTTCACTCATGTGTTATATAGAGAAAACAGGTAAACCAAATAAAACAAAACTACACTTTTAGACTTTAAATCCAGTTAATATTTACCATAAGAGAAGGAGAATGAGTGTTTGGTAAGCTGGGCATAAGGGGTCAATTGTATGGTAAAGGATACAGTTGGATTTTTAGTAATGAGCTTAATGTAATATATACACATGTTGAGTCTTTAGGGTTTTCTGTATATATTATCATGTCATCTGCAAATAGTAATAGCTTTGTCTCTTCTTTCCAAATTTAGATTACTTTTATATTTCTCGTGCCTAATTGTTTTAGCTAGGACTTCCAGTATGATGTTGAGTTATAGTGGTGAAAGTGAACATCTTTGTCATGTACCTATTCTTAGAGAAGAGCTTTCAGTTTTTCCATATTGAGTATGATGTCACCTGTGGGTTTGTCAGATATGGTCTTTCTTATATTGTGATACGTTCCTTCTACCTACTCCTTGGAGAGCTATTTATCAAAACAATGTGGAATGTAATCAAATGTTTTCTCTGCATCTATTAATATGATCATATAATTTTTATCTTTCCTTTTGTGAATGTGATGAATTATTTTGATTGATTTGTGAATGTTGAACCATTCTTCCATCCCTGGAATTGATCCCATTTGGCCATTATGTATGATATTTTTAATGTGTTGTTTACTAAGGTGATGCTGAGGATTTTTACATCTATGTTCATTAGGAACATTAGCCTATAGTTTTCTTTTTTTAAGATGTCCAATCTCTTTTGGTATCAGATTAATGTTGGTCTCATAAAAATGTGTTTTATAGCATTCCCTCGTCCTCATTTTATTTTAAGAGTTGAGAAGGAAAGGTATCATTCTGTCTTTGGAAGAACTCAGTTAAACAATCTTTGTTTTGTGGGAGATATTAGATTACTGTTTTAATTTCCTTGCTTGTAATTGGCATGTTCAACTTTTGTATTTCTTCATGATTTTTAATTATATACTCCTGAAACTTATATAACTTTGTAATGCAATGTTATTTTAGAAAAAAAATCTAAAAAGTAAAAGATATGTAAAAAAAAAATACTGAATGCAAAATGTTAAGTGATTTTGGAGAATTGTTTGGCATTTTTTAAAGGTTTATTTTATTTATTTATGCATTCAAGAACTGGGGTGTATGCCAAAGGTACAGGGGGTAAGAGAATTCACCAGAGAAAGAGTGGGGCGCAGAACAGGCACAGCTAATGAAATGCAGTGCTGAGGGGAGCAGCTGTTGAGACAGAAGAGGTCTGCTGTGTCCTGTGGAGTAAATCCCTGGCTGGGGATCAAGCCGTGCTGCAGTGGCTAGGGATAGCTTGATAGTGCTGAGACTTAACCCCTTGTGCCACCAGGGAAGCCTATTTGGCAATTACTAATGAATTAAATGTTCTAGGATTTAGCAACTTTATTCCTAGGTATTACTCAAAAAAAAAAAAAAAAGAAAGAAAAAGAAAAAGAAAAGAAAAGAAAGTTTATATCTACAAAAAATATTTAAAGATTTTTCACAGCATTTTTTTTCCTGATAGCTCCAAACAAGACACAATCCAATTTTCCATCAATAAGAAAATTGATAAACACATTATGTAAGCTAATTCAGTTGAATAATATTCAACAATTATAAATAACAGACTAGAGACACAATAATTTAGATAAATCTCAGAATAATCATAATAATCAAAATGAGTTAGTGACATAAAAGTACATAATGAGTAGTTCTATTTCTGTGAAGTCCAAGAATTGGTGAAACTAATCTGTAATGATGGGGTAGGGCTTTGGTGTTGATTGTAAAGGGACAAAAGGAACTTTCTGAGAATGATGGATATATCTGATTTGGTATAGTAGTATCTGGATATATACAATTATCAAAATCCATTAAAATAAACTCAGTATCTATGTATTTTTATGTTAATTATGCCTTAGTAAAAAATGTAAAAACCAAAAAATAAAAAGAAATATTCTGTGCAGAAATTTGAAACTTTTCTGTTGTGATCCAATTTTTGTGTAACTTCCATTGGCAATAAAAATACCTTTTGCATAGGGCCTCCCTGGTGGCACAGCGGTTAAGCGCTGTGCTGTAGAGCTGTCGGCAGCGGCGATGCGAGTTCGACACCCAGCGGGGGAGAATCCCACATGGTGCGGCAGACCTCTCCTGCTTTGCCCGCTGCTCTCCTCAGCAGTGTATTTCTGATCTGTCTGTTCTGCTCCCCACTCTGTCTCTGGTGAACCCTCTCACCGCCCCACACCTCTGGCCTGTACCCCAGCTTGTATGTATAAATAAATAAATCTTTAAAAAAAATACCTTTTGCATAAAAAGTTTTTTTTCAATTACCAATGTTGACATTGATAATTTGCAGTGCACATGCTATTGTTGGAAAGGTAAAATAGTTGGTCAGGGAGTAAGAATATCAAGAAAAGTTTTAGTCAATGTAGAGATGAAGGAAAGAGATAGATGGTAGATAAGAACTAGCTGTCTTGTGTGAGATAAAGTCCTTGGGTGATCAAGAGTCAATGTTATCTAAGATATTTTGTAAAATCTTAGTTTAAAAACTCTACTTTTGTTAAGATATGCTGTATCTATAATGTTGAAAAAGTTGAATGTTTCATATTCCTGATTTGGCTTGTGTTGTTTTTATGGTGATCCCTAGTTTCTCCTCCTAAGTGAGGGTTCTTCTGGTACTTATGTTTATATTACTGCTTTTGATCCACAGATGTATTACTTTGAGCTTAGTTTGTATATATGGAGCTCCATTTCTACTTCATGAAGGAATAATACTGACAGTGAGATAAACTCACTAAGTTTCTTCAGGATAATATCAAGAAATCAGCTATGAAATAAAAACAAATTATGTGGTCAATGTTATTCTAAGTACTATCAGAACTAGTGGTAGATGCTAGTAATCTTGCTAAGACATCTGTGAAGCATTGCATTAAGCTCTGAAGAAAGACAAGAGAATTTTCAATATGCTAGGGAAACACATTTACCAAGGATGTTTGTTCTTAGTCAAAGTCTTAGAAGACTAGAAAGTACCTATAGTAGTAGAAATAACTAATCTAAAGCAATATGTCAGAGAACTCTCTAGAGATTTTGATATTAGTGAATGAAATAGTTTTATTAGAAATGGTAATTTTTAAAGTTGCCAGAAAATGTTGATTTTCCCTTAAATTAACTAGACCAGATTTAACAATTTAGTTTCTGCCCAATCTTTCTGGCTTTGAGATACTTTATAGGTTCTGGATAAATAAATCATTATAATCACCATCTAGTGCTAATCCCCTGCTTTTTAGTGACATAGGCTTTCAAAAACCAGGTGTTTTGAAAGTTGACATAATATCTTCTTTTCTTCATGCTGTCTTTAACCTGTGGATGGAGACAAAATTGCTGACATTTAATAAGTACTTGTATGTATTTTGTTTTATTTTATATAAATATATACTTTTGCCTTTATCAGATACCATGTTAAGTCTGAGGGTAAAATGTGAACTATATATAAATCCTTCCATGAAAGATGAAATATTTGCATAAATAACTATATAGGAGAAGACTACCAGTTCTAATTTTCCTAAAGAAGAGCAGATATAATTATGTATATATAAGGATTGTTAGATAGAGTGACTTCTTTTCATTAAACTTTGAAGTAAGTAATATTTACACATATGAAACAACCAGAGAATGAAATACTATAGAATAGATAAGCAAATCTAGTTAATGAGATATGATTATAAGGAAATCTGAGAGGCAGAAGACTGTGGTCTGGGTTCATCAGGAATTTTCATTAAGGAGAAGAATATACACACATTCTTAAAGAAAATTCCCAATTCTATTGATTTAACATTGTATTAAAACAGTAATATATATCTTTGGGGTGCCTTGTTGAAAATCAAAATATGTACAAACTACATTAAGTTAAACTCTAAAAGTCCAATTCTGTCTTGTACCATACAGTTGTCCTCCCCACCCCTAGCCCCTGCACTGGATTTAATCACTGTTTTCCCCCATTTCCTCTGGTACCACTAATCAATTTTACAGTTCTGTACATATATATTTTTTAAACTTGAAAGATATAAAGGAAAAACAGAATTAGTTTTTTGTCAATATCCTTAGATCCCAAAAGTTCCAGGTTAATTCATTCACTAAAGAGGTACTGTGTATTTTTTCACTAAATTAATATTTTGGCCTTATGTTCTTTCTATGTTGAGCAATAAATATTGAAGGAGATATACTCTATTGGTATTTGGAACAGGAGAATTGGTTGGAAAGATCTTTCCCAGACATTGCAGGATAATTCATAATAGGATCACCCCCCCCTTTTAATTCTGACTCCAGAAACACCTCCAAACATATTCCTTTAAGAATATTGAACTACACCAAGAACCTAAGAGAAAAGTGAGCTAAAGTGCTAATGGTTGCAAAGGAGGTAGGAGCAGCAACTTAAACTTAGTTATCTTCTAGTTTTAACTAAGCATTCTTTGTAGGTAAAAAGTGGAATTTGAATTGTTAGGGGGGCATTTTAAATATTTTGCAGTAAGTTACCAATTAAGTGTTAGTATACCAAGAAAAGGATTCCCATCTAGTTAAAAAATTAATAGCAGGTTATTTGGAATAAAATGAAATACTTACTGAAATATAATTATATTTGTCTGCCGTGATTTTCTACTTATAATTTTATAGCAGAAAGAGAAAAGATGATAACTTTAAGGAAGCATGGGGCAACATATTCAAAAGCCAAAGGGAATGATACAATTCCCCCTTGGGAAAAATCAGTGAGAGGTAATGGCTTATTTTCTGTGTCCTTGAGCTAATGAGTTGAGAAGTGACAGCATAATTTGAGGAGAGGCACAGGTGGAAGCAGCTTTGACGGATAAACTGAAAGACAGTACTTTGCAAAATTGCCACATACAGTTTTACAGAAGCTAAACAACAAATGAGGGTGTACTACATTTCCTGACTTGAGTCACCTACGTTGTGACATGTTGAACTCTACATGTCTGTTTAGAGTACCTCCCATGTTTCTTGAATCTTTTGTACCATTGCCAAATTTCAGGTATGTTTTCTAATCATATGGGAACTCACTTAAAATTAAGTCCTTAGATAGCAGTGACCTAGAAGCCAAGATATTCAAGAACTCTCTCCGCAACTGAAAAAGAAGTAGGTAACTGTGACAAGTTTTGAATTTTATTGTCCTATTTAGTTATCAAGAGTTCAGTCATCTCAGCAGTTCAGTGTTTAAAGAAATGTAATCATTTTTTTAACGTTTTGCAATTTTTCTCAAATTCTTTTTGTAAAATGTAGGCACTGGAAGCTGCAGGTACTATATATTTATTTTATATGTTCTTTACTAAATATTAGTGAAAGTGATACCCAACATCCAGAATGGGAAACAATATTTCTGTCATCTCTGCTGCATATGCCCATCTGCCCACCGATGGGCTAACTCTCACTTTGACTTTGATTCCCAATCAGGAAGCCTCTTTTTCAATCTCATCCCCCATAAATCAGCTATTCTGATTTTTTTGTATAATATTCTCATTTTGCTTTATAGTTTTATGACTACAGCATCTATAAACAACATAGTTTAGTCCTGCCAAGTTTGTTCTTTATATAAGTGGAACCATATAGCATGTATTATTCTATCTCTTTCTGCATTAATTCGGTTCTATAAGAGGCATCTATTTTGTTGCATATATGCAACTACACCATGTCATTTGTCTTGTCTTACTGCACAGTATTCCATTATATGACTGTCATAATTTATTTATCCATTGGATATTTTTTTGATAGGAGAGAGCCTTATTACAAACAATACTACTGTGAGCATTCCTCTTTTTGTGCATTTTTGATATATTATGGTTCTTCCATCAATGGATTATCTATCAATGTATATTTATTTTGTGGTACTGTGTTCTGTGATCAAAAGTTATATTTAGCCTAAAGAAGACAACTTGTTCACTCAAATTGGGTTGTGTAGATATTATAAGTTAAATCTAATTGAAAAGCATGGGTAAAGCGTGACCTTGGGGACTATATACCAGAACTATCCCAGCTAGTTTTTTCAGAAGAAATTGACCAAGCCTTGTGAGACATAAAATTGGTATTTAGAAGATCAAGGGGAGAACAACTGATAGTAAGGACTTCTCAGAGCTAAAGAAGTTATCTCCAATATATAGTGACTCCTCCCTGACTATATAGGCAATTATCAAAAACTGATTTGTAGGACCCAACATACAAATGAAATGTTTCAACAAATATTTACTGAGTGCTATGCCTTCTCATTGCCAATCATTGTGATTGGAAACAAACTTTATTTTCAGAGTTTCTATCTGATAACTGGAGTTCTCATCCTCCTCAGGTTTGGCATCTTGTTCTACTGGCTAGCACTGCTGTGTAAGGGCAAATTCTTGTTTGTTGGGCTCCCTTTCTCTAGGATTTTGACTTTAATGACATTCATTGAAATAGCGCTACTATTTGAATTCTGGCTAGGATTACTTAGGTTCCCAGTCCACTGTTCCTATTTTTAGAAGAGGGGCTTCTATCTTTAAAAGGTGACAGTTTTAGAAATTAAATTTTATCTATTTCATGTTCGTTTTGCTACTGAAGCTCTCAAAAATGATCCAATTTTCAATTTAATAGAAGCAGTTTCATTCGTATAGAAATCTTAACTCTCAGTGGGTAAGAATAGAAAGGTTAAGAAAGCATTCGTACTCACTTTTTAATATTTTATTGCCTCTAAAAACAAAAGTGAGAAAAAAATGATTTGTGAAAAATTGTGAAGGTCCTTGATACAAGAAATAATTCTTACCTGATTTCCAAGTTATGTTTTTCAATTTTGAATTTTAATCAATTTTGAGTCAAAATAAGGCAATGCATATAAGCTTTGTGGACATAACAATTTTTAGAAAATTCCAAATTAGTTAGAATCTCTATAATGCTGCTCTAAAAGAGAGGATACCAGACTAGCAGTATCATCATCAGCAGGGAACTTAGTGGAAAGTTTTACCCCAATACATCCAATTATATGAGGAATAAATGTCCAAATCATGCATGTAATATTGTGGCTTAAAATTCATACACAATAATATAGGGTTCTTTCGCAATCAATTTGTTGTGATAGGCCATTTTCATGGGCAATGGAGATCTGAAAAATAGTGATAGAGAAAAAAAATCAAATAAAGTTGGAAGAATTATTTGTCTGAAAGTAAAGGAATATGGAGGCCAACAGCTCAATCTGTGCATACTGAGATTTATGAACTTTTTCCCATTCAGCAATTCTACTGAAAATATTCTGTCTTTTTCCCATTTGCACAGTATCTAACCTTTGGAATTCTCATTCTTGATTCCATTTTTCCTCTTTATGCCCACTATTCTTGTTTTAAGTTTCTATCATTTCATATTTGGAACCTTACGGGATTTGTGTTTTTCACAAGTGGCAGTAGTAGTATCTTCTACTTTACTTTTCTTATAATGTGACTTTGTTCTTCCACTGAGGATGAGTCCAATTTTCCTTCTTGAATCCAGACAAACCCATATGAGAACCCCAATAAATAAAATATAATGAAAGTGATGCTATGTATCTTCCAAAGACAGATTCTAAAAATGCCAGTCACTTTCATCTGTCTTTCTTGGGGTACTTGTTTTTGAAACCATGCTATAAAAAAATTCAAGCAATCTAGGTATAAACCCTAACAAGAGGAGCAAGACTTCTGCTCAATAAACCCTGTTGAGCTATCAATCAATAGCCAACACCAACTTTCCAGTCATGTGAGTGAATCATCTTGAAAATACATCACAGTTGAGCCACCCTGTGGAATACATGTGGAATAGAGATTAACCATCCCTGCTGAGCTCTGACTGAATTAGATCTCTGAGCAAAATAAATTACTACAGTTGTTTTAGATCATTAAGCTTTGGGATGTTTTGTAATATGGTAACAGAAAACTGATATACTGTGTAAACATCTATATATCCCCCTGTCCTCTAACCCATCCTTCATTTTATTAGCAAATCAAATCTATGAATTGCACTCCCCATTGTATAATAGAACTCATCATATATAGTTGCCTTTACCAGATTTGGCATGATATCAGGTAGCTGTACAAATGCTGCAACTCTCCAGTGTTATCGATTTATCTATGTATTCATTCCTTTATCTATTAAAATATTTAAGGATTGTTAACTATTATAATAAAATTTGGTAGCTTCTGGATATATGTTCAAGAGAAAAAGAAATGAGGAGGAGGGGCAATAGGAAGAAGAAGGTAAAAGAGTAGAAGAAATTCTGGCTATCAATAAACTCTGAAGTTGATTCTAATTATACCCTATTTGGAGCTTTTGCAAATGTGAGTGGGAATTTTTTGGTTAGGTACATAAAAGATGTCTCAGATGTGGGGCAGGGAAATTCAGCAATGTGTAAGATTCCCACAAAATACTCTGCTTTATTCAGTTGGCCAAAGCAGAACTTTGTATAGAGAAGTGCATACATAATGTCTGTTGACAAACACTAGCAAGAATATTGGTTATGGGATGCAGAGTAAAACCCTCAAAATGTCTATGCCCTAGTCCCCAGAACCCATAAATATGTTACCATACATGCTAAAAGAGAATGTATAGGTATGATTAAGAGCCTGGGTGAAGAAATTATCAAATTACCCCAGATTATCTGGGTGGAACCAATGTAATGATTCCTTAAAAAATTTAATGCCATCCCTCAATGTGGTCAGAGGAAGATGTCATAATAGGACTTGTCCAGTCACTACTGGCTTTAAAGATGGAGGAAGAGGCTGTGAAATGTAGACAAGTTCAAAAGGACTAGAACACAATTCTCCCCTAGACCTCCAGAAGGAATACAATTCTACAGACACCTTGATTTTAGCCACATGAGACATTGGACTTCTGAGGCAACTATAAAATAATAAATTTGGATTTTTTATTATAAGCCATAGAATTTTCAGAATTTGTTATGGTGGCAATATCAACCAGTATACCAGTATCTATCTGATTACTGTAAATCTCTCTTTTGCTCTGAGACAAATTTTCAGAGAACTCACATGAAATTGATGAAGAATGCAAATTTATTTTCCAAGAAATATTTTTACATAAATCACTTTTTTTTAAAGGTTTGTTTATTTGTGCATACAAGCTGGGGTACATCCCAGAGGCGTGGGGTGGTGAGAGGGTTCACCAGAGACAGAGTGGGGAGCAGAACAGGCAGATCGATGGAAATACACTGCTGAGGGGAGAAGCAGGCAAGGCAGGAGAGGTCTGCTGCGCCATGTGGGAATCTCCCTAGCCGGGCATCGAACTCACATCGCCACTGCTGACAGCTCCGCAGTGCAGTGCTTAACCAGCTGTGCCACTAGGGAGGCCCTACATAAATCACTTTTTAACTAAAATAAGTAGGTCTTCCTTTTCAGGTTCCTTCCACAAGAAACCTCAGACTAAAAAGCAGACCCTTTTTCAATGTCATAGAATTCATTATGGGACAAGTAGTAATAGATTAAGGAATAATAGGTTATTCTTTCTGTAGAGATGTATGTCAACTTTCCTTCTAATAAATTAAACATATAGTAAATAACATTTCTCCCTTCATAATAAAAATTTGGAGAAAGGCTTCATTTTGGTTTGCTCTTTATACAATTGGCTAATTGAAAATCTTCAGAAAGTGTTGTAGTTTATTCAGTATTTGTTACACTTTTATCTTTACAATGAATCTGCTTCCATCCAATTGTATGAGCATTTCTGAAACACAAATTACTCTTCTATAATTAATAGAATGTATGTCTTTATTATTTTATTATACACTATATAATATATATTGTTCACACAGTCTAGAAGATTATAAACGAACTTTTGAAAACGGCTCCCTCAGTTCTTAAAGGAGAACACCTTGCCCTTCTATGTAATGGGCATCCTGCACCTTCCTAGTATTGGCCCCCCAGGAAGCTATGCACATTTTTCACTGGATAAGAGCCTATTGATAGAAAGCTGACACTTCCACAGTTAAAAAAAAATCAGGTCAGAGATTAATTTCATGGAGCCCACAGTTATGTCAGCTAAATATGATCTGTTCGAGGTAGGTGAAAGATGTGTGATCACTTTGCTTGTTGTTCAAAATAAAATAAACATGTCTCCCTTTTATATTCAGATTCTGAAAATATCTTTCATTTAGAAATTTTAAAGTACATTTGTATAAAGTTTCTGCATATTTTAAGCTTGACATGATTTTTGTGCTTAAATATGTTCCAAATTAAACCAATTAAAGAAAAAAAAATAAACACCAGAAGGGATGCAAGGTTATACAGATGAGGTTGATTGAAAGTACTGAGGTAATAAAAATTAGAAAAAAAGAAATCGGAGTTAGGTAAACAAAGTTAGATTTACAGGAAAACAAAGATGTCTTAGTTTGATCTGAAAGAATTGGCTACCCACGGAAGGGCTGAATGCCAGTAGGTTCATCTTTGTTAATAAATGTAGAAGGAAGATATTCAGAAAAGACCACAGAGCTAGTTATAAATAGTGAGAAAATATAAACATTTGTGTGCAAAGTGTACATGCAAAATGTATACAGTGTAAACACATCTGAATAAATGTGAAGTGTACATGTTATTGACTTGTGATGCAAAGAATAAAATGTGACATTAGATATCTAATTTTAGTGATATTTATTATCTCCAATTTTTGAGAACCTATACATGAAGTACTAAGAGAAAATATTTGGCTACCATATTACAAAAATCATAATTTTATAGCAAGAAATACTTTGATAAATTAGAAAAAATGTAACATTATTTAAAATAGCTCAAGGTCAGCAGCTAGTAACAATATTTTTATGCTGGGATAACTTAGCAAATATGTCTTATTTTTCTAATTTATACTTCATGTATCTTTGAAATCATATTAAAAAGGTCAATTTGAGGTTACTTCAAAATAAAAAGCTAAGCATTTCCCACAGTAGCATTCTTATATTCTGTGAATGGTGGAGACTTTGAAACAGAAAGTGATTTACAGATATTGAGAGTGCCTCTCAAACTTTGATGCACATATGAATCACTTGGGAACTCTTTGAAAGGCAGATTTTGATCAGTACGTTTGGTGTGGTACCTGAGAATCTGCATTTCTAACAAGCTTCCCAGGTGATGAGGAGGCTGCTGGTTCATGAGCAACATTTTGAATGAGCCCATGCCATTTGTGGCAACATGGATGGAGCTGGAAGGATTATGCTAAGCAAAATAATTCAGAAGGAAAAAGATAAATATCAGATGGTTTGAAATACATGTGAAATATAGAGAAACCGAACAAAGGGTCAGGAAAAAGACAAAACTTGCAAGCTGATCATAATCTGAGGCATATAGCAGGGGAGGGAGAGGGAGAGGGATCAAAACAGGGGAGGAAAGATAATAAGGGATTATGGTGATGGTTCATGAGTGCTGTGGTGCGAGAGCTACAAGGGATACACGTGAGGGGAGAAATCAAATCAAATCAAAATTCCTTTCCAAAAAGGAACAGTGATGTAAGAAAATAAGAATAAAATAATAATAAAGAAAATCCTAGAGCATTTTGAGGGTTGATTAGAGAATTCTGATTTTAGTCTTACGCTCGAGTATTTCAACCAAAATGAATACTAATGGATATTCTGTGAGAGAGGAGCAGAAGGAGAAAGGATTTATTTTTTATTTACCTCATTAAAGATTGGGCATGAGCCTTTATTTAGAAAAATAGTCATAATGCAGGGTTATTTGTATGACATGTAACTCACATTCATTGTAGTATACATTGTCAAATAGTTGTATAGCTGTCGAATAAAACAAAATATATTTTATCCTTTAAATCAGCAATTTCTGATTGCTTATGAAAACTTAGATTCCATTTTTAATCATTAATTAGATTTTTACTGATTTACCATAGGCTCATAATATTCTATAAGTTTTGAAGTACAATGTCGCATCTCAATGTGTGTATAGAACACACCACACCCACCATTGTAGTCCTGATGCCATTCGCCATTAGCAGATTGACTCCTCCTCACCATTTCACCCACATCCAATCCTCTTCTCTCTGGTAAATGCCATGTTTTTTTCAGTCTAAGAGGTTACCTTTTGTTGTGATTTGTTAGTTCCTTTGCAAAAGTGCGGTATTTGTTTTTCATTTTCTCACTTATTTCACTTAGCACAGTCACCTCAATTTTCATTCAAGTTGTCACAAAAAGAAAACTTTACGTATTTTAATAGCTAAGTAGTACGCCATTGATCATAAAACCACAACTTCTTCATGCCTTCTTTGTGCAGTTATGTGTTGATGGGTATTATGGTTGTTTCTTTGTCTTGGTTATGTGACGATTGCAGCAATAAAAATATGGGTGCATATATCTTTAAAGTCATGTTTTTATATTCTTCAAATAAATGCTTAGAAGTAAGATTCCTTGGTTATATGGTGTTATCTGTTTATTTTAAAGGAATCTCCATACTGTTTTCCATAGTGGCTGCACCAATTTATATTCCCACCAATAGTAAATGAGTGTTCCTTTTTTCCCATATCTTTACCAACATTTTTTATTTTCAGTATTTTTTGATATAAGCCATTCTCACAGGTATGACATGATATATCATTGTGGATTTGATTTACATTTCTCTAACAATAAATGAGGTTGAGCATTTTTTCAAATGCCTTTTGGCCATTTGTTTGCCTTTGGAGAAGTGAACGATGATTTAAATTTTTAGAAAGGGGTACAGATGGTATGCCTTTTCATTTGATTTTTTTTTGACATTTAAACTTATCAAGTATCATCAATTCCTAGTTTTTGAATGTTATTGTGTAACTGATAATAGGCTTGACCCTTTCAAGATAACTAGACTGCTTACCTTTCTGTAGTACACTGTAAGATATCTTTGTGCTTAACTTAAAAAAAAAAAAGTTTCAACATATGCAGAATAACATAGCTAATTAATTAGTAATGTTGAGGACATTAATTGATTAATCTTGAAAGAAATTATGTTCTTTTCACTTAGGATGATAAATTTTGAATTCCTTATAATAATTAGAAACATAAACACTTGCAAATATATTTAAATACCTTTTTTTTAATTAAAGTGCCAGCCAATCTTCTGTTTATTTCAATTAGAATTAGAAATGTTTCCTGGTACAGCATAGGTTAGGATTTTGGTCCTTTAAAACTGTGGCATCAGTAGATCTGAGTCCGTTTTCTAATACACATGCTGGCATCTTATGAGTCTTTGATTTCTTTTCAGTGTATGAAATTTCCCAATATCTTTATAAGTGATAGCTAATGCAAGTGACTTTTATACTTGTTTTAGGTCATTATTCATTCCTTGTTATTCAATGCATCTGATTTCCACTTATGCTGTATTCAGTTATTGATTATATTTCTATCATGAGAAAGAAATACTACAATAATAAAACAAGTAGAATTGTAAGACCGTAGAGTTGGAACAGATTTCAAGGTCACTTCCAACAATTTAATGTTAAAATACAAGAGTTATTCGTGTTATAAAATTTTATGCCTGGAAACTACTTCTAGTCTTTCTCCTGTCCCTAAATAGAAATATAGGTAGGTAGATAGATAGATAGATAGATAGATAGATAGATAGATAGATAGATAGATAGATAGATAGATAGATACTGTAAGAAATGTCAAAGAAAATGAATATCTATCTTATGGTTAAATATTTCCATGCAAGGGCCCTCAACATTTTCCTTAGAAAGCTATTTGTGTCCAACAATACTTATGTCAAGATGCCCTCACCTAAATATCTCCTCTTAAAATTTAACACAATTTCTTCTATTTTCAACTTGAAAATAGCAGATCACCATTCTCTTTATAGTGACCCTTTTTCTTATAGAACATTGATCTTACCTTTTTCTCAGCTTTGTTGCTTAACAAGTTGAAAAAGCCAAGGAGAAAATTAAATTTTTTCTCCATGTCATATACACTAGTTTTTAGCTTTTGATCAGATTAATTTCTAATCTACTGGTACAAATTTCAAATAATAGAATACTCTGAAAAAAATGTAGATGGGATATTTCAAACATTTATTAAAAAGTGAGGCTAAAGTACTGATTAAAAAAATAAACACTAAACCAATTACAAGGAATGTATACCTTGCTTCTATGTGCTTACTAGGTATCCACTCTGTGTATTGGGAATATTTGTTGTTGCTTTTTTAAGATTTATTTATTTATACATACAAGCTGGGGTACAGGCCAGGGGCGTGGGGCGGCGAGAGGGTTCACTAGAGACAGAGTGGGGAGCAGAACAGGCAGATCAGAAATACACTGCTGAGGGGAGCAGTGGGCGAGGCAGGAGAGGTCTGCCACACCATGTGGGATTCTCCCGGGCTGGATGTCGAACTCGCATCATGCGCTGCCCACAGCTCCACAGCTCAGTGCTCAACCGCTGCACCACCAGGGAGGCCCCTGTATTGGGAATATTTGTAAAAAACTATATATGAGGCCAGGTGGATAAGTTTTAACGCCTGTTTTCCCCTGTACTCACAATGTGACTTAATCATGTTATCTTCATGAAATGCAGTTTTCCTAGCTCCACTAGAAACATTATAATGAGAATTCATAGGCTGTGTATAGGGAAGTTTTGATGCTGCCTGCATATGTAGACTAGTTATATAAGATATATAATAGAACAACATAAATATTAACTTTATTTTTTCTCTTTTAAGTGTACTAAACAACATGGCATGTGTAAAATATAATACATCTGTGTGGGTATGTATATGATACATACATGCATACATATGATCAATAAAATTATTTTGTTTTTATTTACTCAAATAAAAAAGATTATAATGCCTCTCTAACACAGAATATGGAGGGAATAATTGTTTCATTGTTTCATTGTTTTCATTGTCAGTTTTTTTCCTCTCACATTTTGTGAATACAGTGTAACTTTTCCTCTACCATGTCCCATTCTCTTGATTATCCTCAAATTATCAGCATTTGCATTTTTCATATTTATAATTTATAGTAAAACCTTATTCTACATCTAGTTTTTACTTTTCAATTTTCTCCCATATACTAATCTCATTTTAGTATTTCACAAGAATTATGAAGTTCCTAAATAATTTAATTTTTTCTTCCAGCTCTAAGAACTTGTACAAATGGCTCAGGTAAATAGGGTCTTGTGGGGTTAATGGGACTTAGCAGGCTTTTGTAGTACTTTTCCATTGCCGTGTAACAACATTGCCACAAACTAAGTGGCTGAAACACATATTTATTATCTCACAGTTTTTGTGGCTCAGGAGTCTGGGCATGAGTTAGTTGGATATTTTAGCTCAGGGTCTCTCAAAATGCAAAGCCAGGGCAGAGTTTTTACTGGGAACGAAATGATAGAAGGATCTGCTTCCATGCTCATGTGATTGTCGGTGGAAATCAGTTGTGTGGGATTGCCTCAGTTATTTTGCTGGTCCATGGAAAGCCCTGTTGGATAAATGTTGTCATCAATTCCAAAAGGGTATCTTTAATTCCTGGTCACATGGGCTCCTAAATAAGATCTCAGGAAGGAGAGGCAAGTCAGATGTCATAATCTTATGTAAGGTAATCACAGACAGGTCCCTGCTAAATTCCAGTGCTTAGAAGCTTGTCCCAGGGACACACTCAAGAGGAGGAGATTCAGCAAGAGCATGGATATCTAGAGGCAGACATTACAGAGGCCATCTTAGAATATGTCACAGTTCTCTACGGTTCAGGATCTGATATTCAGGAGAATTATTTGGAAACTTACCAATTAATCAGACTTAGTCTGAAGACTAAAGTCCTATGAAATTGAGTTAAAACATGAAATGTAGTTTTATTTATGTGTAGAGAATTTGGGTTTGGTTCATTTTAGTCTCTCAGCATTTCGCTACATGGATAAGTTAATTAAAAGAAACTTTATTGCTAGAAAAAAGGACAAAGGAATTTTCATGGTTCACTCTGAAAATGGGAGATCCTTATGGATCAAGACTTGTACTACTAAAAATCAGCTCTTATAGTGACCTAGTTGTGTGGACTGGCTGGTACTCTACCTTTGAATAGGGCTAAATTAGTCAGAAAGCTTTTCTCTTGCTCCTTTTTTTTTCTGTATTCCACATTGACTCTTTCATACATCATTTTATCACTTTTTTTATTTCACATATTTTCAAGATCAGATCTGATATCCTACATGCATTTGGAATCCACCAGTCCCACTTTTGTGCTCAGGAGTACTTAATACAGATTTTCCTTTTGTTATATGCTGTATAAAGCCTTAGGGATCAAAGTAATTTAACCTTTCACCAGAAAGTCCTCATACTTGGCTAAAAACGGAAAAGGTGTGCTTAGAATCTTTGTTCAGAATTAATTTCTACTTGTGTCTCACATTTCAGCTTAAAGGTCACTGTCTTTGATTAAGACCCCATTGTGGGCACTTACAGCATGGACATTTCTCTGTTGTAGCATTTATTACAGTTGCAAGTGTCCATCTGTGGGATTATTCAATAAATGTCTCTGTCACTTACTAGTCTTGGCCCAATACAGGGAGAGACCATAAAGAAATCTGTTCACCTTTGGATCTCTAAAACCTAACAAAATACTTTGTACAGACTAGGCACTCAATAAAAAATTCACTCTATAGAATGATAGTTTTCCACTAGCTAAAAGTTCTCCCTAAGCCACATAAATGCTGTTATTAAAAGGCAGGAGGCAAAATAGGGGCACTGGTTTGAAAGTTGAACCTGTGTTAAAGGGGAAACAGAATTTATAGCAAGAAGGGAACATGACCGTGACTTTGCTTTCTTTATTTCAGCTCTAAATAATATTTCAGGTTGCAATTTGGTGAAATCTGGAGAGAATATAGCCCCACACTCTATTTTATAAATAAAGGAGTTAACACCTGAGCTGTGGTCAGCACTTGGGACCTGGAATCTCTATCTGACTCAGCGGGTGTCACTGAGAAGGCCCCAAGTCTGGGGTATGACTCTTCCATTCTTTTATACATAGAGAAGTGAAACCCTGAACAACTAAACACATGTCCTTTGTCTTTGACTTGGATGGAACAGTGGAGATTTTTTAAATGTCTCCTGCAAAAGGAATAATTTCTTATTTTTTTTTCTATAAGCTTGCTACCCTAGAGGAGTTCTCTAAAGCTGTTCAAATTTGCTCCTTTCTCTGTGACAATCCAGTAACTAAATATAAGTTAAGGAATATGGAGGTTTAGAAATAACTGTCCATGTGTCCCTGAACATTAGTCCTTAGATCATGTTTGTACATACCTTGAAATTGGAAAAACAGACAGGCAATTGGCATGTCTAAGTGCTTAAGAAACAAATGCAGTGATGTGTTGAGCTGATCGAGTAGGTCACCACTGTGTTAAGCTCTTCCACAGACTCATTGATACTCAGTGACAATAACTTATTGGTGGGCAGGTTTAGATGGCAATTCAGTGCTTTCTCTTACATTTTCATTTAAGAATCTTTTTGCTATAAGAAACTAGTGGATAGAATGAGTGTTTTTTCCTAGATATTTTCATGGACAGAAAAACTAAGGCTCAGATTAGTTTAGTGTCTTCCTTAATAAACCACGAAGCTTATAGTAATAATCAATGATGATGTTGATGAAAATGATAATATTTGAGCATATATAATACACCTAATGCTGTGCTAATAACTTGTGAAGTATCATGTCACTGACTCTTTGAAACAGATCTATAGGATAGCTACTATTATTATCTTCATTTCACATGCCAGAAAAATGAAAATTGAGAGGTGAAAATGGTGGAAGCTTTACTCTTAAGTATTATATTTATCTCAGGCTTCTACCTTCAAAATTATTATTTTCAATTGCAGCTTGTAAATTTGGTGTACGTTTTCACACCTTATTGACACTTATCTTTTCAGAGTAAAAGCTATGTTGAAAGCATAGACCTGCATATCTCCCTAATGAAGTTAGATGTGTAGAACCTAATAGACTGTGAAGTCATAGAACAACTTACTACTAGATAGGGGAGACCGTTTAATATATATTTTTTAAAGTTCAATTATTTTCATGCTGTGAATCAGAACTTATGATACAAGCAAAGAAATATCATTCATGAACTGCTTTGTTTCTATATGGGAAGCATGTAAATAATTTTGATAAAAATCTTGCTGCATTAAAACAAATGACATTTCTGAATTCAAATATGATCCATTTATAGTAAGTAAGATCAGAGGCTCTGTGGGAGACAACCAAATGCTTGCTTCACATAGCAGAGATTTGAAATATTCTATATTGTACATGTTAAGACACAGTATTCTTATACATTAATATAATTGACATATAGATAGCCAGGATGTGATAACAGATTTTGAATATTTTTGAGATTTTTTTCTGATTTTCTCCATAGGCATATATAAACCTCACAACCTAATTTAGCTTCCACCACCAATAGCTGTTTTTATCCATTTAGCATAGATGCTCCTTTTATAAGGCCAGTTGGGTCCACTCTTTAAACCATATTTACTTTCAGATTTCCAAATTAGAAGAAATGTGGAACCACATATTCTATAATAGAAGCAGAAATTCATTAAGAACTAATTTATGAAAATAAATCAATAAAGTAATCTCTAATTAATACAATGATACTATAATTGAATTCAATTTGCTTTTAGGAAACCACGGATTGTTTCTGAAAGTTTGCAATATTTTGAATTTTTTTTAATGGGAACAGAACCATCCAAACCCATTCAGTGGAGAACACAGGCTTATCTAAAGCAGTATACCCTTCTCCAGAGGCCCCAGGATCGCAGGGCATATTAGCATTTATTGTATACCCCAGTGTATGATACCTGCACCATTAATAGTACAAAAGATGATTGTACATGATAGTTACATTAATTTTTCTAGTGTAACACTGGTGTATTTCTTATAATATTTATTAGAAGCAATTCAACTAGCATTTCTAACTCATAATTTATAGATATTGATAGAATTTTTTGCCTATATGAAGCTATACTTTGATGACAATTGTCTAATTGAATAAAATTTAAAGTGATATAGCTTAATATTGAACAAAAATAATTTCATTAAGATAAAGGCTTTCAAAATAAATAGTACATAGACATGCTTCTACATCCAGCAGAGTATCAATGGGGCCTCTGCTAACAACACATGCGTGAGCAAATTTCAGATGAAATTAAATATAAATATAAAAAATAAAAGTCTAAGTCTATTTCATTTTCATAACATAAAACAATGCTTGGAGGAGGAGGAGCACTCAGTAAACACGATGAATGGATATGAATGAATAAGTGCATGAATATGGAGGAATAATTGAGTGGATGAGTGAATTAGGGGCAAATTAAGCTAAGAGATTAAATAAACCAAGCATAATATCAAGGTAATATGGCTTAATAAATCGTTTTAGCCTTCAATACTGAAAGAGAACAGGTATAAAGAAACTTTGCAAAGAAGGGAGTAATTCTAAATATATAGTATTAAAGTTTCAAATAAAAATAAGATTTGAATTGAGACTGGCAAAATCAATTGCTTACATTTTCCCTCATAACATCTCAGATAAGTCTAAATCAGGCTGTTCCTTTCTAGATCCAATTGTGTATCTGTGAGCTTAGTTTAGATTATGGCTGCAATTTATGAAAAATAAAACTTGGATGGAAACACAAGCATGCCTTTTTATATAATGGTTTTCTAATTTCTTTTGTGCTGACTGTATTTCAAATCCACCATACAGAAGAAAAGGCAAAAGGAGTACTATCATGATTGTGATCAGATGCCAATATCCCAGTGTTCTATCCATTATGTTATACATTAGCTTTTGAAATAACAAAGACCTGAGTTCTAAATATCTGAAATTTCAATAAGAATGGATGCTATATTGAATATAACCTACAGTCAACATTTAATTCCATATTGCTGCATAATCTTATAAATTTAAATTGTGTAATTGTTTTAAATATAATCACTATCCTTTGGCTATGGTAATAGCGTGAAGTCATTGTTGTGAGTGAATAATATAATGAATAAGTTTTGCCTTTGTTCTGTTTTGAGATTTTATCCTGTGCTGTGGTTGCTGGTGCATTTAGAAATATGGAAATAATTTCTATATATGGAAATAATGAGAGTCTTGTTTTGAAAGCTTCCCTTTCCAAAGTCCACGTTTACAAGTCCAGTGAGCAGGAAATTTATAATATTATGATTTTATTAGAGCTCAGTTTCTCTATGTTGTCAGCATTGTCTTCATTTTTTTTCCTTTTGGCACTAGATTGAGATAGGGTAACTCTCACTATCAGTCATATTGGAGTAGGTAATAGGCTTAATTAAATAGGAACCTTAAATAGGAACCTCAAATTCACCTTCTAAAATGATTCAAATATAATTTCTCTTCACTAGAATGTAGACAACATAAAAGTAGGAATTATATTTCCAGCCCTTAGAATTATGTCTGTCATATGGTTACCTCAGTAGATATTCACCATTATTTTTGATACTCTAGTTCCAGTTTATTACCAAAGTCTAACTATCAGAGTTCTGGTTTTGTACCACCATTTTCTAGGACATATCACATAATCTCTAAGTATTTATTATCTCTAAAGTGAGAGAATAACTGCCCAGCCTACTTAGGAAGAAAAGCTGATGACATAT
Source organism: Scalopus aquaticus (assembly GCA_004024925.1). Lineage (NCBI taxonomy): Eukaryota > Metazoa > Chordata > Mammalia > Eulipotyphla > Talpidae > Scalopus > Scalopus aquaticus. The sequence continues at coordinate 296,459 of PVIJ01000062.1, read as the reverse complement.
GTGAGTTTAACATGATATATTCTTAAGTGTTGCACAAATGTATAGTGTGGTAGTCCCCCAAACAAACAAATCAAAAATTTGGAACTAGTTGTTACCAACTGAGTTATAGTGCCTCAGTCCGCATATATCAGGGGGCAATCTGGAACTCCCATACACTGTGCTCTGCAGAAGGGTGCCTGGCTAAAGAGGCAAGAATGTGTCTTTGAAGCTCTGGTGCAGCAGTTGTGACTGCTTAGAAGAAGGGACACCTTCTACTAGTTAGCACAAGTGAGTTGTTTGGAGTAGCTGGAGTCCTGGGCGGGATCACTATTCTTTGGTCCTCTGTGACACTTGATTTACTACTTAAGAGATGAAGTCCATACAATGAAAACATTGCTTTTCAAGGTACATAAAGGAGTACAAAGTTATTCTTACATCCCTGTGACTAGACAAGCAGTCTACTCTAGTCTAGTCTGGGTTCAAGATGTTGATGATGTCATATCCCTCCTTTTTTTTTAACCCTTTCGAGGTTAAACATTATTGTGTTCATGAAGTGTGGATTAGTTTTTGCTCTTAGGAGTCAAAATGCCAATAACAATACATTTTGTTATTTACCAAGTGATTATTCTATCTTTGTTATATAGCTAGGAGAACATAAAACTTTGATACTTTGTCCATTTTTAAGAATCACTCTAAGATTATTTGATATTCAACATCTCAAATTGGATTATGCTATATTTCAAATAGTCTTTCCTGGCCAGCCTTAGTATAGTAATGCAAATAAATTACTCGTCAAGTAGAGTTGCAGAAGGAGTAAGAAAAGGATACAGAATCAAGTGGATACAGCACATTTTTAAAAAAAATCATAGTTGGAACTTTTCAGTTGCTTTCAGTTATTCAACTCATAAGTACAATATAAATAATAAATTATTTTAGTCTATTAAAAAATTTATAAAGAGCCATAAATGCATACAATACTATTAGATAAAATTTGCTGAAGTAAGACTAAATCTGCTCTCCAGAGTTTAAATTTAGGGAGCAAAAAAGGGCTAAGAGAGTTAGCAGCATATTTGTGAGCATCTCCTAACAATTATCTGTGAATATGACAGTGGTTGCTTTTCTTCATCAGTCCTTTTCCTCCACAACCTGTAACTGGGCTATTAAAATTTTTTAATACAAAACAACAGATTTTTTCTTATTCCTGAATGTCTTTACCTGGAGAAAACAGGATCCAGAAAAGCCAAAAAAACTAACACCACTCCTGTCCCTCAAATTTTGTCCCTCCCCCAATTTTCCAATAGCAAAGCATCCTGCCCTCTCCTTAGCCATTGCCGGGACTCTTCACCCATTGGCTCCATTGTCGACACTCTCAGGTGAGTCGACACTCTCAGTCCTTTGTCCGTTCTTGTCTGATCTTAAATTCCTCCTTTCACATATCCAACTCGGGCCGTTCTCAGAAGAGCGTATCACGTTTCTTGCCCCCCTCTCCTTGGAGAGTTGAAGGCAGTGCCTGAGATTCCGTGGTGTTCCACACGAAAACTGTTTTAGGCTTAGGAGATGGGAGCGCGCCATATTTCTTTACACGTTAACAAGGTTTCAAACATTGTGATGATCGGGTGGTAAAGGAAGAGTTGCAAAATATGTCCTTGGAAAAGTGCCTGAGACTGATGACAGAAAAAGCAAAAAGAATTCATTCTTTAACGCAGCATATATATTTGGAACATCTACTGCATGAATTGCACTAGAAGTCATTTGATATTCAATAGCATTTCAATAGCATTTACCTAGAGCCAGTTATTGTGTTGGGCACCAGAAGAATACAAAGATGAAGTGCTTCAAAGAGCATGTATTTTAGTGGGAGACCCAGAAACATACAGACAATTGCAATTTATATAATATTTAAAGTCTAAGATTAAATGGAAAAAGGATGGTCTGGAAGACCCCAGGAGGGAAATCTAAGTCACGCTGGTGTTTTATTTCTAAAAGAACCAACACTTGAGCTAACAGGGTCTTGCTACTTTCCCTTATGAAGGTGATATGCAAACACGTAGGGAACATGAGGATTTCTACAGTTTTATTTCTGTAATAATTCAGCTTCATAATATTAAAAAGGTTTTGATGGGCACATTGAGACCCTAACTAAACTTCCTAACATTCTTTAATTAAAATGGGGAAAATGCATTTGTGTTCCAAATAAACACCTTATGAAAAAAATCCTTTGGGACCTATGCTGGTTTAGAATAAAGAATTGTACCAAATTGTGGAAAAGATTAGCAAAAATGCCAATAGTATGCTTTTTTTGTAACTGATGGTGAATACATTAAAAACACTATGAGTTTTCCATATGAATAAGAATATAAAAATACATGATTTTACCCATTATATTCTAAACATTGGTTGGAGAAATAGTTTTCTGACTTGTTTACATTCCTTGGCTTTATGGTGGTTATGAATGAGTTGAACATCAGTTACGTACTTTGCAATGTAAAGTCTCTTCAAAGAGATGAACCCCTAAGCCTTTAGGGCTTACATTCTGAGTTATATAACCCCACTTATCATATACATGAAAACACAGTTTAATCTCAGTATTCAGAACTCCATGTACAGAGCAAAAAGAATGAATGGGTGAAGTAATTCCCCCTTCCAAAAGAGACAATCTAAAATATATTTATATGGATATATATTTATTGCTATTATCAATTAATAAATTGAAATAGGAAAGGTTAGTGCTATATAGAAGGATAGGAGTTAACACAGTTATTGTGTCTGACACTGGGCTAAATACGTCAATTGATCTAGGTTTTATGGGTGAACACTGATGTGCAGTTGGTAATAAGGAGCAAAGCCAGGATTTAAACCTAGCATTGCCCCATCTAAACACTACTTTAATTTTACTATGCCATGTGTCTCCCTGATGCCTGATTAATATTTATAAAGTACAAGCTTAAATTATTATTTCCCAATTTAAAACCTATTTAATATATATTTATAAGTTTCTATTTTGCCAGTTACACTCTTAGACACAGAGAACAGAGACTGACAAATTCTCTCTAATGGCAGATAGTAAATATTATATTATAGGTTCGGGGGACCATTGGGTCTAGGTTGTAGCTTCTCAACAGCCACGACTGAGCAGGAAAACATAGACACAGATCCAAAACAAAGTGTCATCAAGTGGGTGTGGTTGGGGTTCAGTGAAACTAGTCCTGAAGAGGGAGTAAGAAGCAAGGTGCATTCAGGTGAAGACTTTCCAGATTTAGGTGCCATGTGACTCGTGTTCAGAGACAAGTGAAAGAACAAGGTGTACCCCAGGAAGCACAGAAATTTAGGGATTATTGGAGTCTATAATTAGAATGGATGTGTCATGGGATTCAGGGTTGCTTAACACTTACTTGGTGTGGGCAATTCTTTCTCTATGATTTTGTCATTGTTAGGGTTAGGTGTTGGTAGACAAGTTTCAGTGGTGGAGATGCTGTTCTATTCTCTGCTGGTCTCACACCACCTACATCTTGCACACTGGGACTTTGCTATTGGATACCTCCCCTTAATAGCAATTACCTACCACTGTGCTTTTCCTTAAATTATATCACATGATTTTACTTTCAATGGCTCTTCATCACCATAGGAAGGGAGTGGCAATACTTGGTTTACATATTCTTAATGATTTTAAAGTAATCTGGTAAGTTATTTTCTAATTCCCCTTTCAGAAGAACCAAAGCCATTTTTTAAAAGAAGATAAAAAAACTTGAATGCTTTTTAAATTCTCATTGAGGTTAAATTTATTTATGGAAAGTCCACTTAGCAGCCCTTCAGTCTTTGATCAGGATCCATTGCAGGGCAAATTGATTTTGTCCCTTTCACTAGAAGCTGCTGTAGGTTATAAAACCTGGGGAGGATGTGACCGTGACAAGTGCCATATGAAAAACAATAACATGTATAATAGGGGGCACTCCTAAAATGAGTTTTTAAAAAGAATTTTATTCATAAGATCTTTTAAAATTACAAAAGAACAATGGAATAAATTAATAAGTGATTTCATTAAAATGTTCTGCTTTACATAATTAACACTTCCATGTTATACATTTTTCTGTTTCAGTTTCAAGAGAAACAATTTGCAGGACATCAGGAAATATTGCTATTTTGCTATAGCTCACATTTCAATGGATTCAAAATTGTTATTATTTTATAAACAAGGAATTGCACTTCTCACAGAGATGTAACAACATGTTTCTATATTACTGAATATAAATATGGTTCCAACCCAGAATGTGCTTAATTTTTTCTTGTTGGTTTTTGCTTCTTGTGTCAAATTAGGTATTTTTTCTAGAGAATGGGATCTGAACACTTTGCAACTGAAAATTACTTAGGATTGATTTATAAATTGAAATGCTTGCTTGGCTATTTCTTAATACTAATGATGTGGATCTAAATAATACAAAAAATATTTTCAATTTTTTTTGACATTTCACATGATGACTTTTCAGTGTTCTACTAACCCTAAAAAATCTCTGAGTTAGAAGTCTGAGAGATGTGGATTGTATTGAATAAATGTTCTTAAGATTAATTAACAAATTTTACAGCCTAAACGTCATTCTGTTTAATAACATTCATACTTTTGGCATTTCTTAATTATTAGAATTTTTCTTTTACTGAGAGAAGTGGAAGAAGTATCTTTTAGAGAAATATTTTATTGTACATATTTTCATTTAGCAATTATTATTTTTACAACATGTAATTAAATTACATAAAGGCCACAACCTGTAATAAAATTTACTCTGAGAACCTAACATCAATAAATTCTGATTTTTTTTTGACAAAAGTTAAATATGTGTCCTTTATTTACATTAGGGCAGTAGATTAATAAGAGATAAAATGCAGGATAATATTGGTAAAATGATCTAATTTCTAATTAGTGAAAGAATGAAGAATTTAGACATGTTTGTGTTAAATGTCTAAGCTACAGATGCAGTTATTTTGTATTTTGGTATTCCATTGTTTCATTAAAATGTGTTGATGGCATGCCCTTGACTCACACTATTATATGTGTGTGTGTGCATATATTCATAATTTAAAATATGCACCTTAATGCATACATGTATATTTTTAATTTAATATTTATACAATAGAAGAACAATCAAGAACATTACTACCAGAAGCCGTCACTTAAATAATTGCTGTTTTAATTTGCCTTTGGAATTTGAGAAGAAATCACATGTTTTTTTGGACAATTTGATTAAACCAAGGCTTTATTTTATACAAGTTATAAATGGTGATGCCTTAGAATAAATTTAACTCAACCTCTTAAGAGAGAATTTTTTGGTTTGGTGAAGAGACCATGTAGCATTTGTCATGGATTGACTGGTACCCACCATATCACCCATTCAGATGCTGAAGTCCTAACTTTCAGTACCTCAGAATGTGACCTTTTTGGGAAACAATATCTTTCAGACCCAATCAAGTTAAAATTAGTTCAAAAGACTGGGCCCTAATCTATGTGACTGCTGTCCATACAAAAAGGGGACATTTGCAGATAGTCGTACAATAGGCCTCCCCAAGATGTTCATTCAGACCTCCCCAAGATGTGTCATGTGGCATATGGATTATTTTAAGCTGCGATCACTCAGGCTCTGCATGCCTAAGAGAAACTTTGGCCACTCCCTTAACTACCTAGAAGAATAAAAATTTGAGATGCTTCTGAGATTTAGGAAATATCTTTCTATCAGAGAAACCTAGGAAGGGCAAACATCTAATTCAAGAGTATTGAGTATCTGGTCTTCCTCATAGGAGTCTCTATTGCCTCACTGTGGGAGTTCTCCTTTCTGAAGGTCCCCATCTCATTCCTTAGCCTAGGCTATATACCCTAATTTTGCCCCACTGGTTTGAAAATTCAAGTCCATGTAATTTAATTTGATCTTTTCTCCTACTAATATGTCTGATGTTAATTGGATTTCCCAACCAGTTGAAAAGAACCCTGAGGAGTAGGGGAAGAGTTGCTTCCCACTCCTACATGCTTACAGGGAGAATGCCATGTAAACATGAAGACAGTCAATCTACCTATAAGCCTAGGAGAGAAGCTTGAAATAGACGCATCTCTTGCAGCTCTCAAAAAGGACCAACCCTGCCAATATCTTGATTATAAATTTCTGGATTCTGGAACTGTGAGGAATAAGTGTCAAGATCATCCAGTTTGTAGTTCTTTGTTATTGAAGCTCTAGCTAGATACACTGTTTAACTACTTGCCAAACGACAAAGTAATAATTTCTGACATTAAGTGTTGACAAACCTTATTTAATCAATGTATGTCCTTCATTTCTTACCTAAGTGCTCTTTGTGAGTCACTGTGACTTCTGATATAACTGATTTTTTCCCCAGGAAATCAGAAATACCACAGACCCACAATTTGACTTGTAAGATGATTTTTAGTTTCTCTGGAGAAGAGATGCTATAAAAGCCTAAGGCAATATAATTATGATCAATTTTAGAACTAGGATATTAACCATCATGGTTTTCACTTGCAAACTCTCAGCAAAACTTTTTAATGATCTGATTGTTTTTATGATATGTGGAATCTCTTCTAAGGGGCATGTTTTAATCAGAAATAAGATGTGAAAAACAGTTAATTTTATCTTTGAATAACCGCCTCTAATGCTGACGCCATGGGTTTAATGTTCAAACTTGAATGTTTAATATTTTGTTATAAAATTAAAAAGGAAAGTGACTTTTTTATGTAAGGAAAATGATCCCTAAACCATTTCCCATTTCTCTCTCCTTTTCTTAGAAGGAGACATTGGCTGGGAAACATCTAGTAGCATATAAATCTAAAGCTCTTATTCAAAAGAAGGCTGCTTAGTAGTTTCTAAAAACACATGCTATAGGGCAACCACATTTTCATAAAGCATATTTCATTGAACCTGCTACGGAATGATGATGAAACCAATGCAGTTGTAATGCTTGAATAAGCTTAGTCAAATAAAAGTTATAAAAATGCTCACTCCATAGAAATAACTGCTCTGAGAAATCTAAATGTCAGAAATATGGGTCTGTCAATAGTCAAATCCTATTCATATAAGCTATTTGAAATAACAGAATAGGGGATTTCACTGCTCCATGTAATCCTGACATCCTCAAAATCTAGAGTAGACTCAGGACTGACCGAGGAACATGGCTCCTTCTCCCAGCTTCTAGCACAAATACCAAAGTTGATTCCACCTGATAATAAATAGCAAGTAAGATCTTAGAGGGCAAGGACCTTGTTTTCCTCTTTTCTTACCTCATGAGCTGCTAAGGGTATAATTTTTACCTCTAGAATACTCAATAAGATGACTGCTCTTCTGGCTAGTAAAAGGTGAAATGTTGAGCAATATGAAGGGTCTGGAAGGAAAGAAATTCAGCCATTCATTATGTCAGAACTGTAACTTCCCAGAGAAAAAGTCGTTTATTAGTTGCTGATGAATAGCATATTTCTCACATGAAACTTAAGGTCCTTTACAATTTTAATCCTATCTGGACAAATAATTCAGAGGATGGGAATGTTTCAGACAAAGCAATACTTTGAAAATTTCAATAATGAATAAACTTCAGAAATCTGTTTCTGTTTAACTCAATTTCAGTTTCCTTTCCTGTAAGAGTAGAATACTTGTCCCCTGCTATTGCTATACCAGCTTTATCAGCTGTTTCTAAAATGCTGTGAGTTTCTTAGAAGAAACGTATTTTATAAAGTATTGTGTTTATCTAATTGCTTACATTTTTGAAATATTGGCATGGATACCTTAATGTTCTTTTCAGAAATGCATAAAGGAGTTTTGAGCTCATTTAGAAGTCCTTTGAAAGGCACAGGAAGCTGTTTTCTCCCTATAGATTAAATGATAAAATAAAACCACAGCAAATATTATCTTTCTATGAAATTTCAGTCTGCATTTTCTTCATGCAATATGTGTATTTTCTTCATGGAGTTTGTGGGATTGATCCAGAAAGATGAAGCTTTGGGCTAGACTATTCTGATTTGTTCTTTATTTTGAGAAAGAAGGTCAAGGGTGTAGTTTTTTAAACTTTATGCATTTGTCATCTATTTTTTTAATTTTTTCATGTGTTTCTGTTTAAATTTGCACATAAATCACATGAATTCTGTCTTTTTTTATTTTTAAACATCCTTGTTTATTTTTTCACAGTATAGCATTTCTCTGATTTTTCTAAACCTTTCAAATAGCTTGGTGAAAATTTGGGTCCAAGTGAAACAAAGGCAATATCCTTTTACAGTGATGCCTAATTTAGGCATATTTTTTTCCCACAAAAATCTTAAATGTTTTACTTCATTAAAGAAAAAAAACAAATCTGTGGATCTGTTTTTGATCAAATTATGACAATACCATTAATTCTGTAGTAACTATAGAAAGCATCAGCCTATATTCCTGATAATTACAGATGCAAGAATATGGAAAACTGCACTGTAATTTTTATTTTAAAAATGCTTGGACATTCAATAAAAGTAGTCATATCTCTGATTAATGATTATATACTCTAAAATATCCTTCATTATATACACACTCATGAAATAATCAGAGTAAAGGGGAAAATATCTTTCCCTCTGGGTTCTTCTAGAGCAATGAGTAATCAAAGCAAAATCAGCTGTATCAGCAAAGGAAAAATAAATTTAATAACACAAATATGGAGAATTTACTGGGTGTAAATTCTGGAGAAATTTGGGGCAGATCAGGGATATATATCATGTTTAAGGATTTGAGGCATGGAGAGAAAGAAGGAAGGGGAGATTTCACGTCACAAGGAGAATATAATCTCATCCTTTTACTTGTTGAGAGTAAAATAAGAATTTCTCAGCTAGAGAGGACATGTTTCCTGATAAACCTGCCCCTGGATGATATACCCCAAACTATATTCTTTCAGATCATAAAATGGAGGAACAGTGAATGGTTCTTCATTAGGAAAAGGGCAAAGACTGATAAATGAACAAAGCTTCTCTTAGCCTCTAGGGCCTTAACTGCGCTTAACTTAAAATAATCTGCAGTCTTAGCAGACTTCTGCCTCTCCCGCTGCTCCCCTCAGCAGTGTACTTCAGTCGGTCTGCCTGTTCTGCTCCCTGCGCTGTCTCTGTTGAATCCTCTCACCACCCCACACCTCTGGCCTACAACCCAGTTCTTGTATGCATAAATGAAAAACAGTAATAATAATCTGCAGTCTTTAAGTAATTAACCTTAGTTCCTTACAGCAAGGTAACACTTACTGGGAAAGGTCATTTCTCGGCATATCTCACCTTTTTGGGGAGCCCAAGCCCCCAAAACATTAACTTATGAACAGTCACAGCTTATCCAACAAATGGATGAAAATGTCCTTATAAATAGAACACAAAGGTCTAGTTTTATCTATCTTTCTCTCTCTCTCTTTCTTTCACTCTCTACCTCTGATGAAATATTGCTTAAATACTCAGAGAAAGAAATTTAGGTCTTAGTTCTTGCATTTCCATAAATTTCCTGAAAGCAGCTGATGGCAATATGAGAAATCCATCATTTTATATGACCATTGTTTTACAGAGAAGCTTTACATGTAAGTCCTTATTATTATTGAATACATTTACATTTTAAAAGTATGAATATATTGTGTTCATTTTTGGAGAGGTGAGGAAAATGTCATACTCTCTTAATGAATATAAAGTTATAGCTATTGTGACACCACAATGGTAGGATTATGATTCCTCCTGGGGTAAAAGCAGCGGGAGATGATTAATTCTTAAGGAAGAGTTGATTTCCATGAAAATGTCTTTAAGAAAAAGAAAGTAAAAAACACACATCAGAGTCAACAACTCATGGAAAGCTAATGATTTTGAGGCATTCAGTTTAGTATTTTTTTTTCTAAATTGAAATAATATGTTATATCTTTTACATTTCAGTGGGTTTGTGATTCAATGACAATGGGGCAATTTAGTCTGAGGACTACTGGGGCTAGGTAAAGGATTTCATTTATGCATATTTGGCTCAGGAAAAAGAATGCATCAACCCTAACATAAAATACTAGAAAATGAATATCTCAAGCTGAATACAGTGCACACTATGTCTGTCTTGTTGAAGTCATCTTTGCTAGGAACCAGAATCTAACTTCTATTTGTTTGAAACTGAGTCCACAGAATTTGGGGAAAATTTCTGTAGATTTCATTGAAAATTTGGGAAATTTTCTGTAGATTTCATTGAAAATTTCAAGTTTGTAAAGGTGGACATATTCTAAAATAGCTTATCTCCTTGCATGAGATTTTCTGAGTTTATGAGTTAATGATGGATTATTTCCTGATTGTGAATCTGATTGAGTCTGCAAAATCATTGTCACAAAACAGTCATCTCATGGGTCTTCATGATTAAATACCATCCCTAAACTGTTCCACTATGTGTAGTACCTACTGACATTTTGATGTGAGTTAGTTGGACATATAGTAGTAGTGAGGAAACTTGGCCATAGTTTTCATTATTTTAACATGAAAGATACAACTCTATCAAAATAGCTATGCTTATTACGTTTAAAATACATTGTTGTTTTCAGTTTTAAAAAAATGAAATAGAAACATGCATGCAATAGACTGAATTGTACCTCTCCAAATTCATATGTTGAAACTCTTATTTGGAGAGAAGAGGTCTTTAAGAAGTAATTAAGCTTAGATGAGGTCATGAGGGTAGAGTCTCCATGATAAGGTTAGTTCCCTTATGACATGAAACAATAGAGGGCTCAGAGTCTCATCAGAATCGAACCTGGCACTCTGACCTGGGACTTACAGCCTGGAGAAACTTGGAGAAAATGAATTTTTGTTGTGAAGACACCCAGTTGGGTATTTTGTTATGGCAGTCCCAGTTGACTAAGACAATGCATCATCACATACTTGTAAGTTGATTATTAGCAGTTTTATTCACCTATGCATTTATTCTGCCTAATTTAGTTGTAGGAACCCCTCCCAGATGTTGTAACTTTTGGAGATTTAGCAGCCTTAATAACATCTGAGATGCTAGTCCTAATTGCCTAATTAGAAATAAGTGTCTCTGCTTAACTATTGATGTTATTTAACAAATATGTGCTTTTTACCAATGAGATTGCATATCTTTTCTCTACCCTACGAGTTGTTTCCTTCCTGTTGTAGCCTCAATTATTCTGAGCAACTAAACTTCCACTCACTTCATAGGAGACGTACTTGAATAAGTATGCTTCTATTTCTACCAATATTATCTCTCTCACTGCAACATTTTCTCATGTCACAAACATATACTTTATTTCTTATGAATTTATTTCTCTGGTTAGAAGTCCTGACATACAGCATACATTTCTAAATGCAAAAATATTGGAGTTATTTAGCATGATACTTTTTAAAGCTGATTGATTGCCTCTAGTAAAACTTAGTTTTTCACGTTCAATATGTGTTTATTGGGATCTCACTATGTAAAATGTGCTGGGATAAGTGATATAAAAGGATAGATGACTTGCTTTCAGGCCAAATTCTTGTTGAAAAGTAAAAATCTATAGGAAGATTAAGATAATTTAATCCATGTCAGTATATTTTCCAAAAAATATAGCATCACAGGTGAAAACATTAGTTCAAAAGATCATTGCATTTCAAAAGATCAAGGAAATAATGTTAAGGAATTTACATGTGAGCTAATTCTTGAAAGAGAAGTAGAATTTTAATAGTGGAGTTTTAATAAGACAATTCTTACTGAGAAAAAGAAATTCATCAGAAAACCTTGCCCAGTTTAGATTGGTAAGCCATAATGCATTTTACTTACAGTGTGTTAAGAATTCAATATATTTTGTTTTAAAAAATGAAGTCTAGTCATGCACTTATCATTTTTTTCCACCTTTAAATTTTGTGTGTTTGTAGTATTCTGAGTGGGTAATAATTGCTAACTGAAAAGCCCAAAAGATAAGGGGAAAATGGGCTTACAAGAACTATTACAAGAAAACACATCCATTACTTTTTGGGGGACACAGGTTATAATCCTCACCCTTTGGGGTTCTTCTGGAACTGATTGAGTAATCAAGGCAGCATCGGGCAGGTTAGCAAGGAACAACAATCAATTTAATACTGTGCAGGGGGATGTCCAATTATTTTACAGATACCATCAGTGGTTAGAACAAAAGGTATGGATTTAATGTGGAGGGGCCGAGGCATCTAGGAGAGGGGAGTGAGGTGACTTCACATGACAAGAAGGGGATGACTTCACGTTTTACAAGGAGAGTAAAGTTATGCTGCTCAGATTGAGAGGACATGTTTCAGGATAAACCTTCACCTTGGTGCTACCCCTGAATTCTTCTAGATAATTAAAAGGGATGCAGTGATTGCTTCTTTGATTAGGAAAGGGCAGAATCTTAGGGAGTAACTATCTCCTCTTTGATTAGAGAAAAAGTAGGACTCCTACAAGGGCAAAAGCTTCTCCTCAGACTCCAAGAATTTCACTGCTCAAAGTGTTCTGGATGTCAGATTGGGGTGTTTGAGGAGTTCAGTCCTGAGAATCATGGGACAATCTTTGTTCACTAGCAGTAAGGATTTCTGGAAAGTGGGCTAGCAAATCACAGTGAAGGACAACTGTTTATGAAGGGATATTCAGCCTCTCAGTTACCCAGAACAGAAGTTCTCCCTAGAAAGATATTAGATATTAAACATAAAAACACCAAAAGCCTGAATTTTTTTTTTTTTTGAGGACAGTGACAATGCAGCCACTAGAGAAACAGGAGAGAGATTTGACACAAGGAAATATAAATGGTAATTATATAATGAGTGTGGCCTAGATTTATTGTGGTGATCATTTTGTAATAGACACATACTGAATCATTATGTTGTAAACCTGAAACTAATGTTATATGCCAGTTATACCTTAATTTAAAAAAATGTTATTTGAGGGTTCCTATCAAAAATGAAATAATTGAGGAGAATCTATACTTAGACTGCTCTCGTGATCACTTCTTATGACATAAATAAAGGAAAATAATTATTTATAGTCCTTGCCTGAGCACTAGTCTGCACTTATGATGGCTGGTACTGCAAACACAACCAAATCATGTAACTGAAGGTCTAGGACAAATCTGACACAAGGCAGAGCTGGCTCCATGAGCACACGTAATATCTACACACATGGTTTCTGGACTGGCTCTTTCCATCTTGCCGCGGCTCTCCTACTGGTGGATCAGAGGGTCACTGGTAGCCTTAATTCATGTCTTTCCAGTTTGGCAACTAGAGAGAAAAAGAGTATTCTCCAACAATCCCATACAAATATGGACTCTGATTGTCCCATCCTTTTATAGTTATGGGCGAGGAGAGGTGTGCTGAATGGTTAGGCTTTTGTTAAAGGAACACTTCTGTGGCTCGGCTCAAGTGGGCCTTTAGTGTTCAGTCCCACCCCTACAAAAACAAATTCACCTGCTAGAAGGGTGAAAAGAGTGGATGGGGGAGAAAGAATGCTAGATAATGCAAAAAGAAAAAATAGATATATAGATATATATACATCCATCTCAGCATGAAGATTAGGTGGCCACATTATCCTCTGAAATATTATATCAGTGATCATATCCCAAGAATCTGGGGAATAAAATGACAATTTAAGGCTTTCATTCAAATTGGCAGGGGGCCAATTTCTGGTTTGAGACAAAAGCAATTTTTACCTTGAAAGCAAGTAGATGATTTCTGTTTCTTTTTAAAAGTGACTAAGGTATGGAATCTTCTAAAAATTACTGTAGGTTATTTCTTTTGGTTTATCCATATTATGTATGTGAATTACTTTATCTAGGATTATTATGATAAAGATTGTTTTCATGAGTTGTGATTTATCTTGCCTTTCAAAATTTATTTTCATTCAGTTAATACATACTTGTAGAAAACATTATGAAACATTGGATTGTTAAAACATGTAAGTTAAAAGATGGATTTTTCACTTTACAAAATTATTTGCCAAACACTCTTTTCAGTAGTTTCTCAAAAAATCCTGTTTACATGCACATTTTCTGGACTATTTAGAAAATAATAGCAAAGGTCATTTTAACTTAAAATCAGAAATTATAGTCTTAATATATTTTTTGGAATAGCATTTTCATAATGACATTGATGTGTATACTCCCTCCCTTTCTCTATTGCTGTTTAATTCTTGAAGGAAAAATATAGTGTTAGAGCACTCCACAAACCACACAGCAAAATTCATAATTAATGCTTTCATATAATAAGGATGGAATATTTTATACTTGATCTTAATCAAAAGACTGAGAAACTGTGGATGCAATATTTTATTTATACTATTCTAGAATATAGGTGTCTTCTTTTAGCATCCTGGAAGAGGCTGTATAACCAGCATCCCATAGGAATAATGGTCAAGTGCCTTTGGCAGTTTTCTCATCTAATTAATAAGACATGATGAGGTTAAATGACTTCTTTCAGGAGACTTATGATTAATGCTTCAATGCATAACCTTTGGAACCACTTTGGAACCACTAAATAAGCAGCCTCTCATTTTACTTTATGGGGTAGGGTCACTTGGCCTCTCAGCCAGATAGCACTTCCTGTGAGCCTGATTCCAGCCGTCTGGTTATCAAAGTAATTTGAATGCAATAAAAAGGAATGGAATTAAACAGTCGGCATGGAAAGTACTGTCACATATCCTACCTTTTAGCTCTAATTCTGCGATTCCAACTTTCAAGAAGCATAGCCCATGTCAAATTGCTCAGTAATATTTACCTCTCATTTTTTCTGCCGTATCAATAACTAGCTCTTGTCACCTTCAAAGCACTTCTCAAACATTAAATAATCTCAGATTACACACTCTGTTCTTTGCATTTATTTTGACCAGCTGTCAGAGAAGGCAATTTATTTCACTTCAATTTTATTCCTCTTGGCTCTGTGTAGTTTCTGCAGTAAATTTGAATGGAATATGAAAGGTACAACTTAGTGTGTTTCCATAACATAGGTAACACATCATTTTCTTAAAGGAGGAGAACCTTTGGATTACTTTCAAATGTTGCAGCTGAAAAATCAGAATATATATTGATCATATTTAAATCTTGATTAACTGGAAATTTTGAGAGTGTAAAGACAAAGAAAATAGGGAAAAATTAAAATCCTTTACTATTAAGCATCATTTCATTTTCGAATATTATACCACAGTTGTTTTGGTAGTATATCAACATAACATAATATTTAGAAATCACACCAATATCAGTTATTTAAAAATGTAAAATTCATGTTTAAACTTATATTCCTGAACTTACATAGATTTTCACTTCTAATAAAAAAGAAAAAACTAGAAATTCATGTTCCTTTTTCACTTTTTCTTTCTTTAAAAATGCGATCAGGAGTCAACTAATTTGTATCCAATGTCAGTAAATATACTTTTTTCAGTTTCAAGCTACCAAGGAGCGTGCTTGGTATTGTCTACAGAAATATTCTCTAATGCATAGTTCACCGAAGTGAATCTGAAGTGCAAAAGCAATTCTTCTCTGTTCCATATAGTGGTGGTAAGAAGGCTTCCAGAGGTTAAAAAACTGAAGATTAGCAACATATCAACTTTCAGTTAGGCTCCTAAACACTTATAATTCACTTACTCTCCTGCAAATCATTATTCTGAAGGTTGGATTCACTTGTAGCCTCACTTGGGTCTTAAATTGCATTTCAAAGCACTCCTATCATTCATCCATTTTCAGAACTGCCATTAGAAATGATGGGAATTTGGCATGAAAATCAATGAGAGGATACGATATGAATCCTTTCTAATTTTTCCTTCTTTGAGCACCATCTCAAGTATAGTCTGTGAAATCTGTTTTTTAAAGGTATTTTTCCATCTTGCTATCATTTCAACTAAATTGAGTTCATGAACTCAGAGTATGTACTCAGATAGCTTTTCAGGAAAAAAAGATATTGTCATTGTTAATTTCTACCTACAGTTGGTTTAATATCTTAAAGGAATCATTTTAGCCCTGAGATACCACATCAGCTTTTCAATCTTAAAAATATGGGCCTAGATTTACCATTGTCATCTAAAAACAATTGTGTTATATTTGATCATTATTAACACTTGCTAATATGTACACTTGAATGTATTTGATTTTCTTTCCCCATGTTATTCAGATAATTATGTTATTTATCTTATTTTTTATAAAAAGGATAGTACCATTTTTATGGATACAGAATAGAAAAAAATAATATTTAGTTAACTGGACTACTTAATTTTGCATGCAATATTAAGAAATTTTCATCTTTCCCCAGCATCTAAATGGTTTTATGGACTGGATTTAGGATTTGTCCTATAAGCACTATTTGAAGGGTGCTTCACATCTGTTTGAAGATTCAAACTCTATCTTTCTAGTTTGAATAATTTATATTATAATGAAATAACTATCATAGATCACCCTTTTTAATTTTCTTAATGGGTCAAGAAAGCCTCCAGTAATATGAATAAATTAGAGTATATGTCTCTAATTCCCCTGTAACGTAAGAAACAATAATTGATAAGGAAATTTATGGAGGGCATGATGGAGTCCTTTTTTGTTTCCCTGAAATTATCTTAGCCTAATATATATGCTTACTAATGGAAATGAATTCCTGCATTTGAAGGAAATTCCCTTGACCTTTCTAAGGTTAATCCTGCTCTTCTAACTTTCCCTTATAATGAGGGTAGTGGGCACAGTTATTATCATGTAGTAGCCCTGGAGGTGTGGTAATAGTAACCGTGATGCTGATGGCTATAAAAGTTGTAACGATGTAGTTTAGTTGCTGTTGTATAGTCACTTACGGAATAAATCTGTGTGGCAGAAAATATTCCCCAGTTGATATGAGTTATTTCTCCTTCATCATAAACAAATTGAGTCTTACCAATCTCATTCCTGAGATACAGATGTTTCCACTCACAGATGAGGTGTACTATTGACCTTCTAGCCATTCAGCTAAGGCAGGGAGAAGCTGGGAGCTAATACTGATTTTTCTTGTCCATAAAAATGGTGGAATAGTATTTTTTACATTACTTTGTCCATGACAAAGACCCAATTAAAGGAAGAATTAAGGAAAGTAAAACAAGAGTCTGAAAGGTGGAAAGGAGAACTTTCATTACACTCTGAAGTTTTCAAACAGTACGAAGTATTCCCCTCAGCTTTAAAAGATGAAAACCTTTCAGAAATTATTTAACACATTCTAAGAATAAATGCGAGTTAGGTGAAATTTATTTTGTGAAAAACATTCAAGAAGTTTGAAAATTTAGAGTTTGCTTGTTTATTTGGAAATGTAGTTTGATGATAATGAAATTGAAAATGTGGAATTATCAGAATATGAGGTAATCAAAACTTTTTTTTGTGATATTTACTAAGTTATTATAGACAAGGACCTCCCTGGTGGCTCAATGGGTTAAGCGCAGCACTATGAAGCTATCCAAAGCCACTGCAACACAAGTTCGATACCCGGCCAGGTAGATTCCCACATGGCGGAGCAGACCGCTTCTGCCTTGTACGCTGCTTCCCTCACCAGGGTACTTCAGTTGATCTGCCTGTTCTGCTCCCCACTCTGTGTTTGGTGAATCTTCTCACCACCCCACAGCTCTGGCCAAACCCCAGCTTGTATGCATAAATAAATAAATCTTAAAAAAAAAAGTTATTATAGACAATGTGGTCCATATCTAAAATACGTGAAATATATTGTTAAGCTGTGATTTTGGCAAAAATATTTACTACTAAGAATGTAATTTTCTTTTCAGCATTCACTTATTTGTTACACATTAATTTGTGATCAGAAATACTACAAAAGTCACATTTTCTGATGGGTCTAGAAATGTTCTTAAATGTAACATGAAATATTAATTCCCAATCTATGTTTCTTCTAGATTAAATTTTCTGTGAGTCAATGGTTGTCAATATAATGAGATAATGCCTCCTTTCCTCTGGACTGAAGGGGGAACAGGGAGACGGGGCATATTTCTTAGCCATACAAAGGCAATGATTTTATAGGAGAAAAATGTACACTAAATTTTAAAAGATAAAAATTATAAGGGGAAATATAAACACATACAAAGCTCATATCTAGTAATCATAAATGTAGATGAAGCTAAATTTTCCTTCTATATACCTGCAAATATTCTATACACTGGTGATACCTGGTATGATAAAGGAAACATTATTGACATGTAAAATTTTCAAAAATATGGTAAATTCAAATATATACATTTTCTCAAAAGTTTAAAAGCATTTGTTCCACAAATTCTATATTTTTTATAATTAAATAATTATTAATGGGTGCGGAGAAAACTCCTGCTTTTGACTAAGTTATGCACAGCCACAAAATGACTAGTCATACAGCCACTTAAGTGTTTTTTTTTTTTAAGGATTTTATAATGGCAATTATATGTTGCCTAGTAAAAAACATAAAGGACAGTGTGATGATGATTTGTCAAAAACAAATAAAACATTTATATATATTATGTATGCACAGAAAAATAGGTATAAACATGTCAACGGTAGTTTCTGGGTGGTGAAATTACAAATCATCGCCTATTCATTTATTTTGCTTTTTAATATTTTTTAAATTTTATCTTGTGAATATGTAAACTCTTTTAGGAATAAAAAATTACTGAATATAATAAGAATTTCCAACATTAGTCTCTCAATCTTCTGTGTCCGTTCACCAATAAAACAATTAATAATTTTACTCAAAGGGTCAATTATGTAGTTAAACTAAGGTATCCAGAAGGAATTTCATGCAGTCAAACTATTTGATCACTGATTTTGAATCTTCCCTAGGTGGAGATATATTTGCTTACATTCAGAACTGACATATCATCCTAAATAAAGGCAAAAGGTAGTAAAAAGGAACCTCACCAATAACCTCCCAATGCACTTTGATTTTTTAAGAAAAAGATTTATTTATTTATTTATGCATACAAGAACTAGGGGATAGGCCAGAAGTGTGGGGGAGGGTGAGAGAATTCACCAGAAAGAGTGGGGAGCAGAACAGGCAGATAGACTGAAATACACTGCTGAAGGGAGCAGCGGGAGAGACAGGAGAGGTCTGCTGCACCAAGTGGAAAGGAAGCTCCCTGGCTGGGGATGGAACTTGTGCGGCAGTGGTGTAGCTGCAGATAGCTTCATAATGCTGACACTTAACCCGTTGCGCCACTAGAGAGCCATCTCCCTACCCCAGTGCTCTCGATGGTAATGGACATAAGTGGTGGTAAGAAAGAAGCAAAAGTGACTGGAGATGATAATGTTTGTGACCTAGATGATATGGAGCTTGGGAGATTAGGAAAAAATTGATTATGAAAAAAAAAACATGGATTTAGGATGGAGGGTAAATTCTGAGGAAGTTATATTATGGTAGCAGGTGGAGATATATGACTTCTCTCTAAGAAGGTGTGTTGTCTACAGAAAATGGATGACAATTTATATATGTAGCCTGTGTTTTTAGCCATCAATATGTGAGGTGAATGATTAAATGGTAATTCTTCTTTCTGAATTTGTGGTTAGGAAATGCATCTACTACCACAACTGTGATAGACAACAAGAATGGATCTGTACCCAGGTCTCCTGGAAAAATGCTGAAGAGGACAGTCACAGAAGACATAGTGACAACCTTCAGCTCCCCAGCAGCCTGGCTTCTAGTCATTGCTCTGATAATCACATGGTCAGCTGTTGCTGTTGTAATGTTCGATTTAGTGGATTACAAAAACTTCTCAGGTAAGATACATGAAATTTGATTTTTAAATGGAAAGAAACAGTGTTCTCCCTAATTCTGTCTCTCTTCCTCTTCACCTCATCTTAGCGTGAGAAATAATGTACCTCATTTGAACATGATTGAAAGATGTTGAAGTCGTTTCCTTCTTCACTTTTCCCATTCATCTCCTTCTTTGTTATGCTCATTGATTCCAAAATGAAAATGAGTTCCTTATTTGTAGATCTGAACAAAGGTTGAACATTTCCAATTTCATAAAGATAATGATTGAAAAGCTTGAATGGATATTTAGTTAGAAAACTAAGATTTTATACCAGCCATAATAAAGGATAATTTGTAGGTTTTACACTTGGCAATAGAAAACAACCAAACCAAAATAAATCTTTTGGACACATGGAAAATCACATAATTTTATAGCCTTTTACCATCTGCTTCAAGCTTCCTTTCCAGACATACTTTGCTCCTCCCACCAAAACATCCTATTTTGAGTTCCTGAAAATAGAGTGTTAAGAGAATTTTCCTAGAATTATGAGATACTACATCTTGAGTGTCCATGTGTTCTTATGGATTTGGGATGAAATAGGAATAAACAAGTAAGGAAAGAAACATTTTTCATTGTGGTGTATTTAGTCTCTGAGTATATAGTTCATTTATCTCTTTGTTCAAGGTCTTTATTTATTTTTTAAAATTATATTTGTCTATTTCCACATCTGACATGCTCTATTGACTCTGAGTTCCTTGAGGAAAGAAATTAGTCAGGTGCTTAATAAATATTAAATGAATAGAAGAATATATTTATGCTTATCGCTTTTTACCACAAGCAAAAACATTTCATTAACCTTTTAATGTGCTTTTTCATATTTGTACCCCCTCCCATTTTCTTTCTCTGGTAGGAGTAGAATCAGTAGGACCCAGAAAATAATCAATTTTGAGTTGCATTTTATATATGCAGGCATCTTCTATTTCTTATTGTAACATTTTACTCATTCAACAATTATTCACAAAACCTATTATACATGCCAGTAAATAGCTATGTTGAAAGAAATGTAAGTTTAATATTGCAAAGCCATATGACAGAGGCTCTTGGGTTCACTGATACAGGTGTGGTAGATATGAATGCTGTACAGTGGTAGGTGGGCTACAGTGAGCATTACCTAACAGGTAGGCTAAGTCTCTTGAAGTCAACCAGGGTATAAAGGGCTATTTATCCAGGGCCATAAACCTGTAGTCTAAATAGGCTAGACATTGAGCCTTTATATATTGTACTAAATGAGATATGCTCTTTGATATATGTTTTCTATATTGTAAAATGTTAACTCTTAAAAGAATATAAAATTGGAATGACTATATAAAGTTATAACCCAGAATTTTAACTGAAAAATATTTGGTTATGTTACCCTAATTGATTTCATTTCCCTTGAACCTATATTTACAGTGGTACTTAATTCATACTTTGTTTTTTTAATATAATTTATTTAAATTATAGAACCAAATAATTACAAAATATAGATTTATATTTTGCAATGGATATATTTTACAAAATGTAAATCTAATATTTGTAAACTTAATAAGTTAATAAATATACTACAAGTTATTTTGAATATGTTCTTAATTTATAAAATGAGCAGCTTTCTATAGACTTTCAGATTAGATTACTTAGATGTAAGAAACACATTCCACATTAGAGCTTCCTTGGGCCACTGTGCCTAGGAATTATGAATATCTTTGTTATTAGCTTTTCACTGTTTGGGTGAAAAACATATATTACTACTACTTCATTTCTTTCAAGAAATAATGATTAAGAACACCTTCCATGAAAGAGATCACCTCTAGTTTTCTATATTTATTAATGAGCTAACCAAATAACCAAGCCTACAAACAAAAACCTGCAAGTCATCTTTTAAATCAGGTGCTTGGCACCTGATCAGTCACCATATTGTCCACTGACTAACCCTTGGATAGCTCTTAAATTTGCCGTCTCTTTTTTTTTTTAAGATTTTATTTATTTATACATACAAGCTGGGGTACAGGCCAGAGGTGTGGGGCGGCGAGAGGTTTCACTAGGAACAGAGCAGGGAGCAGAACAGGCAGATCAGAAATACACTGCTGAGGGGAGCAGCGGGTGAGGCAGGAGAGGTCTGCCGCACCATGTGGGATTCTCCCCAGCCCGGCGTCAAATTCGCATTGCTGCTGCCGACAGCTCCACAGCACAGAGCTTAACTGCTGCGCCACCAGGGAGGCCCAAATTTGCCTCTCTTATTGCTACAGTCTCCATTATCTCACCCCAGTTCATGAGTCTTGAGGGGATGAATGCAATTTCTCTTGGTTCCTCTCATCCAATCTCTCCCCTTAAACAGTGTTGCAAAGGTATCATCATTAAACATAATTTGATCAAGTATTTCCTATTGCCTAAGGACAATTTTCTTGGCATGAAATCCAAGTTCTTGACTTAGCTCTTTATTTTCAATGTATTAGTCAACTCATGTATCCTGTTTTCCAGTCATAGTTCTGATAGTTCTTGCCTGCTTCTTTTCCCTGTGAAAACTTGTTCTCATTTCCTGCTGCCTTTGGTCAGACTGCTACCCCTTATGCCCCATAGGATAGCACTAAGTATAGTAAAATAGTTAAGAATGTGATTTCTCTGCTATTAAATCAAGACCATACCACTGCTAGCTGATGTTGGAAAAGTCGCTTAAGCTCTCTTTGCCTCAGTTTCATTATCTGTAAAATGTGGATAGTAGTACCTGTGTAATGAGAATGTAAAGAGAATTATAAGATTAATATATTTGAAGGACTTAGAACAAAATCTGGCTTGTCATGAGTACTGTGTAAGTCTAAAGATCACTAGTAGAGACTCATTTTTTATCTATAGAATTTTTATTCATCCTATAAATCCTACCCTTCATTTTGAAACATTTTTAGACTTCTTAAAAAGAATTTGCTACTTTACTTTCATTCCATTATTATCTTATGGATACTTGTAAAAACAGTTAAAGCATTTTATTCTAATATCTGTTTACTTGTCCATCTCACTTAGAAGCATATTTTATAAAGATTATCTATAGAAGTTCAATAATTTACCTTAAAACTAAGTTGCTTGAAATGACAACACTATTATTTCACACAGTTTCTGAGATAGGAATTTAGAATGGCTTAGCTCGTTGGTTCTTAAGATATATCTTGAATTTGTAGTAAAGACATTTGCTGGGACTGCAGATATTTGAAAGATTTCCTGTTGTGGTGGAATCATAGCAAGATTCTCACCTGGATGACTGCCAGATTAGTGCTGGTGTGTCTTCCCAACATGGCAGGAGGACACTTCTTCCCCCAGAGCAAGTGAAGCAAAAATGAGCAAGGTCTTAGCCACAATGCCTGTTTTGACCTAGACTTAAAAGATACATTCATTTCTGCAAAGTCCATCTAGTTACAATGGCCAGACCTATTTATTATTGGGAAAATTATACGAGGGTATAAATACCAGCAGGCAAGGACCATTGGTGGCCATGTTGGATGCTGACTATGACATATTTCACTCTCAAAAATTGTATCTCTCAGTTGTACGTATTTAAAGAAATGTGTGTGTGTGTGTGTGTGTGTGTACACACACATATATGGAAATTCCATGTAATACTTTAGTTGACTAAGAGATATTATAATTATAGCAGGTGCAAGGAGAAACATGTATTGAGATGACTAGCATTATGAGACCATACCTAGAAAGACTAATGTTCACCAAGAGATTCTAAGTAAAAAAAATTCACAAAGCTAAAATTTTAAAAGCCAAATATGTAAATTCTTCATATATGGAGGTAAATAATATTAACTAATAACATTTAAATGATAAATTTCTGTAACTAAAAGAATATAAGTTCAAGTAATTGATACAATTATAGCATTAGACTTGTGACTCATGTTAACTGACTGGATGGAATATATCCACTCATTAAATTTCTATTTTTTTTTTCTGGCTAGTAAGTTGTAACCTGCCCTTTTTATATTAATTTTCCAAGGGACAAATGTTGCTTCAAATATTTTCAAAACATGGTACTCATGTTTCTAATGTTATTATTGATTGATATATTTCAAACATTTATTTTGTATATATTTAGCATTTTATTATTATCATGATATGATGAGTCTTTTGTACTACATAATAGTCTTTGAAATTTACACTGTTAACACTTTAAAAACATGACTAGTGGTCTATGCCTACTGGAGTAACCTGAAGGTCAGACAGGGTAATTGTCCTTGGACTCTAAATTATTCTTTGGTGCTTAAGAAAAGCAGATAAATACTTCAAAGGCATTAAGTATTATTTATAGGGAAGTGAAAATCTATTTTCATAAGCATGTACTCTACGGGTTAGAATGATTCTCCTCTCAGCAAACTTCACAACTCCTTATTTTCTTAATTCAATAAAATTTACCCAGATATATTTGTAAACAATTGTGAAATTAGCTTTTATGGCCTTTCACAAGACTTGGGTTCACTCTACAGCTCTATAACCTACAAGCTGGCATTGCTAAGAGCTTGTATTTCCACATCTGTGAAATGGTGATAGCACTTTGCTTTCTGGTCAGCAAAATCTATGACTTTGATTCTTACACCAAATAAGACAAATTTTAGGACACTGAACAAAAAATCCCAACCAGAAAAAAAGATTTTACCTATCTCATTTCTTATTAAATATGTCTCCTCAATTTCCAAACAGTCTATGGTATAATTGTCAGTTTGAGCAGAGTAGAATAACTGTGAGTGATGTAGAACAGGGTATTTATCATATGACAGATGCATCCCCTGTAGCTGATTAATTCATCTATGTAAAGCTGTTGCAGTATGTGTTGGGCTGGGTTGGAAGTCAGCAGAATGGAAGTTGATATATAGGGGAAAATTTTTGTCGTTTATTCTTCTACTTCTTGACTGAGATCCTTTTAACAAAAAACAATTTAACAAGAGAAAAGCATTCAAATATATTTAAAATGAGTTTTATGTGGTAACAGGAGCCTTTATAGGAAATTAAGATGATCATTAGCAGTTAAATCTAGGTGCTTTAATACTAACTTTGATGAAGAGTAGAAAGTGGAGGGGAAAATGTGTATAGGGTAAAAAGGGGTGTGAACTAAGTATAATAATTTGGAGGAAACAACAAGGCCTGCTCATTCAGATTCCTTTGGGTGTTGGACATATGGTTATTCTCTTTTCCCTGGAATAGGGATGTATAAGTAATATACCTTTTAGTGAGGATTTCTTTTACATTATTGTATGTTCCCCATAGGTTACCCACCACCTGTTCACCTGTGGAGCCATCACCATAGTCCCCCATGCTCCCCTCTTCCCTCCTCTTGAGCCCTTACTACCCTACCCTCCTTCCATGCTGAATGTCGCATTCTGATTTGGCTCCCCTATATTCCTGTTATAAGTGAAACCATTCGATATTTTTCTCTTTCTTTCTGGCTTATTTCACTGATCATGATCCCTTCTAGATCCATCCATATTGCTGCGAATTGCATGTGTTTGTCTTTTTTGAATGCTGAATAGTATTCCATTGTGTATATGTACCATATCTTCTTGATCCAGTCATCTATTTTTGGGCATCTGGGTTGTTTCCATACCTTAGCTATTGTAAACAGTGCTGCAACAAACATGCAGGTGCATGTATCCTTTTGGATTAGTGTTTTTGTGTCCTTTGGGTAGATTCCCAGAAGTGGTATTGTCGATTCATATGGAAGCTCCATTTCTAGCAGTTTGAGGAAACACCATACAGCTTTCCATAATGGTTGGATCAATTTGTATTCCCACCAGCAGTGTAAGAGAGTTCTTTTTCTCCACATCTTCGCCAGCATTTGTTGTTACCTGTTTTTTTAATGTGTGCCATTCTCACTGGCATGAGGTGGTATCTCATTGTGGTTTTAATTTGCATTTCCCTGATTTTAAGTGATGTTGAACATTTTTTCATATACCTGTTCACCATTTGCTTTTCTTCTTTGGAGAAGTGTCTTTTTAGCTCTTCTGCCCATTTTTTGACTGGATTGTTCACTTTGTTTTTGTTGAGTTGTGTGAGCTCTTTGTAGATTTTTGTTATCAGTTCTTTGTCAGTTGTATTGTGTGCAAAGATCTTCTCCCAATTAGTAGGGTGTCTGTTTGTTTTTATTATTGTCTCTTTTGCTGTACAGAAGCTTTTTAGTTTGATGTAGTCCCAGCTGTTTATCTTTTCTTTTACTTCCTTTGCTATGAGGGAAGTGCTTTTAAAGATTTTGCTGAGATGTATGTCATGTAGAGTTTTGCCTATATTTTCTTCTATAAACTTTATGGTTTGAGGTCTTATCTCCAGGTCTTTTATCCATTTTGAGTTGGTTTTTGTGCATGGTGTGAGGTAGTAGTCTAGCTTCATTTGTTGCATGTAGCAGTCCAGTTCTCCCAACACCATTTATTGAACAAACTAATCTTGTTCTCTTGCATTTTCTTTGCTCCTTTGTCGAAGATTAGTTGTCTATAAATATGTGGATTTATTTCTGGGTTTTCTATTCGATTCCATTGGTCTGTGTGTCTGTTTTTGCTCCAGTACCATACTGTTTTAATTATTATGGCTTTGTAGTATAGTTTGAAATCAAGGAGTGTAATCCCTCCATTCATATTCTTTTTAGTCAGGAGAGCTTTAGCTATTCAAGGTTTTTTGTGGTTCCATATGAATTTCATCAATATCTGTTCTATTTCTTTGAAGAATGTCATTGAGATTTTTTTTTCTATATTTATTTATACGTACAAGCTGGGGTACAGGCCAGTGGCGTGGGGTGGCGAGAGGGTTCACCAGAGGCAGAGTGGGGAGCAGAACAGGCAGATCAGAAATACACTGCTGAGGGGAGCAGCGGGCTAGGCAGGAGAGGTCTGCTGCACCATGTGGGATTCTCCCCGGCTGGGTGTCGAACTTGCATCGCAAGCCATCAACAGCTCCACAGTGCAACGCTCAACCGCTGCACCACCAGAGAGGCCCTGTCATTGAGATTTTTATTGGAATCGCATTGAATCTGTAGATTACTTTTGGTAGGATGGCCATTTTGATGATGTTGATTCTTCCAATCCATGAGCAGGGGATGTCTTTCCATTTTTTTGTGTCCTCCTCTGTTTGTTTTACCAGCGTCTTGTAGTTTTATTTGTATAAGTCCTTTACCTCTTTTGTTAGGTTTATTCCCAGGTACTTGATTTTTTTTTTTGTTTCGATTTTGAAGGGGATAATTCTTTTAATTTCTTCTTCTTCAGACTGAGTGTTTGCATATATAGAAAGGCTACTGATTCTTGTGCATTGATTTTGTATCCTGCTACATTACTGAACTGGTCAATAGTTTTGAGTAGTTTTTCTATGGAGTTTTTAGGATTCTCTATGTATATAATCATATCATCAGCAAATAGTGACTGTTTAATTTCTTTCTTCCTTATTTGGATTCCTTGTATGTCTTTCTCTTGTCTTATTGCTCTCTCTAGGACTTCAAGTGTTATATTGAAAAGCAATGGTGAGAATGGACATCCTTGTCTTGTTCCTGATTTTAGGGGAAAGACTTTCAGCTTCTCACCATTGAGGATAATATTGGCTGTGGGTTTGTCGTATATGGCTTTTATTATGTTAAGGAATGTTCCTTCTATCCCAAGGATTTCAAGGGCCTTTATCATAAATGGGTATTGCACTTTGTCGAATGCTTTCTCAGCATCTATTGATATGATTATATGGTTTTTATTTTTATTTTTGTTGATGTGTTGGATTACATTGATTGATTTTCGGATGTTGAACCATCCTTGTGTCCCTGGAATAAATCCCACTTGGTTGTGGTGTATTACCTTGTGGATGCATTGTTGAATCCTGTTGGCCAAGATTTTGTTAAATATTTCTGCATCAGTATTCATTTGGGAGATTGGTCTGCAGTTTTCTTTTTTGTATCGTCTTTGTCTGATTTTGGTATAGAGTAATATTTGCTTCATAGAATGTGTTTGGTAGTATTCCTTCCTTCTCAGTTTTTTGAAAGAGTTTGTGTAATGTAGGAATTAGTTCATTTTTAAACATTTGGTAGAATTCATTTATGAAACCATCTGCTCCTGGGCCTTTGTTTTTGGGGAGGGTTTTGATTACTGCTTCAATTTCGTTGCTTGAGATTGGCCTGTTTAGGTGTTCTATATCTTCTTTACCTATTTTTGGGTGGCTGT
The DNA here is from genome assembly GCA_004024925.1 of Scalopus aquaticus. Taxonomy (NCBI): domain Eukaryota; kingdom Metazoa; phylum Chordata; class Mammalia; order Eulipotyphla; family Talpidae; genus Scalopus; species Scalopus aquaticus. The sequence continues at coordinate 268,612 of PVIJ01000062.1, read as the reverse complement.
GTAGTTTCAGGAATTTGTCCATTTCCTCTAAGTTGTTGAACTTGTTTCCATATAGCTGTTTATAATAATCTCTGATTATTCTTTTGATTTCTGCTATGTCTGCTGTAATTTCTCCTCTTTCATTTCTTATCCTGTTTATTTGTGTGTTCTCCTGTTTTTCTTTGTAAATCTTGCTAGAGGTTTGTCTATTTTGTTTATTTTTTCAAAGAACCAGCTTTTGGTTTCGTTGATTTTCTGTATTGTTTTTTTTGATTTCCATTTCATTTATTTCTTCTTTGGTTTTTATTATTTCCTTTCTCATACTGGCTTTTGGGTTTTTCTGTTGCTCCTTTTCCAGTTCTTGGAGGTGGGAGATTAGATTGTTTCTTTGACTTGTTTCTTGTTACTTGATGTGAGCCTGTATTGCTATGTATTTCCCTCTTAATACTGCTTTTGCTGTGTCCCAAATGTCCTGGAAAGTTGTGTCTTCTTTGTCATTCATTTCTAGGTATTTTTTAATTTCTTCTTTGATCTCCTCATTAGTCCAGTGGTCTTCGAGCAGTGTGGGTTTCAATCTCCATGATGTAAAAGGGTTACTTTTTTTCTTTTCATGGTTCATTTCTAGTTTGATGGCTTTATGATTTGAGAAGATAGTAGGTATGATTTTGATCTTTGTGTATCTGTTGAGGTTTGTTCTGTGACCTAGTATGTGATCAAACCTGGAGTATGATCCATGTGCACTTGAGAAGAATGTATATTCAGATTTTGGGGGGTGCAGTGCCTTATAGATATCTGTTAAGCCTGTGTGGTCTAGATCCTTATTTAGTGCTTTAATGTCCTTGCTTATTTGTTGTCTTGTTGATCTGTCCATTTGTGATAATGGAGTGTTGAAATCTCCTACTATATATGTATTTTCTCTAATGTCTGAGATGATAATAATTGTCTTATATATTTTGGTGCTGCTTCCTTTGGGGAGTATATGTTGACAAGGGTTATATCATCTTGCTGAATTTTCCCCTTTATCATGATGTAGTGACCATCTATGTCTCTTTTTACCTTTTTCAGTTTGAAGTCTATTTTATCTGATATAAGTATAGCTGTCCCTGCCTTCTTTTTAGGTCCATTTGTTTGTAGGATTGTTTTCCAGACTTTTACTTTCAGTCTGTGTTTCTCTTTTGTGGTTAAATGTGTTTCCTGTAGACAGCAGAAGGTTGGGTCATGTTTTTTGATCCATTTCGCTACTCTGTGCCTTTTTATTTATGAGTTGAGTCCGTTTACATTAGAGTTAATATTGATACATTGACATCTATATTGGCCATTTTGTTTGTCTTTTTGTGGTTTTATTCCTTGTCATATTCTTGTCTTTTTCATTCCCTTGTCGATTTTGGTTTTAGGACTTCTTGTAGCATTATTTGTAGTGGGGGTTTAGTCATGACGAATTTCTGGAGACTTTGTTTGTCTGGGAAGATCCTTATCCTTTCTTCATAGAAGAAAGAGAGCTTTGCGGGATAAAGTATTCTTGTTTGGAATTTATTGTCTTGGAGTTTGTTGAATTTGTCTCTCCATTCTCTCCTTGCCCGTAGCGTTTCTTCAGAGAAGTCAGATGTCATCCTGATTGGTTTTCCTTTATAAGTTATTTGTTTCCTCCCCCTTGCCATCTTCAATAATTTTTCCTTGTCCTGTATTTGTGTGAGTTTAACTATGATATGTCTAGGTGTAGGTCGTCTGGGATCATGGTGATTTGGAGATCTTCTTGCTTCTTGTATGCCGATTTTCATACTTGGAAAGTTTTCTTCTATCACCTCCTTAAATAGTTTCTCTGCTCCTTGGTCCCTCTCCTCTCCTTCTGGGATTCCTATAACTCTTATGTTTCCTTTTTTCATGGTGTCAGATAGATCTTGAATTGTTTTTTCATTCTTTCCCTTCATGCTTCTATTTCCTTTTTGGATCTTTTAATATTTGCATCTTTGAGATCACTAATGTGGTCTTCCATTTCATCAATTCCGCTTTTATTGCTGTTCCCGGAGATCTTTAGTTCTTCCATTAAGCTCTTGTTCTCCTTCCTTAGTGTCTCGATTTCTTTCTTCAGATCGTTAATTGTTTTTTCCATTTCTTTCTTTTCCTTTATCATGACTTCCTTGATCATGATTCTAAATTCTTTATCTGTCAAAGAGAGAAGGTCTTCCGTGTTGTTGTCAATGAGTTTTTGTGTTTGATTTTCTTTTTGTCTCATATCCTTTCCCTGAGGGCTTGCTTTGTTGTTTATATTTTTCCTTCTCCCTGTTTGTCTTCTGACTTGTTGTAAGTGTTGGGAGATTGTGGCACTGGTATTGGCAGGCATCTCTTTGGGTTCTCCTTCTTGGATGTCAGGGAGTGGTGATCTAACCGGTTCTGGCCCTGTTAGGCCAAACCCCTGGTGGTCGTGGTGGTTGTTGGCCCCAGTGCTAGCTCCATTTAGTTCCAAGAACCCCAGTACTGAGGTCTGTGGCTGTTTTGAATTAGATCCTTATAGGCTAGGGAGGATAGATAATTTCTTAAGATTTTTTTTTTTTAGTAGTTCCTGCTGAGATGGTAGTTGCAGGTTTAATTTAGGAGGTCTTCTGTAGTCTTTTGCCCCTGAGGTCTTGTGGTGTTTGGGTGGCCCCACTGCTGGGTTTTGTCCCCTTTCAGGTGTCAGATGCTGCTGCCTTCAGTTTTCTTCCTGTCTTTGTTGTTGCTAGTATTCTCGCTATAGATCTTTCTGTTCTTTCTCTCCCTCTATTTCCTCCAGTGTTTACTAGAGGCTATCACCACTGCTGGGGTTGGGTCTGGTGGGGAGGAGTCACCTGAGGCCGGCCCTGCGCCTCTGCATCTCTGATTTCACCACTATCAGGGTGTGGCCACTTTATGGTGGGGGAGGGGTTGGGGGCAGGTGGCCATGTGTTGCCTCAGGTAGTTGTAATTTCGAGTCCTGCCAGGAGTCACCAGTTGTTTCAAGCCCTACCCTGGAGTTGCAGCTTCAAGCACTTCTCCCATGCCTGGAGGATGGTCGTGGTAGCCTAGCCTGTGGTGTTTATCTGGCGCTTGTGGAGCTGACCCCCTCCTGCGGTATTTCTCTCACACAGTGTACGGAACAGGAAGCCCCAACCACGCACGGTTTTGTCCAGTGCTTCTCCCGCACCTGTAGCTGGGAGCCTGTTCCCGTGGTTCCTCTAGTGGCTGGAGAATATTAGAGCTACTGGGCAAGGGGGGGGGACCACCACCCCAGAGTTCTGTTCCAAAGGGGAGCTAGAGTGCTGGCTCCGTAACAGAGGTGGGGGGAGTGGCTACAACGTGGCTGCCCGGGGCTTTGTTCCCGTTCCCACCAACTTCCCAAGTGTACTCTGCCCTCTCCAGGGCTCTGTTGCTACCTGGAAGGACTGCTGGTGTCAGTCTCGAGTTTATCACTCTGCTGTGCCCGGGGAAACGCCTCTGCCCACCTTTCTTTTTTCTGGGTCTCCTCAGGTGCCTCTCGTCTTGGTTTCCTGGTCTGGTTTTGCATTGAGGGGAGGGGAGAGGGGATCTGGTAGTTCTTTCTTCTCCTTAGTCAGTTTTTTCAGCTTCTTTCCACGACCTACTCACCCGTGAGGGTGTTAGATTTATGTAGCGTTTCTGAATCTTCTCTGGGTTTGGCTGATGTCCCTTTTTAAGCGGCTTTTCTTATGGGAGAGTTGATTCTAGTGTCCCTTCACCACCATGTTGATGATGTCATTCCTTAATGAGGATTTTAAAACCTGCTAAAGGGAAGATCAGAATGACCTTATTGTACACACTATTTCTCAAATTCCTTTAGCTAAAGGCACCCAATGTTTCAAGGAGCCACAATTATGGATTTTTTGGAATTGCAAAGGGCAGAAGGAAAGAGAATAGTAAAACTAAGGACAAACTTAGTACACTCATTTGTCTCTCATCACCTCAAATTATGATAACATGGGTCCTCCACCCAGGGAGCATGTAAGCACCTAGCCAGGATTTGGAGATGCTGAAAGATACAGTACAGTGGTAACTGGAAGAAACTGTAGACTACTTCAACAACTCAGTAAGATTGACCAGAACATCCATGCAATAATGTCCAGAGGTGGTAACAGAAAATAAACAATAGCAATTACTTATTTCTTGCCATCAAAATCTTGCACAAATTTCTCTTGTACTCAACTATGACCTGAACCTCACATATAAAGGAATTCTGGAAAATGTAGCCCCAGCTTAGTGATTAAAGCTGCCACATAACATGACTATTTAATTAATCATCCAAAAACATGATACTTTCAAGAGTAAAATGAGGAGCTATTAATATTTACTAGTACAAACTAAAAAACATTATCCATTTTGCCTTTAGTCCTTTCCTTGAAGATAAATGTCTTCAGAAACATCAAGTTGTTTGTGGGGTAGTCAAAGCATTGTTGCCTTCTTAGTGATTGAGGCTAGGGGAGTCACAAAAACTGCTGGATGTCTGGCTCCCAACTTCTGCTGACTCAGCCAGGAAGACCTTCTAGAAAATGAAGAGGTGCCTTGATAATTCAATAATGATTTCAGGACTAGAATTTATGAGTGTTTGTTGAAATTCCTTACATACTTCTTTGCCTTATTTATAAAGAGACAACCTTATCTATCAACAAATAGGATTTTTTTTTTAAATTGACTACACACTTAGACATTAGCTATTATCATTTCTTGCCTAAGAGTAAGGGTGATTATTAGCATCCTTATCCATAAAAAGGAAAAATAATTTTACAGTTATACCAGGGGATCCTAAAGCACAGTTGATAATTTTTGCAGGAAGTCCACAAAAATACTAATGTCAAAATAATTTTGTATGAGATACATAAGGCAATCTATGTAAAACATATATGCCTGACATATAGAAGACACTCATTAAATGTAACTTGAACTTGAGTCTTATTACCAGGAAGTAAGATTAGTAATTTGAGAAGAGATTCGGCAAGAACATGATGGTAGGAATCATCAATTTCTTATGAAGTCTTGCATACATCTCCCGATGTGCCTTTTAGATAGATTTTCTAATGAGGTGTGCCATTCATCTACTGCTCTTGGAAATTAATTTCCCTGATTTCCTTTTTCCTCTGGCACTTAGCCCAGTTAAGCAGGTGCACTGTTTTTCAGGGCATGAGTTTAGAGAAGTAAAATGATTTAGGGAAGACCCAGAGTCAATCAGACTGTATAAATCTAACATTTAATAGTTATGTATGTATGTATATTTATCTGTATGTGTGTGTGTCTCTCTGTGTGTATAGAGATGCTCATGTGACTAGATATGTGAATATGTTATTATATTTTAGGAGATGTGGAAGACTGAGACACTAAATACAACATTTAAGACTTTATCAGTTCTCATGTGTTCTAAGTTTTCAAGAAAGATTAATATTTTGTGTGCTTCTTACTCTGATTCAAGTCTTATCTCAAATCCCACATTTTCTGTTCAATGTCCTCATGGTCCTCATGAACTCTTTGGTCCTCATGGTCACTAAACCTAAAAAGGATGCATTTTGTTACCTAACTTCAGTTAGCTTATAATTGCCTAAAGGAAGCAAAAGGCTCTATTCTCCAGTGATTCTCTTATCTAAATATTTATTGATTTTGCACATATCTAAATATTTATTGATTTTTCATGACATAAAGAAAAATTTACTTACCTTAAACAAGCGTTTTAGTTCCATTGTTCCTACATATTTGGTATTAAAATTCTCCTTTACAATTATTGTAGTGATAGATTTTGATTCTGTAACATTTTCAATGCCATTTTTTAAAAATAAAATATCTATATTTAGAATATCTATGTTGATCCCCAGTTTTTGCTGGTGGTGGTTGAAAAGTCAAGATAGTTTTATACTAGTGTTTTATGCCACTCATTTGAAATTAGCAAATGAGATATTCCCATTGAGATTAATAAATTTACCCATATCGATGGGTATGATTACAAATTACTTTATGCTAATACCCCATTTTTTTGATGAACTAGTGATTGCACATCTTTCAATGCTATGCTTAAATTACTTCCTTAGAGAAACCCTTCTTAAATTTTCCATGTAAATCAAGACATTCTATTATAATTCCTCATTATATTGTTTACTGTCTACTCATAGCAATTATTACAAGTTGTGTAGATTTAATTGGGTATGTAGGGGAGTAAAAATCTACCACCCTAAAATGTCTTTTTGGCAAAAGGGCCATTTCATGGGGGAACTCTGAAGGTTGAGTGGAGATTACTTTTGGAAAAGACATTTCTATGTAAACTAATCTCTATTAGGGAGCTTTCCAGGATGACCTAACCTCCTAATCTCTTTTAGGTGAAGAAGGTAGAATTTAAATTGCATACCTTTTGTTTATTTTACCTTCCTTTCTAAACTCCCTAACTGACCGTCCTGTTCTTCCACCCAAAGTCACTCTGTCCTAGCAAAGCTACTTAAAATGGCATCAGGGACCTTAAATTTGAGTTATTCAGTAATTTTGAATGTGTCCCGTATATATGGAGGTATTCCTATAAAGGAGGTTATTATTAAACTTATTTTTGGATTTTTGTCCTTTTTTAATCTGTCTGATGCTTATTTGACTTTTTAACCAGCCTAGAAGAACATAGAGGGGTGCAAGATTTGCTCTGTGTCCCAACAAGTGTGATTATTTAAAACTCTCCATTGATCTGTTAGTTTTGTAAGGTAAATGGCATTGTCTATTTCATTTACTTGATTTTCTACTGCTTAGAAGATTTAGGCACACATAGTATGAGTTCAACAAACATTTGATTGAATATTGAATGGAAGAAAGAATAAATAAGTAAACAAATAAAAGAAAAAGTGGTTTTGTTTGTTATTATTTGAATGTGCTTGATGAGCTTCATATTCCTTTATGAAATAATAGTTTATGATGATGATAGTGTTAGGATTCTATGATATTGATAGTGTTCACATAGGATTCACATTTAAAATAAATTATTAAACCTGTGTCACTAACTAGACCATAAGTACCTCAAAGGTAAGGATTATCTCATTGATATTAATATCCCTATTTCCCTATTACTGATTGACAAATACTATTCAGTGAAATTAGAATGATCTAAACTGAACTTATTTGCTAATTTGTTTTGCATATGTAACAAGCAGAAAATTCAAATAAAACTGTAAGTCATATTAACAGCAAAGGAAGAAACACATGGACCTCAAGACCTGAAGCAAAGTAGTTGAATTAGGTTCTAAAAACTACAATACTGAGATAGAAATTTGACTCTGACATCAGTAGCTGTGTAATCCTTGAGGAGAATACTGCTCTATGCCTCACTTTTATTCCCTGTAGGTAATAATGGTATATGTTTCATGTGGTTCTGTGAGCATTGAATAAGTTAATACATACAAAACACTTGAAATTTTGAATGCCACATAGTAATTTTTAGATAAAATGTAGTTAGTATCATTTTGTTATTAAGCATACTTCAATATTTCACAAATGGGGCCTCCCTGGTGGCGCAGCGGTTAAGCGTGGAGCTGTCGGTTAAGTGTGGAGCTGTTGGCAACAGCCACGCGAGTTCAACACCCAGCCGAGGAGATTCCCACATGGCGTGGCAGACCTCTCTTGCCTCGCCTGCTGCTCCCCTCAGCAATGTATTTCCGTCGATATGCCTGTTCTGCTCCCCAATCTGTCTCTGGTGAGCCTCTTGCCAACCCACGCCTCTGGCTGTACCCCAGCTTGTATGCATAAATAAATCAATCTTTTAAAAAAATATTTCATGGATGAAAAGGCAAGTTTCAAAATGGTGAATTAACTGATTTCCAATTTTTAGATATCATGTGACTATACGTAGATTCTACCAATTACACAATAGAAATACAGAGATTATAGCATTCTATTTTATAAAGAGAGAATGTTCTAATCGTTTGTTGTTATTATTTTGAAGATTTATGTTTATTTATTTGTGAATACAAGAACTGGGGTGTGGGCCAGAGGTGTTGGGGGTGAGAAGAATCACTGGAGCAGAGTGGGGAGCAGAACAGGCAGATGTACTGAAATTTACTACTGAGGGGAGCAGTGGGCAAAACACAAGAAGTCTACTACACCATGTGGGGCTAGCTCCCTGTCTATGAGTTGCACTCATGCTGCAATGGCTGAGGATAGCTTGATAGTGCTTAAACTTTAACCCTTGCACCACCAGGGAGGCCCCATTTGTTTATATATGTATACATGAATATATAGTGAGCACCTAATTATGATACTATATATATAAAATGATACATTTTATAGTGATGAAAAGAACTTTTAATATCTTTACTCAGCTAAATCTGAGCAATATATTAGCTAAAAAAAACACATATATGTATGTTATAATCAAGAGTTTCCCATTCTAAACCTTGACTTGATGAAATGCATGTTTATTAAATAATTAGTCCATTATACTAATTACTGTAATAATTCCAAATCTGAGTGAATTCTTCATTTGTCTGTTAAGCTTGTAATGGTCCAAGTAAGTCAGCCAACTGGAGTACTTTGTTAGGACTATTCTTGTGTTACCAGCAAATTAATTCGATATATCTTGGAAATGAATCTGTAGAAATCTATGAATCTAAAGAAAAATTGCTTTCACGTTCCCTATTACATGTATAGTTTTGGGATTTTGTATACATTTAAGATATATTTTAATGAGGAAAACAAAATTTTAATTAATATTATAACATCCACACCATGCTAATCAATCAAAGTATAATATGATTCTCCAAATTTTACACAGATACTTGACACAGGTAAAAGAAGCCAAATGTTGTTGTTAAATTTGTTTCAGATTATAAAATGCCCTTTATTTGACATGAGCCTAGCTCCAGCTAGCTGGATATTTTCCAGGCTTGCACATCTGCAACACAAGTTTGCCAGTGAAAAATTGGTTGATTGGGGTCATATTGAGAAAGAGGTGGAGTACATCTATTTGCATTCAGTAATGTTCCTCATTGCCTCTAAAAGTAGCAATTGAGGAACAGCATATAACAACTTAGAAGCATTGTCATGAAATTATTAAATATTGAAATCACTACACAATTTTGACTAACGATGTTTGTGTTTAATTGTGTTAAAGTTCCACACGAGTGTACATTTCTAAAACACTGAAGTTAGTGAATAGTGAAGATAAGTATGGAAAATTTTCAATTGAGAAAATATGAAAGAAGGCAAGAAGAAAATGCCAAAGCCTCAGATGTTGAATGGCAAGGATTGGAGCTACACTTGACTATTCAAATGTAGATTAGGAAAGTGACAGTCATTTCCTTGTGCAGTCAGTAAAACAATTAGCACACCAAAAGTTCTTTTAAATTAGGATCCCAGTTTTCCTTTGGTTTCAAAAAGCATATAGACATCCAACATCTGCAAGTATTTTATTTTTTCAAAGTTATAAATCAATGGCTTTTATCTTTTGGAATCTTATGTACTTCAAGAGCTTTGTGTCTGTCCTTTATTTTCATTTTTGAATGAGTTTTACTAAAAGAGGGAGGACTGATGGTTTAACCTAATATAGGTAGAATCCAGAGATCAGAACAGGAAGAGAGAAATAGAAAAAGAAATGACAGTGCTTTGGGAAAACATATTTATCTGGGATATTAAAAGATTAACTGGGGTATATTCTCAATTTTAAGAGTTTATTTGAGCAAAACCTTCTTTGAATCAGGCAGCACCAAGGAAGAAATGACTAGCAGCTTTCCATAGATAGGAGGTAGGGGGAAAACTTTTACAGAAAATGGGCAGAAGCAAAACGAAGAAATTATTGGATTGATACAGGGCAAAAATGAGGAGCTTTAAAATTGGCCAAAGGCAGTGCCCAAATTGCTTACCGGTCACTATCTTGGTTCTGCACCCACGCACACAATTGCAAGTCTACTCAGGCTTAAGGAACAATAGCAATGGGATTTATTTAACAAAAATGGAAAAGCAAAGAATCACTAAAGTCAACATATGGCCATTTACCTTACTTAAAGCAATGTCCAGTCCATTAAGCCCCAGAAAAATAACAAAGATGGCTTCTTCCCACCACAGCTGATGTGGAGCTCCTCTTCCAAACAATAGGCCACATTTTCAAAATGGCGTCTTCTTTCTTCTGTATACACACAACAATCAGACTGTAGGCCAGGTTCCAACTTACGAGAACTACACAAAACACAACTGGAGATGCTTCCGGAACTGCCATGGTGCCCCAGCACAGCAGCAGGCCAACAACACTGCAAACAGCAACTACAACAGCCAGATGGCCCAACAGACTACACTCATTCATTTTAGGAAGGGGCCCGCTTCGGGCCTCTGCCTTCTTCCTTCAGCTGCAGTAAAGACAAAACTGGGAGCAGTTTCCATTGCTCGGCTACTTGCAAAGCCTCCAAAGTCACTGGCCACAAAGTCACCAAAGATTCAAAAACGTTTCTTCTTTTCCTACATCATGGTGACTTCTTCCTCTATTCCTTCAGCATGAAAACCACCTCTTCCATTCCTACATCATGGCGACTGAATCTCCTCCTTCAGTCCCTTTTATTTTTCATCAGAAACTCTGCCCCAAAATGCAAGCTTAGCATTTTACCTGGGGCTATTCATTCTCATCAGCAAACCCCCTCCAGGGGGCACTACCTTTACAGGATTTTGGACTCAGCCCGGTTACAGAATGACTCTACCATAAGCAGTTACCTTATTTGGAAACATCTAGGCATCTATTTGTGATGGATTGTGCTCTTAGGTTTTGATTTCTTAGCCTTGAAGTTTAGGTTTTGATTTACTTATGTTGGTTCCTGAGATATTAGAAGGACATCATCCTAAAGACTTCCCTGTCTAGTTCATCTAACAGAGCTGTACAATTAGTGATTCAGGAAGATTTGTCTTTTTAAAAGGATTGTTACTCTTAGGAAAGGTGCGTGTGTGTGTGTGTGTGTGTGCGTGCGCGCGTGCAGGCGCAGAGGAAAAAGCCCCAAGTTTTTCAATGTTGCTACATTTAAATGTTACTTGATTGAATATAGCTTTAAAAGCTCCCTCTCTATTCCCTCCTTCCTTTATATACATTTATGTGTTCTAATTTGAAAAATTTTCCTCACCTCCCTGTATCCTTATTTGACTATAAACATTTTTATTTCTGCCCCCTAGCCAAATCCCTCTAAGAGAGGATCTGAAACAATTTTATCACTCTCCTGAAATGTTTCAAATATAGATATGATATTTTTACTGGTCATATTCAATGCCACTTCCTTTTTAAAACCTTGTCCTCTTATGCTTTTTATTATTCTCTTCTTTGGAACTAGAGCTTCTTGCTGTTATGAGACAATATCACCTTGTTCCACTGCTTTAGCTTCAATGACTTTGTATTAACTTTGTATTTACAAGGGATGAGCAAGCTGCCACCTTATTTCACTGCTTATTTTCAATATATGACTTTCAATCTAGTGTCAGGATCATTTCTTCTTTAAAATGACAAGTAATAAAATTTAGAGCCTAAATTAGTGAGACAGTTCTGGACAATTAAAGTACATATGATGTCTTAAGAAAATTACTTCTTCACATGATGGGGGTCAGTAAAACTATTTTTATTTTGATGAAAACATTCAGCTCATAAGCATTTTTATTTCCCCCTGAATGCCCCAACTCACCAAGTTTGCTGATAACTGACCTTCACACATAATGATTTACTGGTGCACAAATTTAATCCCAATCTCTGTCCAATTTTTCTAATTACTTAAGAACATTCTGTTGGAACATTAAACTCAAAATTCCAAACTGACCTAGTTGTATTTTCTTCAAAGTCTACCATCTAATTCCAAAATCCAATCCATTTTCCAATTTCTTAAGTCAGAAGCATGAGATTCCTTACAAGTATTCCTATTTCCCTACAATTTATGAACAGTCCCATGATCAAAAATTTCTCTTTTTAAATCTCTTCATTCTGTTCTGTACTCTCCAATTCATCTCCTGAACTCTTAACTTATTTCCCCCAAATTTCTACAGGAGCCACAGAGTTTCTTTTGCTTCTGTCCTGCCTTTGTTTCCTTTCTCATTCTGAGGTCAAATTATTATAAATTGGAAATTATTATTATTATATTATTATCTTATTTAAAATTTTAGATGGCTTCCCTTAAACAAGGATATATATGCAATAAATATATGAAGTAATGTAAGGATAAACAAAAAGTAAATAATTGCAAGGGGAAGAAGAGAAAAATATTTAAAGAATAAGGTTGACAACACAATTTTTCATAATATGTATTCATATAGTTTTCACTGAGCGTCCTTGTAAATAATTATAATTAAGTTATAATTAAAAATCTTTAAAGGAAAATAAACATGTTCACTAAAATTGAAATGTACTAAAATAAATGAACCTATTCCCTGGCATAAACAGAGAAAATAATTACTTTAAATGACTTTGAAAAGCACAATTCTAAATCTCTGTACTTAATGTGGTTCAAGTTGTTAGTTGCTTGAGGATGAAAAGAAGTGAAGAGATCTAAATTTTTATTTACTGCTTTTATCATTTTTAGTCTTTGTATTTTTTTTCCTTATTTCTTATTGGCGTAACATTGTTTTACCACACTGTATGCCATTATTTAATAGTAATCCTAATGTCATTTTATTGAAATTGTTATTGATGTAACATAGGAAAAAGGGCAAAGTTAATTAAATTAATATCATTAAAAATTAAGATTTTCAAAAGCAAAAGAATGTGAGTATAAAAGCTAAGAAGTTGAGAGAAATCCTGTATTCTTTGACTTTTGAAAATTTCCTATTTTTTTGCTTATTCAAAAGGTTTAAAAACAATGACAATCTAATGCATTGAATATCTCTGCTGATTAAATTTTAGCCTCAAAAAAACCACTTCCTGATAAAAGGAACTGATGTTCAAGATGTGGCTGATTCCAGACTTAGCACAAGAAAGATACAAATTTTACTTTTTACATGTTTTTTTTTGCCTCAAGCAAGAAACTATCACACAAATCAATATGCAACAGACATGCACACTAATCTTATGACTAATCAGTATGGATTATTATGGATCTGGGATTAAAAATTTAAGTATTTAGGATCTGCTTTGAAATATTTAACAAACTAGAAAATGAGAAAAGCTAAATGTCAGGGGAGGAAAAAGATTATTAAGATTGACAAATATTTGTAATTATTGAAGTAGATTAGTTGTGTCCCTGAGCTAAGGTAGAAATGCATTTTCCAGAATTCCCTCCCCTATATAGTTCTGGGTTGTGTGAGCTACAGAAATCACTGTGTAGGAGATTTAGAAGACAGAGGCAAGTGGGGCACGAAGGTGACTGGAGGGGATTGGCCACAGTTGTCAGTGACCCCTTGGTTCACCTGTTGGTGTGGTATAGCAGCTGCTTCACAGAAACTCCAGCTCCTGCCAGATCCTCCTTTGGCTTCTTCCACACTTGACCGAAGTGCATATTTAGCTCCATGATGAAAAGTAAAGGTCTGAAGAGGGAGGTTTGCTGGTCACAGGGCAGCTGCAGGTGCCAGTGTTCTCCTGAATTTTTAATCATCCTTTGTACTCCCAGATTTCCTTCCTTCTTCCACTTATCACCAATTTGCATTCCAAGTGCTTTTCATCTATTCCAGGCCCGACACCATAGCCATTAATAAAAATTTCTCATAATTTGATTAATATTACAAGTGCCACTGTATTTCATGAATCCAACTTTTCATTTCAACGTATGTTGGAAAGTTGACTTAGGTAAGGGGGTTTCAACCTCTATATATTCTATGTTAAAAATCTGATTGAAGGAAAATCTAATCAGAGACATTTGGTTCTGAAGTTAACTCACATGATTTAGGCCAAGTGATTATATACAACTTTTTAAATCTTTCTTTTAAAATATAATATGTTTTTGAGTATTATAATCTCAGGGTATTCATTCACTGGTAAGAGAAGGCATTTTAAATATATTCAAATGAGATTTCTTCATATTCTTTTCTAAAATAGAAGTTTAGAAAGATACTCTATAGAAGCATCTTACAAACTACTTCATAACTTAATTACTCAATTTGAAATGAACTGATCTAATATTCATGTTTTTTTTTGTTTGTTTTTTAAGATTGATTGATTTATGCATACAAGCTCGGGTACAGGCCAGAGGCGTGGGGTGGCAAGAGGGTTCACCAGAGACAGAGTGGGGAGCAGAACAGGCAGATCGATGGAAATACACTGCTGAGGGGAGCAGCGGGCGAGACAGGAGAAGTCTGCCACGCCAGGTGGGAATCTCCCTGGCCGGGCATTGAACTCATGTCACTGATGCTAACAGCTCCACAGCACAGCGCTTAACCGCTGCACCACCAGGGAGGACCTAATATTCATGGGGTTTTTTTGCTAAATCACAAAGTGCCAATTAAATAAATACAAATTATCATAAATTACATATTAAATATCAAGGAAATTTTAGAACACAGCTTGAATTCAACAGGTATGTTCATGGGAGTTATGTCTGGTCTTGAAATTACATTATATACTGTAGACAGTCATCCAATACAAATAGTAGAGCAATTGTATTTAATTTTAATTGACCTCTACCTCTCTCTTTCATTATTTTTTACCTTTCCTCATCCCAAACCCCTGTCAGTTGGCCAAATCCAAGCAAATTAACCCTTACTGTCATCATTTTAAAGGGTTACTGTAGTTTCAGAGAGATGATTTTAAAAAATAAAACTCTTTTAAACAATTTCTTTGTTAGAAAAGCTATGTTTAAGAAAGTTATTTTAGGGTCATAAGTTATGACTATTCTGTTCACAGCAGAAATAGTTATTAAATAACAAAATGTCAAGTGTTACTGGAACTAACGCAACATTTCAAAAATATAGCTGTAATCCATACTTTTTTCATGATAAAAGAATGGGAAGATATGAAATTGTAGTTAGTGTGCCTTTTATAAAGTTATATTGTTAGCATGTAAATACTACTTAGAGGTTAATTATAGAGAATAAATATGCTGTATCAAACATTGCTTAAATTCTTGACTTGCTTACATGTGATACTTCCTACTTCTCTGATAAATGGCTTTGACATTCAATTCTAAATAAAACAGAGGACAAGAAAACAATAAAATCAAGAGAGAAAAAAATATATTTGAATATAAAAAATTGAAAGCTAAATCATTGTGATAATAAAAAATTACATTTGGAGGTTCTGACATCACTAAATTAAACCAAGAATGTTCAAACCAAATAGTTCATTATCAGAAGTTGGAAGTTACTTTAGATTAAACCTAAAAAGCTTTAAAGCACACATCACTTTAGTGAAGATAATGAGCTTTATAGCGAATGCAAAAGTATGTTTTTGTTTGTTATTTCTTAAATATCTAGGCTAGTTATGTCAATACAAAAGAATCCCTGACCTGAAGCCTCAGGGCTACTATGTGCACAGTGAGTGCTTTTCATTTTATATTGTGTTCTGGTTAAAAATAAATTATGAGCATTTCGAACTTTATCCTTAGAAAATAGTTGACTATTATAAATTAAGCTAAACCTCAAAAGTCTAAGCTATTTAATAAGAGTTCATATTCTCTATGATATACTTCTAGGTACAAGAAACATACTAGTACATTAGAGAAAACCACTGCTTTTTGAAGGTACTAACATAGCATCCAATGTTTTTATCTATTTGTTTTATTTTTCTCCTATTTTCCCTTCTTTTCATCCTGGATGTTTGTGTGGGCATGGGAAAACACATCTGAATCTCTGTCACTGATAATGTTCTAGGGAATTTTGTTTACCACAAAGACAAAAATTAAGTAATTTCACAGTACTTCAAGCAAAAACTGTCATGTAGCTCAGAGCACATTAAATGAGGCATAATTTACTAATATTTTTTCTTCCTTGTTAAAATTTTGCCAGTAGAGGCTAAAGTATTTAAACACTTACCTGCAACAAGAGAGATAAACTAGTGATCTAAATTTATTGTTTCTTTAGTTCTAGAAAATTACTGGTATACATACAAACAGCATTCTCATTGAAACTGGAAACACCGGATATTTATTTTTTTAATGTATATTTTTATTGTTATTTATGTCTTTTACATTTTGTATTCCCCTTGGGTAGCCCACCACCAATTCACCCGTGATCCATCTCCATGGTCCCTTGTGTTCTTTTCTATTCCATTTTGTGCGCTGGAAACACCGGATATTGAGTCCATAAATGGCAGCACTACATTAATTATAATATACTTAAAATAAGATATTGTACTTAAAACTTGCAAGGAAAACAAAATCTAAATATTCATAGCAGTCTTGGGAAAGATGAACAAAGCTGGAAGCATCATCAGTCACTCCCTGACTTCAAATTATAACACAAAACTATAGTAATCAAAACATACAGATCAATGGAACAGGATTGAGAGCCCAGAAATTAGCTCACCCATCTTACCACAAAGAAGCCAAGGATATATAATGGGGAAAAGACAAACTTCAAAAAATGGTGCTGGGAAAACTGGACGGTGATATGATTGGACCATTATCTTATCTTATCCAAATGGATTAAACTCTTGAAGTAAGAACTGAAACCATAAAACTTCTAGAAAAGGAACATACTGTAAAATTATTGTCATCAATGGTAAATCTTTTGCACAGCAAAGAAAACCTAAACAAAATGAAAGACAACCCATGAAATCAGATTAAAAATATAGTGTATAGTTTAAAAAATTTTAAAATATATTTAAAAAATCATAAAAATCAATAAGAAAAGGAAATCCAATTAAAAATATCCAGATAATCTGAATAGATATTTTCCTAAATAAGATATACAGATAACTAATAAGTGCATGAAACAATGTTTATCAATTCTTGATGTAATCAACAAGGATAATGTAAACCACAATTACAGTGAGATACCACTTTACACCCATTAGTATGACCATTATAAAAAAGATAAGGAATGACAAATATTGGTAAGAATGTAGTGAAAAGGAAATGATTTTACCCTATTGTTGGGAATAGGAATTTCCAAAGACAGCAAACTCACTAACTTGAGAAGATATCTGCACCTCCATGTATGTTGCAGCCTTACTTATAATAGCTAAGATATGGAAACAACCTAAGTCCCCGTCGATTGATGAATGGACAAATACAATGGCTTATATACAATATACTATATTTATTATTCAGTCATAAAAGAAGGGAATCTTGTTGTTTGCTACAACATGAACTTTCAGAACATCATGTTCAATGAAATAAGTGGGACAGAGAAAGACAGATACATGATCTCGCTTATATGTGGAATCTAAAGCAAAAACAAGTGAAAACTAAAAAGTTAGAATATTATACATTGTAAGTGCTAAATATTCTCAATTTTTTTATTCACCTTCATATTAGATACTATGTGCAAGGTATACATATCAAAATACAGAGGGTTGAATTTTTCCCAATTTAGGTAGTGTATCACACTTTAAAAAACTTACTTCAATTGAAATCCAAATACTTAGGTGTGACTATTTCCTGGGAGGTACTTAGGACAAGTATACATTGGTCATTATTCCTGAGGAAATAATGTTTGTATTTCACAGACCCTGCATGTGAGGATGTAGTTACTAAGTGATGGCAGAGTGATATTTATAGCAGACTACATTTATGGAGCACTACTAAATGATTGTGCTAAATGATTCTGAAAGTTGAATTCATAATTAGCTAATCTTTACTAGATGCTTTACTCTGCCTTAGGCACGTTACACCTAACTGTGGATACAAAATGAGTTTGAGTAGGCACTAATAAGTCCCACTTGATGTAGACAAAAACTTGTGGGCAGAAGGGTCAGAAGTGCAAGAGCCCTCTGATCTCTTGCTATCCTGTGGATTGACTCAGAGATATAGATAGACAAACCTAGAGACCCACCTCTCAGTTGTTCTCTTTTTTGATGAGTTCAATGACAATCTCACTTGTCTCTACAATGAGATTTATTCATTGCTAAGCACTCTACTATGTGATATTTGAATGCATATCTCATGTAATACTCATAACAACCTTGTGAATTATTGTTACTCTTATTGCCATTTTACAGTTGAGCAAACTGAAATAGAGTTTTTTGGTTTTTATTTTTCCCATGTTATAAATTATTCCAGAACTGGATATATTATAAAATGGCAGGTGAGATGGTTGAATATAGGGATAATAGACATAATAAGTTGAGGTCTTGATTTATAATAATCACTTTGGAAAAGAAGAGGAGTCTAAATTTTATAAACATGGCAAAATTATTCTCAGCATCACAGGTAGTAGGTGGGGAAAATGCCAGAACTAAAGCAAGATGAATAAGTACTCTCCTTCAGTACAAAATTTAAGAGGGCTCTAAAAATCTTGGTGATTAAAAGAATATTTTAATGCAAGATTTAAAATTTTAACATTAATGTAAAAATCTGTGATGAATAAAATATTGAATCTTTAAGTAAAAACAGCATCTTTATTAGATGTTAAAAATTTTCATAACAAGAATTAAAAGTTTTCCAAAATAGATATTAAAATGTCTTTCCATTGTGATGGTGAGTCTAAATTAAGCAGACTCAGGATTCGCGATCTAGGTATTGGGGAGAGTACACTTACAAATGAACCCTCATAAAATTCTTCTAAGTGATTTTGTCTCTGGCTCCAGTATGGCTTTTCATGCGCAAGATAGGTGATCTGAACTTGAATGCTCTTAGTCTGAGCTTAGATTGCATGCTTGTAGCTATTGTCTGTTGATGTTTCTTAGGATATAAAAGATAAAGAGTCAAATATAGCTTAAAGAATTCAAGATTGATGGTCAAGCATAATGGTGATGATATGGACTTGAGTTGTTAGGAAGAAAGCAGAGAAAGTGACTTATTTAATTTCCCTTTTGTGTTCCCATTTAGAAATTTAAGATCTCTATAGTTTGGTTTCAAAGACAGAGGACAAATGAAAATCTTATTCAACTTTAAACTTTCCTTGCCTCTTTTGGTAATCTTGTCAGTACCAAGAATTCAATTACTGATTATAAGAAGCCTAAAGCAGTTTCTCTTGCATCTTGTGGTCTAGTAGTATATTTTCTTGTAAGAAATAGAAGACACAGGGCCTCCCTGGTGGCCCAGTGGTTGGGCGCTGCGCTGTGGAGCTGCCGGCAGCGCGCAGTGCGAGTTCGACGCCCAGCCGGGGAGAATCCCACATGGTGCAGCAGACCTCTCCTGCCTCGCCCGCTGCTCCCCTCGGCAGTGTGACCTCTCCTGCCTCGCCCACTGCTCCCCTCAGCAGTGTATTTCTGATCTGCCTGTTCTGCTTCCCCACTCTGTCTCTGGTGAGCCCTCTTGCCGCCCCCCGCCTCTGGCCTGTATCCCAGGTTGTATGTGTGGATGAATGAATCTTTAAAAAAAAAAAAGAAAGAAATAGAAGATACAATTAAGAATGATTTGAACACTAACATGATTGACTAACAGTCTTATATAACAGAAGCACTGGAAGTAGGGTGATTTTTTTTCCATGGTTGGATAATTCAGTATCTCAGTAATATAATCGTGGACTCAAGTTCTTTCATTTTTAAACATTGCCTCCTCATACTAATTGTTCTCATAGTTGTACGGGGTTATGCAGATCTTATGCCTCCATGCAACGAAGTCCTTGCTTCCCCTTTCAGTTACAAGTAAAGCGTTCCCAGAATCTCTCACTCAGTATCTTATTTTATAGCCAACTGTGGATACATATATTAATTTGTTTGGCTTGGGGAATGGTATAGTATAACTAAGTACATGCTTTGGAAGGTACAAAATTTGCTCCATTACTTACTGTCCATGTAACACATGGACATTTAATTTACATTCTCTGTGCCACAATTTTCTTATACTTATTGAGTTATTGGAATGAAAAACAAGAGGCAATATTCATAAAGTTCTTAGAGTATAATCCTGCAGGTAATATAACTCTGTGGGTATTAGCTACTATCATTTTATCATGATCTTAACTGTAACAGGTGTAATTTAACATGAGAGGTAAAAAAGTGCAATCGCCTGATTATAACTTTATAAGAAGGACTTTGTTAAAAGGACATCGCATTGGGTAATATGATTTCTAGTAATATGATTTGGATATGTTATCTGTGAGAAAGAGTAAGAATAAGCTTGCAGACTACTATTTTATTTAAGATATATCTAAATCATGTAATTAAAGTTGTTGTTTGCATGGCTAAAAATTAGAACTTTGTCTCAAGCCAACAACATTGACTTTATGAAAATAGTCTGATTTGACTTTTAGAACCAGGCATTATACATGTCTGCAGAGTATATATGGTACATATAAGCATCAGGATAAGTAAACTGATATCTATTTTGTTGGATTTTATTGTTATGGTCCTTACTAAACACATAGAAAGAAGAGAGATGGGGAAATAGTTTTAATCTATTCAGATCATAAAAATCCAATTTGGAGTAATCTTCCATTAGATATAAAATGTACTATTGCTAAAAATGCTTTTAATAGTGCCAGAATAGTTTAGTTCCTTACGTATAATATTTTGAGATCCCCAATTGCAATTTTAAAATTCAATTTCAATTTCTTTCTGCAAGGTTTAAACTCACCAATCAGATTACCATTACTTATTCATATGAAATTCTCCAGAATTCAATAGAATAAGGTTTAAAGAGTAAAGTTATATTACAACTGAATCATGGAGATATGTTTCCCTGAGACCAGTAATTTATAACTTAGTATCCTTGAGAGTGGGCTCTGTGCCCCATACATTCCTCTGAGCTAAAGTTAAAAATTCCCCTAACTACTCTTCCTTCCATCCCCTCCTTTCTATGGAATCAGTGGAGAAAAAAGGGTGGGGAGGAATATTCTCATTTTATCAATGTTAAAAAAATCATCTATGGTATTGGCCCTCCTTCAACCATTGCTCAATCTCAATTTCTTACTTAATGATAAATATACTCCTTTATACTTTTCTCATTTGGTTTTGAATACACTCTCTAAAACTTTCATTGTTGAATCCAAAGGTTATTCTCAGTTTTCTTATTTGATTGATCAGCAACATTTGCTAATATGGTATATATACTACCACACTACATCTTTGTCTACATACTATTAATTCCCTTTCTTTTTAAAAATACACATATAGAATATCACCACATCTCACCGTATGTACTGTTTCTATCATAATCAAAATTACTGTCATATTTTCCTGGATTAGTTCACTTGCCTCCTTACTATTCTATTTCCAACATGGAATTCTTTCAATCTTCAACATAGCAAAAGAAGTTACATAAGTCAGCTCACTTTTTCCTCTGTTCAAATCTTTCAATGACTTCCTATATCAATCAGAGTAAAAGCCTAATTTTGTAGTACTTAACCTTTAGATATTATAATATGTTGGTATAATTCTAGTCTCTTAAGGATATCATAGGGAGAAGAATCTCTAAGATGCTAAAATTGTTCTTAAAATTAAGGAAAACATAATGCTAAAACTTAATTACAGATTGATGAAAAGTTAGGAGCTTCATATTCCATATTTCAAGATAGATCACCTCTTCAATCAGACCTTAAAGGTTATCCTTGCCCCTTCAGAGCAATTTTTATGTAATTAGAATTAAAAGAACAACATTTTGGAAATCCTTAAATTATCTATTTGCTTGATTTTTTAATTTAATCTCTCATTTTACAAATAGCTTATATATACTAGAATATTTTAAGGAATAGAATTCCAATTTTCCTAATTCTATGCATTAGATTTATTAGAAATTCAAATGCTTGTTTTCAGGTGCTATGGTGTTTGGAATCAGTGGGGGAGGAAAAGGGACTATTCTCATTTTATCATTGTTAAAAAAAAATCCAATGGATAAACCAATGGAATCTAGTATGAACTTGACATGACCACTAACTTGACAATTTAAGGTTTTTCCTGATGTGTTAGAACTATTCTAGATGGATTTAGCAGTCTTAATTTAGTCACTGCAATTTCAATCAACTTATTATTTTTTTGCTGAAAATTTCCATAGGCCATTTTCTCTCTGCTGTTTTCCAGTACAATTTGGGACAACAATGATTTCTTCTATTCCTGAACAGCCATAATTTAGAGTTTATAATGTAATTTTAATGCATGGCATAATTATTTAATTTCATTCCCAATGTTTCCCTGTATTAGACATTTACCTTATAAAATTCTCAAAGAAAACCTATAGTATTTGGTATCAGAGGTGTTCTATAACTTTTCTGTTTAATTAAATAAACATTTTTACCATGACAAGATGTAATTTCTATTTCTGAGCAAAAGAAAGAAAATGTAGCCAAGAAATATTTAAATTCATGAAACTGACATACTATTTGTATCAAAAGAACAAATCAATGTAACAGCTTTTCTCAGTTTCTTTGGGAGTGATTATGATTTTTTTCTTTTGTTTTAAATTATTTTTAGCAAGTTCTATTTCCAAGATTGGCTCAGATCCTCTAAAACTTGTACATGATGCTGTGGAGGAAACTACAGACTGGATTTATGGTTTCTTTTCTTTGTTGTCTGACATTATCTCATCTGAGGGTGATGAAGAAGAAGATGATGATGGTGACGAGGACATTGATAAAGGTATGAGCAGCATCAGACACATGTAACATCTGGGGGGATATTAATTATGCGTTAAAGTGGTTTAAGTCAAAGTATAAATGAGCACTTGGTTAGGCTAACTGTAAACTAATACTTTCCTAATAGCATATCAACAGACAGCCAAACTCAGTAGATTAAGCTCTACATTTGGCTTTCATCTTATAGCTTATCTGCTACTATGGCAGAGTTATAAAAGTTACTCTAATGTATCATTAGAGTAGCATTTTAGTAAAGAGGATCTTATTATGCACTACTGCAAATCCACAAGATAAACTTACATTTAAATACTTCATTGGGGAATATATTAGTAGCTCTGTCTCAAATTTATCCTTAGAAAAACTGGGGGGAAAACAACAATGTTAAGATTAAATATACATATAAATGTTTTGTACACATAAGTCATATTCATAGTAAAAATAGCAGAAAGAAATTCTACTAAAATCATTATCAAAGGTAAATTTATTGAACCAAGTGGGGAGATATAGATTGGAGCACACATTGTAAATGTCACAATTATCTAACCTATGCACTTTCTCATATATATTAATGAATAAAAGGAAATAATAAACTCAAAACACATATAAATCACTATCAATAGGATGTGACAAAACAAAGCATTGTGATTCTGCCTTTAGATGGTATTTTAGTATCAGCTTTAATTATCAGAAATCATGTATTCATCCTTGACTACCAGGAATTCTTTTATTATTTTAGCCCTTAATATTACTTTGTCTGAATTTGTATTTTGGGGGCCCAGTGAGAGGTCAAGATGAACAAAAGAGAACCAAAATGAACATAATACATAAACTCTAATGTATAATTTGGATCACTGCCACAATTTTATTGAACTCATAAAAAGTGAAGCTAGCTCAAGTATATTTGTACGTAAACTAAGTTTATGTTTTTAAAACGGAATTAGAGATACAAAGTAATGTAAGAACTACTATTGTCAAAACAGATTTTTTTTTTTAATAATGAACACAGGAAAATGGGAAAATAGAGAAACAGTATTATACTATGTTATGTTTTTCTAATTTACTGTTTTTATTTGGTTTAGGAGAAATAGAGGAGCCACCCTTGAAAAAAAAAGGTTCGTTATTTTCATCTGTAAAAAAATTATTTTTCTTGTGATAATGTTGATTTTCATTATGGCTCAAACATAGTTTACTTGAGTTGTAGCCTTAGCTTATTTTTAATATAGAGTTTTAGCTTAATAATTAGATCAAGATTTATAGTTAGGAAAAGAAATACTGTATTCCTTCCAATAAAACTGATCCCACTGTTTTTTCAGTTGATTATTTAATTGATGCTCTCTTCAGTAGATGTGCCAATTCATCCATTCACAGATGAATATGAGTTGGAATTGCAGAACTGAATGGTAATTTCTGTAGCCTTGTAAATGGCCTAGAATTTAGAGATGCTCATCCTCTTTTATCTCACTGTAACCAAGTATATTGACTTAAATTCTTAATTTTAAGCCTTCTTATTTTATTGTCAGTTTTCCTTTGCATTTTTAGGTGTTATTATGGAACATGTGACTGAGATAGTTGGAGGAATATAGTCTTACAGACACATGCACATCCAGTCAATATGTATCATGTATTATCCTACAACTATAGAGTTATCTGGATATGCTTGTATGTGGTATAAAGGATTACTTGCAGGAATAGCAAAGATCTTCAGTAACCAAATAGGATAGTCACAAATAAAAAAGATGGGAAAGCTAAGACTAAGAAAAGTTGCTATATTTATAGGGTAAGAACCTGAGAGGGACAGAGATTTTAATAGGAAATATATTTAAATGGAAAATAAGATGGGAAGAATAAATATAGTCAAAATGAATATTTTACCAAAAATTATGTAATAATTTAATGTAATCTTCATCAGAATATCAGTGGTATTCCTCAAGAAATTATACAAATGTGGGGCCTCCCTGGTGGTGTGACAGGTTAAGTGTTAGCACTATGAAGCGGTCTTCAGCCACTGCAGCAGCATGAGTTCAATCCCTGGCCAGGGAGCTGCCCACATGGTGCAGCAGACCTCTCCTGACTCGCCTGCTATTTTCCTCAGCAGTGTACCTCAGTAGATTTCACCTGCTCTGCTCCCCACTCTTGTCTCTAGTGAATCCTCTCACCACCCCACACCTTTGGCCAACATCCCAGTTCTTGTATGCATAAATAAATAAAATCTTAAAAAAAAATAAATTATCGTACTCTATGCTTGCTAGAAAGGACAAATAATCACAATATTTTATTTTAAACACTAGTGCATTTGTTATCTAGTCAGTCATTGATTTCTGTTGTGACCCAAGGAAAAAAAAGTAATTATACAAATGTTATATAGAACTATATATAGTATACTATATAACTGTATACTATGTAGTATACAGTATATAGAACTGTAAAAGTTCTTGGATAACAAAACAATCCTAAGAAAAAAGGAGAGAAAAGTTCATCACATTGCATTACTTTAAACTATAAAGTAACAATGCATGGTATTAGAATAGAAATAGACTCATGGATTGAGTCTATTGAAAGCCCTGGAAGTAAATGACCATGCATATCAATACTTAATTCATGATTAAGGAGTTACAACCATACAATGTGGAAAGGAGAATTTCTTTAAATGGTGCTGAGTAAATTGGACTGCCAATATAAAAGACCGAGGTTGGCTCACTGTCTAGCTACATACACAAATAAATTCCAAATGGATTAAAGACTTACTATGAGACCTGCAAAAATAAAGTATCTAGAAGAAAGCATTGGCAATGTATTTCATGACATCAGAGATAAGCTATTTTTGGATACTCAAACCCTAAAGCAAGGGAGGTAAAAGAACAATAGACATTTGAAGTTATCTCAAATTAAAAAAATGTTTACACAATGAAAGACGATATAGTAGATTAAAAATACTTCCTACTGAATGGAACAAAATACATACACATTATGCTACTAACAAGGGATTAATATCCAAGATATATAAAAAACCTATATAATTTAATAATTCGAAAACAAACAACCCAATTAGTAAACGTATAGCAGAACTAAGCAGAGATTTCACCAAAGTGGATATCCAGAAGGCCAGTGGACATATGAAAACATGTTCATTATCACTTCCAATAAGAGAAAGGCCGGTAAAATCACAAAACCACAATGAACTACCATACCCATGAGAATGGCATATATTAAAGAGAGGATGTGGGGAAATGGGAACCTTATTACACTGTTGATGGGAATGAAAACTGGTACAAGCCATTTTGAAAAGCTATCCGTATTTCCCTTAAAAACTGAGAATCAAAGTACTCTATAGCTCAGTAATCCCGCCTTTGGATAACTATCTGAAGAATATGAACCCATCAATTCAAAAAATTATAGGCCCTACAATGTTTATTGTAGCATTATTTACAATAGCTAGGGCATAAAAATAAGTTAAGTGCCACTGACAGAGGATGGATGAAGAAGGTGTATGTATACACAACGGAATACTATTTAGTCATGAGAGAAATGCAATGTTTCCATTTACAGGAAAAGGGAAGGCGTTCTGGGGAATTAATTGTTGTAAAACAAATCAGAATGACAAGGACACTATTTGGTACTTACATATATGATTCAACAAAGTAAAATATTTATAAAAATTAAATTTTCTTTAAAAAGGAAGTGAGGTTTCTGAGTTTAAGAGGAAGATGGGGAAAGGGTCAAAGGTATATAAGGGGTGGTGATGAGAATAAATTAAAAAAGGGACAATGCAGAACAAGGGATACCATCCTGTGGTGCATTTGATGTGAGGGGCAAATAAATAGTTGACAGTTAAACCAAACGATATAATTGTGACTGTTAGTTACTGCTGCATATGTTTGGCAGCATGTAGGATATGTTTACCCTAGAGCAGAAATTGTTGGCTTCTGTAATTACCTCCCCAGTTTACTGTGGAGCTTCAGTCTCATCTGAATAGATGATGATGGACTCACTTTCTGGGATAAAATACACTTTGTGTATATTAATTTAGGAAATTTGAACTTGTAACTTGTCTATCAAAGAGAGTTAAACTAGTAAAACTCAGCTGTGGCAAAACCATCCTGAAATGATTATGTTCAAAGAAGGAAGGTTTTCCTGACTCTAAAATATAATGTGACAAGCCAAGAACTCAAGGCATACTTCAGCTGTTGAGCTCAAGTTTAGAGATTCTAGATTAGTTAATAAACACTGTGAGGTCAAAAAATCTTTTTATAAGTAATCTCCAATGGATAGTGACCATACATAGTCAAAGTTTAAATTAACATGTTGTTAGTTATCCGAAAAGAACACCTTTTATATATATTAACTCCAACTGGATATGGAAAAGGGAAAGATGTTGTCTTAGAAATTGAATTCTATAAGAATACCATAAGATCATGTTCTCTGTAAATCAATATCCAGTATTTACTAAAGAATTAGTTCTTATTGGTTTAAAGAATCTTTCTTATTGGATTAAATTTCCCCATGGAATTATTTAAAATCAAATTTCATGTAAAGATTAGCATAAATTGCAAGTCCAACCAAACCTGTCTAATTATTGTTTCTTAAATTATTGCCTTGATTCAACAAATAAACAGAAAAACTACTAAATAGTTCTTTAAGATTCTCTTAAACAAATAGTAATGCTCGTAAGTCAAAGAGGCCTAAAGAACATCTGGTTTTAAAACCATGTACAGTAATGTCTTGAATGATTACTTGGATAATTGACTTTAAAACACCCAAATATTTTCCTTAATAATATTATTAAAAGTTTCATAAAAATCATTATTTAAGGAAAAATTTTGTGTATCCTATTTTGGGTACCGAAGTTAGATAAAAACAAATATTAGTTGAAATGTACTAAAGAAATACACTTCATTATAATTGTTTTTTATAAGATTTTTGTAGGGTTGTAGAAGCAATGAGTACGTTGAAGCAATATGTAATATTTTAAAACATTTAATGTATGTCCTGTAGGTAAAAGGATACATTACATGTATGTGTATTACTACTGGAGAAATGGTGCTGTGAGTTTATCCCATCTTTGGTGGATTATTTTATACATTTTCATATTTAAAAATCATGGTTTAGAAAGTATTCATGGGTAATCGAGAAAAATAGATAATCTCTTAAAATATTTGATTTATAGAATCCATCTAAATGACCTTTCATTAATATTCTTTCCTATTCTGATATATTCAATAATATTTAGGCTTTTTACATTACCTAAAGTAACAGGTTATGGCATTCTTTATTCAACTGTCCTGATCTATGTGAACCATTTAAATGCACTCTTAAAATGCTAGTTTCATTTGTCCATTTATTGTATTTTTACGAAAATAAAAATTCCTCCGCCTTGCTGTTTATGAGTAGAGTTTGCAGTTTTAATTTGATGTGGCACAATGGTCCAGTCACCTAAACTCAGGGTTGTGCTACTTATGATTAAATAAATTATTAATATGGATGGATTTTTTGAATCTGCTACTCCATGGCTTATTTATAAATATAGCTTTAGGGCATTAGATGAAGTATCTAATGTCTTTATATTTTTTATGCACATTTATTTTTCAAGTAGTCAAAATTTTAAAATATTGCAGCATTTTTACTTTTCTCAAACCTATCATATATATTATTTATAAAGGTACTGCTAAGTAAGGTATTAGCAATACCTATGGATTATTTAGAATGGCTGATAAAGGTATACTACTTCCATGAAATTCAGAAAATGGTCAACTCCCAGGAGAGAAAAACACATTTCTGGCAAATTGTGTTCTGTTTTTTGTTTGTTTGTTTTTCAAATATTTTCAAGTAAATTCAAAGGTGATAATCAATTATTCAGCTGAGAGATCTTCAGCAATACATTCCTTTTTGTTTTACTATGTCATTTTCACACTACTTGGAAGGAGCTTTTTTTAACTGAATAATATTACCATAATAAATTGTCATCTTTGTGTGTGTGTATGTGTATACATACATACATATTCATAAAGCATATAGGCATGTATGCATATATGTGCATAAGGCTTTTCCACACTGATATCTTTAAAAGTAAACAAGATTTGACTTTTTAGTGAACCCTATTTATTTATAGCTATAGATGACATTTATCCACAGACACAGAAAAGACTTTTAAAACTTTATGCATGTCATAAAGAGATGCTTTTCTAATAGAATTTCACTTTTCAGTGACAAAACATAAATGTTTTTGAAAATTTATAATGTATTAATCTTTAGATTCATGTAATTATGAAATATAAAATAAATCTTGCAATTTTAATATAATACACTTTTTTTTCTAGAGAAGTGTGATTGTATAATCAAGAAGAAATATTTCCAAATGTAAAAATATATTGTTCCTGGAAAAACATTTTATGAAAGAAGTGGAATGAAAATATGAATTCAAAGAGAAAAGGCAAAATTGTAGAATTTCCAAGTGTCAGAAAGGAGCTTATTATTATATATTTTAAACTGAAAGTGAACAGTCTCAATAAGGCACTTAGAGTTTATCAGCTTGAAAATACTTTATGACAAAAAAAGTTCAGATATGGGCCTCCCTGGGGGCTCAATGATTAAACGCTGTGCTGTGGAGCTGTCGGCAGCAACGGCGACACGAGTTTGATGCCCGGCCGGGGAGATTCCCGCATGGCGGGGCAGACCTCTCATGCCTGCCCGCTGCTCCCCTCAGCAGTGTATTTCCGTTGATCTGCCAGTTCTGCTTCCCATTCTGTCTCTGGTGAACCCTCTCGCCACCCCATGCTTCTGGCCTGTACCCCAGCTTGTATGCATAAATAAATAAATCTTTTTTAAAAAGTTCAGATATTATTTTCAAAATGTGAAAGGAGATGTAGAGATTTCCAATATTTTCTGAGGGAATGTCAAAGGAAAAAAGTGAAGTTACTATAATAAAAATGAACATTTTGGTACCTGAATAACGCTTGGATTCTGAGAGAGCAAAACAGGGAGGTTTATGATTCCACCATGTTTAACAATGTATGTCCTTAAATAATCTCTAAGTTGGAAGGTTGACATAGTTTATTCCTTCAACAAATGTATATTTCACTTTTTTTATGTATCATGCAATGTGCTAGGTGGAGGAGAACAAGTAAGTTTTCATGGTAACATTCCAAATCTGATGATGAAAATTTATAAGTAAATAAATGACTATAATGTAGTTTTTATATGGTATTCCTAACAAATGGTGTTAAATATCCCTTACTAATATAATATGAGGACCTGTGTAATATGGTGGTCTATAGCTAAAGTAATTGCAAATGAATGAAAGGTTAATTATTTATTATAAAGTCAGGAAAAGATCATATTGAACAGTTTGATGAGTAAATAAGCAATTGATCTTATACTTTTTATTTTAAATAACTGTTGATATTTACTTGTTTATTCAGTGAATATTTATTAAATGCCTACTGTATGCCTGCCTTTTTTAAAAATTGGCTTAACATTAGTTTACAACACTATAAGATGCAGAGGTATATGTTCACACGTATATGTATACCAACACACAACACTCACTGCCAACTCACCCATAGTCCTAATCCATAGTCCATTGGGCCTCCTCCTCCCTTTCTTCTCCACCTTTTCTCTTTTCTTCTGTTATTTTCAATTTTATAGCCATATTTTTAGAGTTTCTATTTGGCTTGGTTTGACCCTTTTTTTTTTTTTGTTTATCTATGTTCCACGTATGCATGAAATCATCTGGTATTTGTCTTTCTCCTGATTTATTTCCTTACCATGATCTCCTCCAGGTCCATCCATGTCACAAATCACAAGAGCTCATCTCTTTTAATAGCTCAGTAGTATTCCATTGTATATGTATACCACATTTTCTTAATCCACTCCTCTGTTGTTGGGCGCTTAGCTTGTTTCCATACTATGGTTGGCTATTGTAAATATTGGTGCAATGTATATAGAAGTGCATCTATTCCTTCCAATTAATGTTTTTGTATTCTTCATGTAGATACTTGGGAGTGAGATTGCTAGATCTAGTTTTATTTTTTTTAAAGATTTATTTATTTATGCATACAAGAACCAGGGTGTAGGCCAAAGGTGTGGGGTGATGAGAGGATTCACCAGAGACAGAGTGGGGAGCAGAACAGGCAGATCGACTGAAATACACTGCTGAGAGGAGCAGCGGGCAAAGCAGAAGAGGTCTGTGCCAAGTGGGACGCTCCCTGGATTGGGATCAGACTGGTGCTTCAATGGCTCTGGATAGTTTCATACTGCTGAGACTTAACCCCTTATGCCACCAGGGATGCCCCAGATCTATTTTTTAATATTTGGAAAACCTTCATATGAGTTTCCATAGGGGCTGGATGGGTCTACATTCCTTCCAATAATTTTTCTCCATTTTCTTCCATACCTTGGTCAATTATTGATTCTGATCTTTTTGATATGGGCCATTCTCATAGGTGTGAGGTGGTGTCTCATTGTGGTTTTGCTTTGCATTTCCCTGATGATAAGTGATGACGAGCATTTTTGCATGTGCCTATTTGTCATTTGTATGCCCTCATTAAAGTAGTATCTATTTAGTTCTCCTACCATTTTTTGGGGGTTTTTTTGTTTGTTTGATTTTATGAGTTCTTAATAGATCTTAGGTATTATTCAACTTGTTAGTTGTATGATGTGCAAGTATTTTCTGCCATTCACTTGGTGTCTTCATTTTAATGATAATTTCCTTCATTCCGCAGAAGCTTTTGATTCTGATGTAGTGCCATTTGTTTATTTTTGCTTTTGTTTCCCTTAACACTGGAGCTGGGTCCCCAAAGACATCTATGAAGATGCTCTCATGGAGTGTTTTGCCTGTTTTCTGCTATGTGTTTTATGGTTTCAGGTATTATATTCAAGTCTTTAATTCATTTTTGTACATGGTATGAGGTATGGATCTCATTTCATTATTTTGAATATGGCCGTCCATTCCATCCCACCCCCAACTGTATGGTAAATGAGCCATCGAGATAGTAACTCAGATAAAACAGTGTGGTCAATACATACCTGGTAATGATGAGGTTAAAGTTTTATACAAGTATTTTTATCATTTTAATTCTCTTCATTATTCATAAATATTTCATGTCAAAGTGAAAACCATGCTCATTACACAAATGGCTATACACACATTCATATATAGTGAGGGAAAGAGGAAATTCAGTATTCCTAAAACAAATTTAATAAGAAATACCTATTTTGTCTAGTCTATTCAGAATAGGCATCTTAGTATTTACCCATTTCTTTTCAAATATAAAGTACTTGTTTCTAAGAAACCTAATGTGATTTTGCTTTGATATTTCTATATTAATATTTATGTGATGCTTATTTTTCTGATTATATAAACAGTTCCAAAAAGTATAATTCTTTGGTGGCCACATCGTATCTTAATTTTTTGTGCTACATTTCTAAGTTCAGCAAAATGTATTCACTTTTTAAAAATTATTTTTACTTAAACTTCAGTCTATAATACATGTCTATGTAAGAATAATCATTGTAACATTTATGTCCTTTGGAATGCATATATTTGGAAGACAATAAAAGTCAACTAAAAGAAATTGTCAGGAGAAATTTTTGAATGCCATTTCCTGACATCTAGCTTTAAAGTTAAGAAAAAATAGTTTTTATTATTCAGAGCTATGTACACTCAGTATTTTGAGCAGGAAAACTAGTCTTCAATTTTAGGGGCATGAGGAACTTATGTATGAAATCGCCACTTGCCTTAGAGGAACTAGAAGCCCCTCTGCATTGTACTTAATTTCCTTGCTTCCTAACTACTTAACTCTTTGAAATAGGGAACTGTCCTTAAGTTTAAACAGGACCCAAATATGAATTCTGATATTGTGTGAGATTATACCTGATAACATGTCAATGGGAGAGGAAGAAACTCTCTCTAGCTGGAGCAAAACAAATTACATCCTCCTTATAGTCCTGTTTTTAAATTGCCCTAAAGCTTCTCAGGTTGAAAACAGTCCAATAAATTTAAACTCCTTCCTTTCATTGTGTATTTTTCTCACTTTATTGAAAACCACAATAACTCTTTGCAGTCAGGGTGAAAAAGGAAGAGCCAGGAAATCTGAGCATCATAAATATTCAAAACTTTAGAATTAGACCATTCAGAAAGTTGTAGCGCGTCACAGGGAGTAAGATAGATGGACCTGTTTCCCTGCCAGCTATTTCATTGCATCTATCTTTACTGGCAGCTCCAGTGGCTTACACCAGACTGAGCATTAAGTGTATGAAAATATGGTGAGTGAAAAAAGGAGGGAGAACAGAAAAGTGACTAAACTTGTTAAAATTCATAGACTCGGAATATTGGTTACTAGATCGTTCCTAGTAGCATTGTTCAGCAGGTACATTTATCTTTGGCTCTCTCCCCTAAATAAGTTTAGATGAAAACTCAGTTCCATAACTGCACTGCTGCATATTGCCTTTAGGCTGCAGAAGGAACTGAGTGCTTTGTCTTCCTTCTGCCTTCCTCAAAACTTTGAACGTGATTGAAAAAACTCGAATACAATGAGGAGATACTTAGGTCGGTTTCCCTTTTGTCATGACTAAGTCATTTAACTTCAGTGACTCTCAGTTTTCACATCTGTGGAAGAAAGATGCTGGATTTATTTGTGTCCAGGTCTTTTCCAGATATCATATCTTATGATTCTATAATTTAATTGTAATGTAATATATGAAAAATTGTGCCAAAAGTTTCATCTTGACTAGTTTTTGCAAGTCAAAGCATGAGTTAATATCTTCTAGGATATCTTCTAGGAGTTATTTAGAAATGCTGAGCCAGGCCCAATCTAGACCAAATGAGTCAGAATCTGCATTTTAAGAACATATCCATGTGCATTTTACTCATACGCACACTGAAATTGGAGAAAGATCATTTAGACAGTAATTCCTACTTCTAACTCTGGTTCTGAAACCACCAGAGAACTTATTTAAATTGGAGACCATTAAAGGATCCTTTACCATGAGAGACTAATTGATCGAGTTTGGGCTGCAACTAGGAATGTATTTTAAAATCTCCCCAGATGATTCTGATGGGCCGCCACCACATTGATCATATCCAGTACATCATCAAACATGAAGCACACACTAACAGACCAAACCACATCCAATCTGTGTAGTCCATCAGTGATTATCTTATAAAAGGTATTATTTGCAATAATTTCCTCCTTTGTCTAGATTATAAAAAATAGTGGAACACATCTCATTCTATAGAAGGAGAGAATAAAATTAAAAAAAAAATGAATTATCGTGAGACTAATGGGATAATAACAAAAAGGAAATTGGACAGCATCATATTATATTTATTTTGAAAATTTTTGTCGCATACACATTTTGAGACCACTATTTTCTTGGAAAAGTTTGGCTTATTTTACAACATTTTATCAATCAAACCTAACAAAATAAATACACAAATCATTTACATTCTAATATGTATTAATATATTTAATGTACGTTATAATACATAATATACATATAAATGGTAATTTTATTTAGATTTTTAATGTACGTAATTTAAATACTTAAATTAATCCTATATTAAATATGTATTATATATACATATATAATTTAGATGCAATCTTTGAAGGAAATTGTTCTCAAGATTTGCTTATCACTATATCTAAACTGTAAGTGCACTTAATCACTAACACTAGGTGCTTCAACACCTAACACCAGGGGGAGAAAAATATTCCTTTCCATGCTATTTATTAATGGTTTATCAGTATACTTTCCTTAAAAACTTTGTAAGTATAACAAAGTAATCAGAAAATCATAGAAAATACATACACATCATTTGATAAATTTATCTAAAATAATGAGAATTCAATACAAATATTTTCCCTTTGTATTCATTAGCCACCAAGAAAATAACTAGATTTTGCTTGTTCATTTAGTATAATTACAATTTTGTGCTCTCATAACAATTGGAAAAATTTCACAAATAGAGATTTTGTATTCAAATAAATTATTTGAATTGTTAATATTCAAGTGAGAAAAACTGTGAGAGGGTGATTTATGTTGTCCAGTGCTTGTGAAATATTAGAAAAAACAGTGATAAAAGGCATTCTTTGTAACCCACAACCTTCATAATAATTTAATAAACTGGGTTGTCATCTCAACGAATCTGGCTGGTTGCCTTGGTGAGAGATTATCCTTTTAACTTCTTGCATCTGTCACGTTAAAATCTTTAATTGATTATACTTTAAATTTATTTACAATGTGTCATATTTTTGAGAGAAATTATGTGCTGTAAACTGGCCTGTAGGCCTTTATAACATTATAAAATATTTAATCAACATTAAGTTTCATAATCAAACAATAACCTTTGTTGCAATTCTAAGTAGCTAGAAATTATCATATGTAAAATATAGGTAATATAACAAAATAACTCAGGGAGAATTCACTACCAAATAAGTTCATTATTAAGAATCACTTAGTACACTCTAGTTTCAATAATTTTGATTCCTTTAATAGCTGCTACTAATAACCTTCCCATTTCTAGTATCCATGGCCTTTCTTCCCAAGTTACATGTAAAAGTCAAGCTCAGAGTACTGAGAAAATCTCCTGGTCCATGGTCACCATCAGTACTGTGGCAAACATGGATCATCACTGAAGACATTTTCATAGAATTAAGCAGCCTAAAGATTTTATTTTTAGCTGAAGAAAAAAATTTAGAAGAATAACCAAGCCAATAAAACAAATCTTCATTACTAATTTGAAGTTTTAAAGATCTTGTCTATTGAGTAATTGTATGTTCCTGTGTTCTTGTGGGACATGTAGCTTAAACGATAAGGAAAGCAAAA
Organism: Scalopus aquaticus; assembly: GCA_004024925.1. Taxonomy (NCBI): domain Eukaryota; kingdom Metazoa; phylum Chordata; class Mammalia; order Eulipotyphla; family Talpidae; genus Scalopus; species Scalopus aquaticus. Next base: position 233,275 of record PVIJ01000062.1, on the reverse strand, counting down.
TTGCCCCATTACACCAAAAAGTTCCAATTCGGACCACTAAGAAGATAAAGATTATCAATGCTTGTCTTCTCAGATATCCAGCATAAATATATAAGAATGCCAAATTTTCATGATTTCTACCATAAATACCTAAGCAAATCTTAACAGACAAGAAGGAATGCAGATTACTGACATACCGTAATCATCAATAGGGAATGCTAGAAAACTGTAATATCAATAGTATCTAACATGTAGAAGAAAGGGATTCGAAATTTTAAGCTAGACCAAGTAGTATTTTTTAATCTTGTCCTCAGTTTTGCTGTTATTGTTGTCAAAATGGACATGATATTTTATTATCAATATCTTATTAAAGGTATGATATATTCAATTCATAAGAAACTTGTTTTTCATATAAAAACCATGAGAACATTTTGAATAAGGCATAGTGTTAAAAATGCTCATTGACCTTAATTTGTTTATTTTTCTTCAGTGTTCCACAAAAATAAGAAACAAATGTAATTTTTATGTATTGCAGCTTGCAAATACTTTTCACATATATTATTTTATTTCTATAAAAAGTAAAATTTGGGGCCTTCCTGGTGGCACAAGCGGTCAAGTCTCAGCACTATGAATCTGTCAGCAGCCACTGCAGCACATTTGATCCCCAATCAGGGAACTAACCACATGGTGCACCAGACCTCTCCAGTCTCAACTGCTGCTCCCCTCAGCAGAGTATTTCAGTGGATCCGCCTATTCTGCTCCCTACTCTGTCTCTGGTAGATCCTCTCACCCCCCACCCCTCACCTCTGGCCTGCACCCCAGCTCCAGTATGCAAAAAAAAAATAAATCTTTTTAAAAAAAAGTAAAATTTGCTCTATACACAAGCATATATAATAGAAAATAAAAATGTTTATGAGTACATTTAGCTTTGAAATTATCATCTATACTCATTTTAGTACTTTATATAGTTTATCATAAATAGGTGAAATGTGATCTACTAGTCACCTTCTTAATAATTCATGATCATACATAAACATTTATTTATTTTATCTAGCATGTATTTATCAAGTGCCCACTATATGTCAGTCATTGCGTTGAGTGTAGAAATTTAATGTAGATCAAATAGATATAATAGACAAGTTTAAAATATAGTGAGAGAAAAGTAATAATATTACTAATATTAGCCAATGTTTACAGTATGCTTACTTGCTATATATTACTCTAAATCCTTTTTATGTCCTTTAATTAAAGACATTTGTAAATGTATTTAAATCAAAACATGTATGTTACTCTAAATCCTTTACATTTCAATTTACCATAAATTTACATTAATTTGATATAAACCTCTGGCAAGAGAGGAAAATGAATTTCACATAACTACCAAGTATGACTCAGATTTGATTGAGCAGATTGACTCCAATGTTAGTTATCACAAATATTAAACTGTATTTTAATACATGTCAGAGTTGGTAATATTTTTGTATAAATTTTTAAAGGTTTATCAATGTGTAGGTTTTCCTAACAAAATACATGTATTTTAATTACATTACAATACTATATGTTTATGCCATCCTTCATGTAACTATTATTAAAATAATCATTTAGTGATCATTGCAATCCAGAGGCAATGAATAATCTAAACATTATTAATTTTTATTTATTCTCAGCAATACAAATTATTATGTTGGTTTCTCTTATTTCCCCACACCTCACAAGTCTGGAGCTGAGTTTTAACATTTCTTTAGTTCACTGGAATAATTATTTGCTTCTATGGCATGGGCCTTTAGAAAATAACTATTGAACTATAAAAATAATTTCATTTTTTTAGGTCCTTAAATGAAAGGTATTTGTAAATGTATTTAACTCAAAAGTTATAACATTTTTCATTGACCTAATTTCATTTTTTAGTTTTAGAGTGGGAAATGAATAGTGTATAAGAATCTATAAAAGAGTGAGTCTGGCAAGATTGAAGGCATTTTATCTCCTCCATATGGTCACAACTAAATTACAATTAAATATAAACAAAACCCTTGAAAGATAAATGGATGCTGATCACATGCATTAACAGGAATATCACAATAGAAAAGTGTAGGAAAAACTGTTATGAAACTGTTTAGAGTACAACCCATCAGAGCAACAGTTGACTTCAGTACAGAGTCCCTCTGCTCTTGTTAACTTAAGGGCATGTGACTCTATTGGAATCTTGAAAACTAAGTACTAAATGGGAGGAGATGGTGCAAAGAACTGGTGTATGGGACAGAGGGTGGAGTACTGGAAAACTTTAAGAGTGCAGGCTGTTGTGAGCCTGTGGCTATGAAACTAGAACATCGAAATTAAAACTAATGTGAATACCCAGACCAGATCACCTGTGTCTCTGCATTGAGGAGATTTTGTTTGCAGCCTGTGGCTATGATATGCAAAAACAAACAAACAAAGAACAGCCTTACCTCCACCCTGGGCCAAAAATGAGACTTCAACATCTTCCTGCTTTCACACTAGCCAGAGTTTGAAAAACTTGGATCTTAAAAACAGGAGCAGGTGCCCCAGGATAAGGCTCCATACTTGGAAAGCAAAGAGAACAATTCTGAGCTTTTGGCCCAATATCAGTTATAATCCCTACAAGGCTCTATTCCTACTGCTTACTCAATCCTAGAGATTGAAGTTGACATGAGATTGTTCAAGATGTTTTGTCCCCAGACAGTTCAGTGGAATCCTTAGAGTCAAGAAAGGGATGGTAGAAATTTAAAGTATTCAAAAATAAGAATTGACTTCTAGCCTAGAATACTTTATCCTGCAAGAGTATCATTCAAGATAGAATAAAGGGTAAAGAAAAGTAGTAATTAAAAGAACATATCAATACCAATTCAGATATGAAAGAAGTATACTAAAGAAGTTATTATAATACAATAACAAAACAAATATAGAGATAACTGACACCTAAATTATACAATATGGAAGAGGAAGAGAGTAAAAATGTGAGCTATCAGATCAAGTTTGAAATCTAACTGTCCAGTGGAACACAGAAATAGTCCATCATTGGAATGAAAATGAAGGAAAACATAAAAGGAAAGTGTCAAAAAATTTAAAAACAAAGACAAATTAAATAAAAGCTTTAAAAAGAGCAAAATGGCAATAAACATTTATGTCTCAATAGTCACATTAATGTAAATGGCTTGAATTTGTCAACTAAACGGTATAGAATAGCTGAGTGGATATCAAAGCAAAGTCCAGCCTTCTGCTATTTGCAGGAAACTCACTTTACCAACAAAGACAAAAGTTAAAGGCTGGAAGACAATTACAAAAACAAATGACAGCCAAAAATTTCAGAAACAGCTATTCTTATATAAGATAAAATGAAATTCCAATTAAAAAACTCAAAAGACATAGAGATGGAATTTACATCATGATTAGATTCCTAAAACAACAGGAAGAAACAACTCATAATGTATATGGACAAAATGATGGTGTAACAAGATGGGTAAAGTAATTATTAATAGAACTTAAGAGAAATATTGATATAGCACAATGATACTGAGGTATTTTGATATTTTCTTTAAAGCTATAGACACATAAACAAAAGGATAAATATAATATACAAGTCTTAAGTGACAAACTAGACTAAATAGACTTAATAGATATCTATAGAACACTCCAACCCAAAAGACTGTATATACAGATGTTTTTCAAATGGGTAAGGGAATATTTTTAAGAATAGACCATATGTTGGGGCACAAGCTAATTGTGAATAAAACTGCTAAAACTGAAATCAAACCAATTACTCGGCATGAAGGGCATGATAGGACAGTGATTGAACAGTTAGGATGTGCAAGGGATTTATGTGTAGTAAAGCAATTCAGAATGACGACAAATATTAAACATTTATATAGCAGAGGAGTCAACAAAGCAAAATACTTACAAAAACTAAGGAACAGTAAATACAAAGTGAGTGAGGTTTGTGTAGTTAAGAGGCAGAGGGGAAGGAGAAATTGTCAAATGGGCATAAGGAGTGCTAGTGGGGAAATTACAAAAAGCAGAATCTAAAACACAACATTTGCTCTCTTCTCTATATTCACTAATATTTCCCTACACGTGGGGAGAAAATTGCTAGGGAAATGCTTGGAATAATGATCAAAGTTGAAGTACACTTCTCACATCGTGTGAAAAATAACTTACCCCTCTCTAAAATGTTTTCATGGCCTTATACTGTTTCTTACACAGTAAACATTAGTGGAGAACTGATTTACACTTATTGGGTAAGGTTACCAAGACTCAGTAGAAATAGGAGCCCTTGCTCTACCCACTTACATCATGATACTACTCATACTTTTTTCCATATTAATTCCCTCTTCCAATTTTCAAAATTTTAATTTCAATTTGTACATTTAAGGACTGAGAATGTAATGATGGTTACCAGAAGGGAGGTGGAATGGGGGACTGGTAAAACAGGTAAATGGGGCTCAGTTTGTTGAATGGAAAGTAGACTTTTGGTAGAAATTAGAATATAACAAATACAGTTGTTGAACTATAATACTGTGCTCTTGAAGCCTGTATTTAGTTGTAAACCAATGTTGCCTCAGTAAGAAAAAAAAAGGGATCGATGGGCAGCTTCACACATGGTTTAAGGTAATTTTGACCTCTGTTTCTTCTTTACGATAAAACATTCTTTACGATTTACTGTTACTAAAATGGCTTATGGTTCCAACTAGCATCTGGTGTTGAGACTTTTCGCCTCCTCGGGAACACTGGAATCTGACCTAATTACAAAGCACATGTATCTAGTGGTAAATAATCACTGCTTTGATCTTCTTTTTCTTTTGTATCTTGCATTAGTTCTGGTTTAAATGAACTTTTCATGAAGGATGTCATGATGTTAAGTGCATTTTTATGCCAGTTTCCATTATTGTCCTTTGTATAAAGTGGAGCCATTCATTATCTATGCATATATGATAACTAGAAATTAGTATTAATATAAAGTAGAAAAACTTATTTTTCTTTGAAGTTTGTTGAAAATCATAGGGCAATATATGTCTACCTTTAATGACTTGGATCTTTTAAATGTAACTTTTCATTCTTAAAAATAATTTCTTAGCTGAAAAGAGCAACCGAGTGTAACAGACTGGATATCATTAGCTTATATGAAAACTATGTTTTTAAAGACTAAATTGATAATATGGTGTTGCTCATTTCAACAGGTGTCTAAATGACTGTTCTTTCCTGGCTAAAGTGTAAGGAGAATTCATTGGGTTTTTCAGATATCTGATAGTCACAGCAGTGATACTAATGATGGAATTAATCTCCCAAAGAAAAAGCAATGTTGCAATAAAACATGCTGAGAGACTTTCAATTTATCCTTGTTTGAATCTTCAAAAGTAAATATCTTTTCTATGTGCAAAGAAACGTAGGTGTCTATATGCCTTTACAAGGTTAGTTTGTAAGTGTATAGCTGTCTATACTTGTCTCTAAGAAATATTAACAGTCTTTGAGTGATTTTAGTGTATGGGTGTGTATATTTTAACTTATGATCCCCACCTACAAGAAACCCTTATGGATCTTAGTTTGTATAAGGCTGATGCACAGAATCTGGAAAATGAAAATTTGACGTTTTTATCATTGCACTTGGTAGCAGAATTGTGTTGTGTCTACTCCATTTACCATGAAGTAAAAAATAAATATGTTGAAGTATATTGCCTTTTTTCAATATATTTACTAAAGGAAAAATCACTACTAGGTGCATCCAGTATGTTGGGATTTACCTCTTAATCTGGTGTTCCTTCCTTTCCATATTTGGGAAAGGCATGTTGGAACGAATTCCCCTCATCTCCTCTTGACTCCAATCTTTTTGATATTTGTCACCTTCATTTAATGTTTTGTCCTGTTGGATGGACTCCTACTCATTCAATTCTGGTTACATTCTGGAGGGCATTCCCTTTTGCAGAATGCTGCTCTCCACTCGAGCTAGAGCTAAGAGTGCTGAGGTAGCTCCTGTTACTGCTTCTTTCCCTGATGGGAAAATATTTCCATAGCTTGCAAGAAACCTGACCATGGACAGATAAGGACTTTCTTGTCCCACAGACCACCACCCTGTGCAAACAGTGTATTTCCCAAGACTATTTTAGGGTAGCATACTCTGATGGGAATACTCAGGCAGGAAGGCCTTCAGTCCCGAATGTGACAGAATGTAGCTCACCTCTGTCCTCTAGTGTGGGTTCCAGAATCTCTCTTTTCTTCTGAGTGTCCAGCAGATATGTGTTAGGAATACACACACACACACACACACACACACACGCGCGCGCGCACACACACACACACACACGCTCTAAGATAAAAGCACCTTCTTCTAAATGAAAATGTATTCTAAATAACAATTTTAAGGCCTTATCTCATTCTCAGTGTATTATTTTGTGCAATTTATTAATTTAGAAAATTTTGTCCAAGTTCTGTACTGAAATTAATATCTGCTAAGAATAAGAATTTACCTTTTAAAAGTAACTCCCTTAGAGCATATCCAAAAACACTCTGAGTCTCTTACAATCACAAGTTATGCAATCTTCTCCCGAAACACTATTGGTTTGAACATGAAGAAGAAAATAGGGTGATATTGACAGAAGAATATTTCAAATTTGCTTTTTTTTTTTCAGTTCACTTGTAGGAGACTTAACCCTGTGAATGACGTCATATTGTAAAAATTCATTTACCCACTACCAGAAATGGATGAACACTGTTCAATAGTAATTTAATGTGAGTCATATATTTAACCTAGTATTTGTGAGTACTCACATTTTAAAAAGTAAAAAGAAAAATATGAAATTATTTTTAACATCATATCTTATTTAATTCAATGTTTCAAACAGAGCTTGACCAGAGAAGCAGAAGTAGGAGATTCTGCAGATATGTTTTTAATATATTAAGAAATTTATTATACAGAATTGGGCCCTTTGATTGTGGGCACTGGCTAAGCAAGGCAGAACCTGGAGAAAAGGAAGTCAGAAGGGAAGATCCCAAGCAGGTTTGAGCCAATGGGCTTAAACCAAAGCTGCTATCCACAGACAGAATTGATTCACTCTGCCTAGGAAAGCTCAGACCTCTTTCAAGGCCTTTCAATGGACTCTGATTAATCTGAATTATCTTCTCATTTGAAGTCAATGTTTGGAATTTTAGTTACATCTGCAAAATACCTTCACAGCAACTCTTTGGTACTGTTCATTTGAATGAGTTGGGATAGTAACCTAAACAAGCTGACACATAATTGAAACTACCACACTCAATATATGTATATATACATATATTTTTAAAAAATCATTGCAATTTGTGTTCAAAATATATTAATGAATTATTTAGCTTTCCTTTTTGTACTTTCTTCAAAATCCAGTGTGTACTTACACTGGTAGCATCTCTCAGTTTAGACTAACCATATATTCGCATCCTTAATATGCACACTTGTCTAGTGGCTAAGAGATATACTTAGTGACAAAGAGTGATTAAGTTGATTATCTTTTCTTTTCAAAGCAGTCCTAAAATACAAACTCCCAACTTGGGGGTCATTTTGTCCTACAGGGGGGCATTTAATAATATCTGAAGACAGTTTTTATAGTTACATTAAGGATGAGTAAGGAGGCTGCAGTCATCTAACAGGTAAACATCAGGGAAGCTGCCATCCCCAAGAAAGCACATTATCTAGCCTTGCTCCAATCCCAAATGATGATTTGCCCTACCCCAAAAATTAGTGTTGCTAATGAGAGACTCTGCTTTGGAGTAAGATTTACAGTTATATAGGAAAGAGATCTAAAATCATGGTAAGAGGCAAGAGATGAATATTTCCTATGCCCTTTGGAGCTCTTTGCTTGCCCCTTGGAGATTTTTCATTTTTTTCAGAATGTTACTCAGCATCTTACCTCATCTGCATCTCCACTGCTATATTCAAAGTCAGGATGGGATAAAGGCAGAGGAGTGGCTCTGTAATATTCTGACCCATGGGCGGTGTTGGGGAGGAAAGAGTGGTTACTTCCTTGACAAGTGAATGAAAGTCTGAAACTGTTGGTTAGTTGTTTTTTTCCCTGAAGATATCTAGGATTTTTTAATGTTTGGTCTTCATTTCAGACATCTGGAAAAATTACAAAAATGCAAATTAAAATTTACAAATGGAGAATTTAAATGTATACAGTGATTAGCGTCATCTTAGACCATCTGTGGAATAAAGTTGCAATAAATAAATAAGTAAACCTCATTAGCATTTTTCTAAGAAAAGCCATGATACTTAAGATTAAGTCACTTCTCAGAGGTAGTAATCATATTGGTAAACTCTAATCTCAAATTTGCTTCTTTCCAAATTAACTGCAAATTTAGAATTAACTTCATTTTCTAAGCCATAGCAATATATGTGTACTGAAGGCAGTATCAAAAGAGATATATTTGTTAAAACCTGATATTCAAAGAAAAAAATGTAGCAACTAACTTATTCCATGAAATGTGTTCTATCTGCATAATCATGGCTAAATGCAATGCCAAATTCTGATTGTAAACATAAGTTAAAGTTAATATCTCTGAGATCTATTTCATATTAGTTGTTAGAGTTCATTTCACAAATTCTTAATTTAACATGTAAAAAGTGAATCTTCCTAAATTGAAATAACAGTCTTACTAAGGAATCTTAATTTGTATTGCAAGTAATTGAAATAAAGCATAATTATAGTATGTGATCAACTTAAGCACTGAATACGGTGACATATATCCATTGATGTAAGTTTTTAGATTTTTTCAAATAACTTTGAGTAACTCCAATTGTTTCTATTTCAATAAATAAGTGACTAATTTTGCAAAATATTAAAAAGACTTTTAAATTCCTATTGCTTTATTAAATATGATAATTTAGAATGCATGGTGGTATGAAAAAGTTTAGGTCGTAAGTGTGTTTTAAGCTTTCTACACTTTCATAAAAGAATTTCTCAATTATATGTTCTATTTCTCACTAGACTTACATAAAGAAAAGGCTGAAAAGCAGGAGAAACCTGAAAGGAAAATACAAACTAAAGGTAAGTATTAAATTTTGAGTTTATTTGTATTTTTGTTAAGGATATATACTTTTGAATATTTATATGGAAGGAAAGAAAATGTTCATATTCATTTCACAAATCCTTAATTTAACATTCTTTTAACATTTTATAGTATTTAAGTAAGGCTCTTTGAAATTTAGTTAACTTCATGCATTAATATATGGATATCTAATGACTGGAATCAATGTAACTTCACAAGTTTGTGATGATCTTGTTTATAACTTTTTCCTACTTACTAAGATTTTGATTACTGGTATTATGCTTATGTTACTATAATAAGAAATAGTTTAATTTGTGTTAGCCTTGAATTTTTTATGTCTTGTAGTACCTTTAAAAGCTTAGGGATAGAAATGCAGGACTCAGTCATTAAAGTGCCTCACTGCAAATTACCCTGGACCCACATCTTCCTTGCACAGCCTCCAGGGGTAGATTGAGAGTGACAACATGAAGATTAATATCCCTTTCAACTGAACTGAATCCAGTAACTGCAGTTTTGCAGTAGAGACATATTAATAATGGTAGCTTTGTCTTGTTCATCTTACAAGCATCAATTTTCTTGAGGTGGACCAAGTACTCATAGGATTTTAAAGAAACTTAGAAAACACAAAGACATTCAAAGAATATATTTCTAAATAACAGCCAAACATGGTTTTGGTTAATCAAGGGGAAAGAAATCTTGCAGTCATGATATTTGTTTAATACAGACTGAAAATTAAAGAATTTTCCTGGTTAAAAATTAGATGTCAAAAACTGGTTAATACAAAATTATCTGCAGTGTTTACCATTGCAATAAAATTACTTTCTCACATTTGCAAATTGTAAAGTTTCAAATAATAGAAATTCTAATCAACTTTAAAGAAATGAATCTATATTACAATGCAGATATATGTAAATATGTTTCCCCCAATATACTTTCTTTTTTGTGTCATGTTACAGTCATTATGCAGTTATTGCCGTTAATCCTGATGTTTGAGTTTGTTCCAGATTGGTCAATCAGACTTACGCAATGAGGAACATTGATACTCAACTGAAGCATATTTATTTATATTTGTACTCAGAGTACTAATGTCTCCTAACTGTTCGCTTTCCTTTTTTCTTAACTCCTTTGGTCAGAGAAATTGGACACAGCTCTTGGGCACAGATTGACTAAGTTAGCCATGATTAAACTGATTATGTGTTTCTGTCTGCTAGAGGTTAAACAGAAACTCAACTGATTTCACACGTTTGGGGTTTATGCTGTTTTATCTTGCAGACTGTACTATTAATTTAATGGCAGTGTCGCTTGAGTGAATGTGGTGATGCAGATGGCACCATTTGCATTTTGGACCTGGCTCTATTAGAATCCTGCTGTAAAGACTTTGAGCAGTGGGCTGTAGAGTGAGTTTATTAAATTAGTAAACTTGCATAATTAAAACAGTGAATTTGGCTGAAGTTTAAAATAAATTTCTCAAAGGCTGGGTTAAAGACTGAATATATTTCCTGAACAGACCAAGTATATTTTGGGAAAGTGAATATTCTCAGCAAAGGGAAAATAGAGCTTTAGCTGTTCAACTTTAATTTGAACTTCAAAGATAGCTTCTTTTTCCACAATTATTCTGTGTAAATAATAAAGAGAAATTCATTTTACTTCTTAGTTTTCTCATCCACATAGAATGTCTGCTTTTTCCCCCAAAAATTCAGTGAAAATGAATGAAGTTTTATAACTGTTCAGATATGCAGATAGATGTGTTTTCTGTATGTTATGTTTCATATCCGTTATGGTTATACACAATGGATAGTTAGGAATTTAAAATCTTATCAGAGCATTTTGAACTCTTATAAGAAAAGATACAATATATCTAAGATAAGGATAGTTTGTGATGGTTACCTATGACCAAAAAATTTCTGAATCTAAAAATAATCCATTATGTTGATGCTGTTGTCTTTTGGGTAGAGATAAGAATTTTAGTGATTAGAAGCCAGATCATATCCTATTAACCTCATTTTTTTTTCCTTCAAGTATTCATAATATATTCCAAAAGCTTAGGGGTGGGAAGTCATTAGGAATTTCTTGGAAGTTTATATGATTTACTCATCCCAGGCAATATGGAAAATCCAAAGAATATATAACTCCAGAGAACAAACATTGTCAAAATAATCCATATAAATATGCTAATGAATTCATTTTTAAAGTATTAAAAATAATTTTAGTTCTGATTCCTTTTCAAAGAAAATTAAGTACATCTTACATCTAATAGATTTTTAACTCATGAGGCCAAAGCCATTTTTATTTCTATTTTGCCCCTCTGTTTATTTTGTTTGATTTTTTTTTTATTAAGAAAAGTAGCAGGCAACAGTTTTGTGGAGCTGAAGAGCAAGCCCTTTAATTCTTAGCCTGCCAATGAATGCTTATTTTAGTCTTAAGGCATTATAAGTCCTGACATGTTAGTGAATATTTATTTTTGAATTAGCCTTATTTCTTCCACATAAAAGAAGCAGTAATTTATTTTATAAATATGGTCAGATTGTTGTATTACTTGTGACTTTGTGTTGAATTAATATATTAATACAGTAGAATATTTCCTTTATTTAGAAGAAAGTTATAAGCATAACTGAACTTTTCCTGGATAACCAATATGAAGTTCACCTAATTGCTGTTCACCTAAATGGTCCTTGGTGAGTAGGTAGAATGAGTTCTCCACACTACAGGAGTTATGAGCATGAACATTTTGCTCTGGTGGAAGTTAGCCTGAAGGATGTTGATTCCTTTCCAGAATGGTTTCTAATGAAAAATTTTATAGGTCACAATGATCTTGCAGAATGTATTCATTTTTAAAGTCAACTATTTTGGAATATACTCCTGTGTAACCTAGATGTAATTATTTCAGCTTTAAATGGGTCATTGTAATGTCAAATTCATTTGGTCAGCAACAATTGAAGAATTTCTTAGTAAACTTCACGTTAAAGCAAAACTATGCAATGCCCATGATAAATACACCCACAATAAAATGTATACTATAATAATATAGATTAAAGTAATACAGATTAATTTCAACAATGTGGAAAATGCACAAAAAGAATGAAAACAACTAGATTTTCAGTAGGAGTTCTACAGTAAGGGATGGGAGGTAGGTAAAGAGGGCCAATTACGTGGTAATGAATGGAAACTAGATGTTTCGTGAAGATCACAACATAAAGAGAGATGTCAAACTACAATACTGTATACCTGCAGTCTGTATAGGTATAACCAATCTTTCTGCAATAAAAATTTAAAAAGAATAAAAACACAGTTAACCAATCATTCCGAGAAAAGTAGTAACTTGCTTTAATATTTTCTCTAGGATTTTCCTCCACATAGTTGTATGTTTTATTAAATATGGCTATTTCTTGCAAGTGCAAATTTTACTGTACTTCAGATAATATTTGTTGTGTATTTCTCTTTAACAAATAAACATCAATTACATATGGAGTAGAACAAGCCAGGAAAGACTATAACACAGTGGTAAACATATAATTAGATGAAAACAAAACAAAACTCTAAGAAAACTCCTAGAAAAAGAAAGGTCTTTAACCTTTCAGAAAAATAGGTGCATGCTTCATCCATCTGGGGTGTTCAGTGTTTGGGTAAAGAACTGGCCTCAGAAATGGGGAGAAAGTTCACATGGCAGAAATGTGAGCTTAAAGCTGGCGTGTGGTCAACAGCAGAGTGGAACAGCTGGTGGGAACAGAGGTATCCTGGCAGACAGACAACATAAATGGAAAAACTGGCCATAGCCATTAGCTATTACTACAGATTAATCACAGCACATATTTGTGCCAAACCATGATGGGTACTGAAAATTCAGTGAAGAATGAGTCCCAGTCCAATGAGAGATCTCAAAACCCAAATATACTTTTATACCATTAGAGAGTGACTACTGCACTAAGAGGTGTCCTAGAAGTGCAGTGCTGTTTGAGGAAATAACCAGCCACCTCAGTTGTTTAGTAGATCTCTCTGCAGTTTCCTGCTGGGACTTTTTTTTTTTTTTTTAATTTAGGTATGCACTCTAGGACCTAAATTGGAAGACGTAAAAGCTAGGTAGTGGTCAGTCTTTAAAGAACCGGGTGAGAAGTTGGCTAAAGGTATAAAAGAAAAGCTCAATCACTGGTATGAGTATTAACTTCCTGGGATTGCCATAACAACTTACCAAAAACACAGTTATAGAGGCTCAAAGTCAAAAGTCAGTTTCTCAGCATTATGGATTTCCTCAAAGCACTGTGAGGGAGAGTATGTGTCATGCTTTTCCCAGTTTCTGGTGGTTTGCTTCTCATACCCCATCTCTTCCTGCATCTTCAAATGGTTCTCTCACTGTGTCTGTGCCTCTATCTCTTCCTGAAATGTATATGTGTCTCTGTGTCCAAATTTCCTCTTTTCATAAGGTCACCAGTCATACTGGACAAGGGTCCACTATAGGGACCTCATCTTGACTTGACTTCTCTATAAAGACCCAACTTGAGTTTCTGGGATTTAAAACTTCAACATATCTTTTTAAGATGCCACATTTCAACCCATAACAGTATCACATACACAAAGTCAGAGGAACATTTTTGTAAAAGGGTTATTTTGAACAATAATCCTGATTGATGGTTCAAGATTATTTTTGGGAAACAATTATTGGGACTGGAATCATAGGCTGGTAAGGGATTTTGCTGAAAATAAGCCTTAAAAGTTAAAGAGGACAGGGCACTAAAATCTATCTAAATATCTTGGAACCCTTCATAAAAATGCTCTCAAAGCCAAAAAATTGACTTAGTCAGCCTGATTGTATAGACTTTTATGTTTGCCTTCTCTTCTTTGTACTTCATTGATTCTTGAAAGTACACAATGCATTCTCTTTTCCTCTCTGACAGCTGTGAAAGCTAAACGTGGAAATGAGAGCAGAAGTCTCTACATGAAGCTGTGCATCGCTTCCTCTGGAGTGACTGTTCACTTATGAGGAAGTGATTGAGATTGAGGTTCTGACTGAAACTATGTAGCTTGAAGTGAACAGGAGATTACCCATCAAATAAATGAGATCTGAGAGTAAAGCTAATTATATTAGAATTAAAGAAAAATCTCTTTTGTGATTAAATCATATATAGAGATCTGCTTTAGTTTTTTGCAAAGTTCATCATATATATGAGATGAACTTTACAAATGGTAATGTTTTATCTTCACTTTAATACATAAATATGTATAATTTTATGAAAAAGAAGTGTGTACATTATTAGATTATAACTAACATTCTTGGACAAGGCTGGATAGTGTTGGGAGGAAGAGTAAGTTTAAGCGATCTAATAACTGTATTCTTATTCTACTCAGCCATGGACTTATGAAACTGCATTCTCTTATCCATGGACAGAAAAATTCAGGTTTGTTGACTTGTTAGGTTCCTATTAGTTGTAAAATTGTGTGCTTATTAAATTTAAAATGATAAATTCTTTATGAGAAATGAAAAATATAATCTTTGAGAAGTTTCCCTACTCAAGATGATTTTATATTCAGTTCATCATTGTTTAAAGTGTGTAGTTCATTTGCCTTGGTCTGGAATAGAAATTATTCAGATACAAAAACAATGAAACACATACAAAGACATAGACAACAATCAATGTTACAACTGGTGTATTTTGTTGTGTGGTGGTTAAAGCAGTATTTTTTAAAATGGTTTAAAATGAATGTGTATCTTGCTGTTTTATAACAAATAATGAGTTAAAATATGAATTTTATGTAGCTGTTTGAAGTACTGACCTATTTAAATGTTGTATATAACTTTATTGCCAATACCTCCCATAACCAAAAAGTGCCAGAAATCTGAAAAATAGATAAATTAATTAAAAGAGACCAGCAAAATCTATTAGAGATAACTGTACTCCTTCAGATTTTTTATAATACAAAGTATAATGGTTGCTTATTCATCTGATTACTTTTGGTTTGTACATTCAAGCAAGTTTAGTCCTATCTGGTAGTTCTGAAGTCATGTATGAGTTCTATAGTTTTGTTAATCAAATTCATTTGCAAACCATCTATTGAATAGTGTAGTAACCTATATAAATCAATACTTAAAAATGTTTGGCACCATAACTTAATTTTTGAAGAAAGAGCAGAGAGATCAGCAAAAAGTTCTGTTAACCTGGCCTGAATGCCTGTGCTTGGCCCTGAGGGAGGGTTTTGCCCTGTAAGGTAAGAACCACAGGGGTCAGGCACACTGTGAGCTCTGGCACTGGACACAGCCCACCTGCTGGGTTCCTGGGCAGATGCGACCGAGAAAGCACAGAGCACAGCTTGCAGAGTGCTGGAGAGCCACCATATGGGAGCGCGAGACATGCTTAGAGTTAGTTGAGCCTCATGTCCTGGTCAGGGAAAGGTCAGAGTCTGGGCAAGTGCAGGAACAACAGGGTCATGCCAACTCAGATGCCAGACATCAGAGCCCTCCAACCGGTGGATTCCATTTGTTTTTAATTATTCGCATACCGAGGGGACTTTTGTTTCTTGTGAGTAAGGATGACAAACAAATTAAGCTTTAGTAGGTGCAACAAGCTTATTTTGTCCTGAACTAAAACAGTCCTCGCTAAGATGAAACTTGACAAAATAGAGCTGTTGACAAGGGAGGGACTTTTTGTTCTTCAACGTGAAAACTTTTGGTTGTGGGTTATAAGCACAGAGAAGCACAAGTAATGTCATTGTGGTAACACTTTATATTAAATTTAGAGTGATTCCTAAGGTGGACACAGATGCTTGCATTGTTTTGATAAAAGAAATCTCAAACCTTGGTATTTGAGCTCGGTGTTGCTAAAGTTTGAAGTTTCCATCCAAGAAACTTTAGTGGCGCTCTGCCATTTGAACAGTTCTCTAGAGCACATGGATTCAGCTGCTTCACTAAGCAGTATTATGGTGCCATTTCTGAAGGGGAAAATGAAATTCCAGCAGACAAGACTGTGTCTGTAAATCAAAACTTAGACTGGAAGGAACCAGATTTCCCACCAGGGTAACAGGAAGGAGGCATTAATATGCTAATTTGAATCTGAATTCAGTGTCCTTGCTCTTTTGATTTTGTATTAATTCTCTCATTCATGCCCATGCACACATCAATTGGAAATCCGTTAGTGGAATGGACAACCAGCTGTCTGAGGTGGGTGAGGTCTGGTCCCTCACAGAGGCAGAGACAGATTAAGTGTTCTCCTGGGGGTCTAGCCAATCAGAGTTCCAAAAGCACAGCTTATCTCACACAAACTTGCTTCCCCCTTGAGAGCCATTAAAAGAGGTTTTGTTTTTGCCAAGATATTCTTTTGGTCCTTAGTTTAATTAATAGTGATCCAAAGAAACCAAAACAAGCTATTTGTGATCATGTGTGAATTCTGATGTCCTTCCCTTATTTTGTGAGGTATTTATATTGGACTAGGAACTTCCTAACTCAGAAATACTTAAAAAAAAAAACTATCTGTGGGAAGAAAAGATAATGTCTGCATGCTGTAAGGGTTTTGTTTCCTTCTGTTTTCCACTGATTTCTTTAATTATTTAAGACATTTTAGCAAATTGTAAAGGTTTTAGATGCTTATAATAAGCAATACTTACTATGTCTATACCACATTATTAATAAGTAGTACTGCTCTAGAAGATGAAAATAGTTCTGTAATATTTTAAAATTCCACTTATTCAAAAATATTAAGATTCCATTTTATGACAGACCATGTGAAGAGCCACAATGAAAAAAATAAAATACGAGGACATAGTATCTAAAGAGATTTCATCTACAGGGGAGATAGCCATATGACCAACTGCAGCATTATTTTTTTAATTGATAAAAGAGAATTATGCCTATACTATATTTGGAGCATGGGATAAGTAGAAATCAAAGAACGTTTTACAGAGGAGGAGGCATCTAAGTTAGAACTGAAAGTTGCAGAGAAAAGAGAAAATGTGGGTGTGGGATTTCTAAATTTTAGGGACAGGCAGGCAGAAATGCAAAGGTAATAATAGGGTACCCAGGATGTTTGTGGACCTTAAGCATTTTCCTATAGCTCAAGTAAATTTCAAGGGAAAATTCCTGTAGTTAACATTTGATTGATAAGCAAATATCAGATCATTAAAGCAGTAACATTTCATGTAGCACCTACTATGTAACAGATAACATGTTAAGAAGGAAATTATGCCATTGACTTGTAACTGATCAATGGTGTAATCACATTGTCATGTTGGAAAATTTACTCTGAGAGACAAAAATCTAAATCTGAAGTTTCAAGAGACTAGTAATATTATTGTGTTAATAAGTATAATAATGTATTTTCAAGACAGACATCCTATTTTAATTTTGAAATGTTTTCTTTTGCCTTTCTCCTTCTCATGTTGTTACTGGGATAATTTCTTCTCATCTCTCACAGTTTTAAATATCACTTTTACCCAAGGGCCTTCTGCACACACACAAACTAGATTAGGTCTCATTTTTATACATTGATATACCACCTTGAATGGTTTCTTCATAGCACTTATACTAATGTTGATTAACTGTCTTTGTAATTTTTTTGTTTAGCCACCATCATCCATTACTTTGTTGACATCATACTGACAGGGATGGTGTCTGTGTTACCTAGCAACATTTTAAGCACATGGCGGGTGCTCTTTCTATGTATTTGTGTAAATAAATGATAGGTAGGGGATGCTATATTAGAATAAAGGACATGGGTAAGAGTAATATTAATAGGATAGGCTAGGAGAACTTGTTAGTGAATAAAAGTGGAAAATAAAGATGAATCCTGGATAAGTCCCATGTTCTTAGCTTGGATAATTGGAGGTAACATTAATAAAACTTATGACTAAATTGTGGGGTAGGATTATGATTTAAATTTTAACCCTGCTAAATTAATAATTGGATCACAGCTATGGTAAGTTAAATCTAGTTTTCTTTGAAAGGATTTGGTGTCATACCAGTATATTTTAAAAAAATTTTAGTGTGGAATGTATTTTCATTCCACACTACAGCATTCCACACTACACCATTAAATTCAAACCATTAAACTGAAATTAGAAATTTGGAAAACTGAGGGATATTCTTATCTTTGCAATGAGACTTGGTTTGAGTATTGGTTTTTCTTTAGAAATAGAATTAAAAATTTGCCATTATCTTAACATTTAAAGTCTCTTACTATATACAGCCTCTTGCCAGCTAAAAAAAATATTTCCAAAGGTAGCAGATAAAGAATTGAAATTTAATCTGTCATGTAATCATTTAATTAATTCTGTTTATTTAAATTAAAAGTATTGTGGTTTTTTGCAGTTACACACAGAGAAAAAGAAAAAGACAAAGAAAAAGTAAAAGAAAAACCTGAAAAGAAAGGTATGTAGTTATTCTTATTGATGTTCTTTCATCTTGGTTCTTTTACCTTAGTAGGCCTCTTCTTGTTTACATCAGAGTTTAGAGGACAATCAATTTGAAATACATGTATTTTATAAAACTTTCCTTAGCATTTAATTTGA
Source organism: Scalopus aquaticus (assembly GCA_004024925.1). Lineage (NCBI taxonomy): Eukaryota > Metazoa > Chordata > Mammalia > Eulipotyphla > Talpidae > Scalopus > Scalopus aquaticus. The sequence goes on along the minus strand of PVIJ01000062.1, from coordinate 214,777 downwards.
AAAGCATAATTTTTAGGTTGAAGAAATAAAGTATTTGAGACTCGAGTATGTTACCTATTTATGTTCTAGAAATATTTCACATTTACTTTGGCAGTTCAGTAGTTATTAATATTTTACTCAAGCTTAAAAAATTTCTTTCATCGTTTATATTTAACTCATAAAAATTCAATTCAATATATGAGGTGAAATAAATTTTAATTTAATTTTTGCTCTTGTTTTAAAATGGATCATGTCTGGGATATATCTGGGAAAGATGTCAGCTGATTTATGTTTTCACAATATGCACACCCTCATGAGCTACTTTATTTTTGAAATATTTCCCTTGGCTAGATTTTTTGGTGATATTTAGGAATCAGATCAATTGAAACATGCTTCAGTCTTCCTTATTCTGCACTCACACTTAAAAATTTGAATTAAATAGTTACTATTTTATTAACTTAGTGATAATATACATGAATTTCAATACAGCTATCTTTGTTACAGAAGTAAGTGTCCATTCCTCATCTGTGATTGAGTTACATATAATTATTGGCATCAGACTCTGGAACTTTGGCTAAATGAAATATTCTGGCATTTGTATGCTTTTTTTCAAAACTTGTATTGGCTAAATATTTCTATTAGAAACAACTGAGAATTTGCTACCCCTAAATTATAAATGTTGTAGGAAATTCATTCAAATTGAAAAGAAGAAACAAAATGCTGCATTAATTTCCTATGCGCCATTTAAAGGAGTTTGCTTCTTATGCAATAAATTATTATACTGTAACCCCATGACCTTGTATGAATAGTATCCTGCTTAGGTTTATGTAGTATTTCTCTAACAGCCTATAACCCATAATCCCAAATCTAGTGGAGATGACTGTGGTGTAGGCTGAGAGGTGAAGAGGATGAAACCCTGGAAGGGGGTTTGCAGAGCTCACTGGGTAGCTCTGCAGCTGCGAGGGTCATGTGTTCTTCAAATGGGCATTTGCCTCAAACTTTCTGTGAGACTTGCATCAGCTGTCCAAAATTCTGGTGAAACAATTCATAGAGTGTATTTTTAAAAAATAGTTATTAAAATGCACATTTTACATTTTTCCATTTATACAATCACGCTGATAGACGTTAATATTCTTATATAGTTAAAGAAATGGAAACAGTTGGGCCTCCAATTTTTTATTCTAACAATTTGGCTTTTTCCTTAACACAACTGTTGAATTAAATCTCTTATTTATTTTCCTGTACTTTAATTCCCATTACTGTTCTCCAATAAATGGTATGTATCTGGTGGAAAGGTATGATCATTTTGGAAATTACCAAACCGCACAGTTTTATAATTGAAGTATAAGAATAAGACGTACAGGGCTCCCTGGTGGCTCAACAGATTAAGCACAGCACTGTGGAGCTGCCTGCAGCTGCTGAGCAATTTCAGTGCCCGGCTGGGGAGATTCCCACATGGCCAGCAGGCCTCTCCTGCCTCGCCTGCTCCTCCCCTCAGCAGTGTATTTCCGTTGTTCTGCCTGTTCTGCTCCCCACTCTGTCTCTGGTGAATCCTCTCACCACCTCACACATCTGGCCTGCACCCCAGCATTGTATGCATAAATAAATAAATGTTTAAAAAAAAGAATAAGATGTACACACTGTTCTCAGAACTTCTTAAACTATTGAGTAACAAAAGATTTCTCTGCAAAAGATTTCTCTAGTCTATGCAAGTAAAAATAGAAGTTAATGAAATAAATTAATATTGGTTTATGAATTGCATGAATAATGAGAAGATATAATTTAGGTATCGTGCTACATAGCATGATATATATTATATATAGAGAGAGCACAATATATATAGCACAATACATAATAGCAGGATATATATATTTAGGCATTGTCCTATATAGTGTTTAGCTAAGAAGCTGTACTCAAACAATAATCCTTTATGATTATTTTGTATTCTATTCATGGTTCTCTATCAAAGATGCTCTCCTATATTTTTTTCTTTAATTTAATTTTATTTAATTTATATCCTTTACATCATTTTGTATCCCCCATAAGTTTCCCACCACCAATTCACCTGTGAACCATCACCATAGTTCCTTGTGCTCTTTTCTCCCCTATTTTGGTCCCTCTTCTTCCCCCTCTCCTGCAGAATGTCTCTTATTTGTGGTTGCCTGCTAGTTTTTGTTTTTGTTTTTGTTTCGTGTGCTATTTTCTGCTAATTTCTCATTTGACTCTCTTATATTCCTCTTTTAAGTGATACCATTCAATGCTTTTCTTTTTCTTTCTGGCTTATTTCTCTTACTATATACAGCTCCACCCTTCTAGCTCCATCCATGTTGCTGTGAATTGCATTAGTTTATCATTTTTGATTGCTGAGTAATATTCCATTTTGTACATGGACCATATCTTCTTGATCTAGTCAAGTTTTGGGGCATTTGGGTTGTTTCCATATTTTAGCTATTGTAAATAGTGCTGAAATAAACATAGGTGTGCATGTGCCCTTTGGATTACTGTTTTTGTGCCCTTTGGGTATATTCCTTGGAATTGCTGGGTTGTACGGAAGCTCCATTTTTAGTTGTTTTAGAAACCACCATACAGCTTTCCATAGCGGTTGGACCAGTTTGCATTCCCACCAGCAGTGTAGGAGCATTCCTTTTTCTCCACATCCTCAACAACATTTGTTGTTTTCTGTTTTTTTAATGTGTGTCGTTCTTGTTGGTGTAAGGTGGTATCTCATTGTGGGTTTTATTTGCATTTCCCTGATTATGGGAATGTTGAACCTTTTTTCATATGCCTGTTTACCATTTGCATTTCTTCTTTGGAAAAGTGTCTTTTAAATTCTTCTGCCCATTTTTTGACTCGATTTTTTGCCTTGTTTTTGTTGAGTCATGTGAGTGCTTTGTAGATTTTGTGATCAGCCCCTTGTCTGGTGTATGGAGTGCACATATTTTCTCCCTGTCAGTGGGCTATCTATTTTTTTTATTAATGTCTCTTTTGTTGTACAGAAGCTTCTTGGTTTGATGTAATTCCAGCTGTTTATCTTTTCCTTCATTGTCTTTCTCTGGGGGATGTGTCTTTAAAAATGCTACTAAGATGTATGTCATGTAGTGTTTTGTTTATGTTTTCATCTATATATTTTATAGTTTCAGGTCTTTTGTCCATGTTTCTTATCCATTTTGAATCAGTTTTCATGCATGGCATGAGGTAGCAATCTAATTTCATTTTTCTGCATGTAGTCATCCATTTTTCCCAGCAGCATTTGTTGAACAAACTGTCCTTGTTCCATTGCATATTCTTTACACCTTTATCAAAGATTAGCAGTCATATCTATGTGGGTTGATTTCTGGGTTCTCTATTCAATTCCATTGATCTGTGTGTCTATTTTTGTTCCAGTACCATGCAGTTTTAATTATTATGGTTTTGTAGTATAGTTTGAAGTCTGGGCGGGTGTTGCCTCCATTCTCCTTCTTTTTGGTAGGAGGCTTTGGCTATTTGAGGCTTTTTGTCATTTCAATATAATACTGGAAGTCCTAGCCAGAGCAATAAGACAGGAGAAAAGCATACAAGGAATCCAAATAAGGAAAGACGAAGTAAACCTATCACTATTTGCAAAAGATATGGTAATATACATAGACAACCCGAAAAACTACACAGAAAAACTTATCAAAATAATCAATCAGTTACATAGACAACCCGAAAAACTACACAGAAAAACTTATCAAAATAATCAATCAGCTTAGTAAAGTAGTGGAATACAAAATCAACACATAAAAATCAGTAACATTCCTATATGCAGACAATCAATCTGAAGAAAAGGAAATCAAGAAAACCACCCCTTTTAAAATCAAAACAAAAAAAATCAAATACCTGGGAAGAATCCTAACAAAAAAGGTAAAGGACCTCTACAAAGAAAACTATAAAAAACTATTAAAAGAAATAGAAGACACAAGGAAATGGAAAAATATCCCCTGCTCATGGATTGGCATAATTAACATTATTAAAATGGCCATACTACTGAAAGTAATTTACAGATTCAACACTATTCCAATAAAAATCTCAATGACATTCTTCAAAGAGATATGCTCTCCTATATTTGAAAAACTTTTGGTTATCAAAATCTCCGTTGAGTGGAAGACATGTGGTAAGCAGGAACCAGAAAGCTAAGCACTTACTCAATGCATATGACAATTTCTTCCAGCTGGATTTATACTTAATTGTGCCCTTGTTGAGAAACACTGTGCTTAATCAAAGTTATATCCCTGTTTTAAATTATTTTTATTAATCCTAAAGAGAGTGCTTCTTCCTGGTAAAATGATAAATCTTTTGGCAAATTTTTATTAAATTGCTTTCTTTCATTTTACCTTTCCTGAAAACTTTATTTCTAATTATTTTAAAAAGATGGTAAGACTAGTTTTCAAAATTCTTTCTAGTCCTTTTTTTATTGTTTTGTTTTTTTTTTATCTTTTTTTAATTTTTATTCATATCTTTTTTTTTATGTACATACATACAAGTTGGGGTACAGGCCAGAGGCGTGGGGCGCCGAGAGGGTTCACCAGAGACAACGGGGAGCAGAACAGGCAGATCAGAAATACACTGCTGAGGGGAGCAGAGGGCGAGGCAGGAGAGGTCTGCCGCGCCATGTGGGATTCTCCCCGGCTGGGCGTCGAACTCGCATCGCCGCTGCCAACAGCTCCACAGCGCAGCGCTCAACCGCTGAGCCACCAGGGAGGCCCTTTATTCATATCTTTTACATTACTGTGTATTCCCCATAGATTACCCACCACTAATTCACCCAGCATTATCAAAATGGCCATACTACCAAAAGCAATTTACAGATTCAACGCTATTCCAATAAAAATCTCAATGACATTCTTCGAAGAGATAGAACGAATACTGATGAAGTTCTTATGGAACCACAAAAAACCTCAAATAGCCACAGCTCTCCTGACCAAAAAGGAGAATGGAGGTATCACCCTCCCAGACTTCAAACTATACTACAAAACCATAATAATTAAAACTGCATGGGTCTGTAACAAAAATAGACACACAGATCAATGGAATCAAATAGAGAACTCAGAAATCAACCCACATATATATGGATTTTTAATCTTTGATAAGGTGCAAAGAATATGCAATGGAACAAGGACAGTTTGCTCAACAAATGGTACTGGGAAAACTGGATGCCTACATGCAGAAAAATGAAGTTAGACTACTACCTCACACCATGCACGAAAACCAATTCAAAATGGATTAGAGACTTGGACATAAAACCTGAAACCATAAAATATATAGAAGAAAACATAGGCAAAACAATACATGACATACATCTCAGTAACATTTTTAAGGACATATCCCCCAAAGCAAAGATAGTGAAGGAAAAGATAAACAGCTCAGATTACATCAAACTAAAAAGCTTCTGACCAGCAAAAGAGACATTAACCAAAACAAAGAAACAGCCTACAGACTGGGAAAAAATGTTTGCACTTCATACAACAGACAAGGGACTGATCACAAAAATCTACAAAGAACTCAAACAAATCAACAGAAACAAAGCCAAAAATTCTTTCTAGTCTTAATGTCAGGGCTCTTAAAGTTTCTATATTTATCATTAATTTGGTATCTCTGTATTCTTGAGTTAGACTCATTAATTTTTTCAAAGTATTTCATGCTTTTGGTGGCTATAAAACTGCAGTCAAGAGAAAGCTTGGTATTGAGGTCTATTAAAAGTGTATACTAATATAAAACTTTCTATTTAAGTGACTCAAAAGGAAAAAACTGAGAAAAAAGAAAAACCAGAAACAAAGACAGTGGCAAAAGGTACTTTAATTATTTCTTTCACAAAATTCTTTCTACTTTACAAGAGTACATTTTGAGTAACAGCTGGATGATTACAAGCATTTTGATTACAGAAAATTTAATTTGACCCTACTATTTAAAATTGTATATTTAAAACTCCTTTTTGCTCTGCAATAAAACATTCACAGGGATGACATCAAGGGCTAAAGGTCGTAAAGGGCAAATTTCTGCCCCCACATATGGTGAAGCACTTCATTTTCTTTTTTATTTTGATATTCTCTATTTTAAGTATTCCATTTTATTATTGTTTTAGAATTCAATAAGTAAAGTCTTTTGGGTGTTTTCTTTTAGCTGAAAGTCTATTTTATCTAATATAAATATAGCTATATGGCTGTCCCTTCCTTTCTTTGGGTGCCATTTCCTTATAGGAATGTTTTCCTACCTTTTGAACCTATGTTTATTTTTGGAGCTTAGATGGATCTCCAGGAGACAGTAGAAAGTTGGATTTTGTTTGCTGATCCAAATAGCAACTCTTGTCTTTTGATTGGTGAGCCCTCTCCCTTTACATTAGGGTGATTATTAATGTATGAGGGCTTGCTACTGTCATTTTGTCAGGTAATGAGATGTGTTCACTTCTCCTCTCTCTCAAGCTTGCTTTTGCCTGTCATGGTTCCATATAAACGTCAATATTTTTGTTTAATTTCTTTGAAAAATATTGTTAGTATTTTGATAAGACTTGCACTAAATTTATATATTGCTTGTGTTAGAATAGTTATTTTGATCATACTGATTCTCCCCATCCATTTGCATAGAATATCTTTCTATGTCCTTATGTTGCCATCTAAATACTTTAAAACACCCCATATTTCTTGTTGTATAAGTGCTTCACCTTCTTGGTTAGGTCAATTCTGAGATATTTGATTCTTTTTGAAATAAGTACGAATGGAATTATTTCCTTAATTTCTTTGTCTTCTTGATTATTTGGCAAATGACTTCACATTCTTAGATTTGTAGTATGTAAGCTGAGTATTATATAGTAGTAAATTCTGCTCTACATTAAACCTGGTAAGTTATAGGGAAATTTGAAGTATACAGTGTATATACAAATTTGTTTCCTCAAATTAGTTTACTTAGCTACACAACTACTTTATATTAAGAGACAGATATAGTGGTGAATTTTTTTTTTGAATGCAAGAAATTGAAGTGTAGAGAGATCAGACAGTTGTCAATGCTTGAATGAATTAGAGATGAAATTTGTAATATCCTACTCTAAAAAGTTTAGTATATCTAGTATGTATTTATATAAATATTCATATATAGTATATTTATTTACTGGGTAATGTTGCTTTTCCACTTTGGCATGAGGCGTTTTGATTCTTTCACAGTAACTAATGGGCAATGACAATGCTGATGTCATTCTTTTTATTAGTCCATTTTATTTTCCATTTTAAAAGTCATGAATTAAATTCTTGTATAAATCTGGGTGATTTGAAAACATGACAGTACTTTTTGTTTTGTTAATTCATTACTTATAAACTCAAGTGTAAAGTCATATAAATTCTTTTTGAGAAAAACAAGGTTAGGTTTCTTGAATGACTCAAGATTTTTCAGTTGTGAACAAAAGGATTATATCCTTTTAAAAGAGCCTTTTTTGGGGTGTTGGTATGGGCATTGTCTTTCACTGAACTTGTTTTTATATAAATCCTGTGCATATTTCAAATGCTTCCTGTTGACATGCAAATTGTTAACTACATACAAAATAATAGCTTCATATACAAATTAAGAAAGAATCCAAATTATAAATGAATTACATTTTTTTAGTTGTCTAATATTGTGCTCCCTAAACCCAGATAATAGTCACAAGTATTTATGTCAGCAATACTATATTTTATCATTTTTATGTTCTCTTTCCTTTTATATTGCTCTTAGAGACCAATGACAGATGGGATGATATATTGGAAAAGAAATAAAATATAATCTTAACTTTTCTATAATTCTGTACAGAAGAGAAGAAAGTGAAGAGTAAGGAAAAGACTGAAGAGAAAACTAAAAAAGAAGTGAAAGGTGGAAAAGAGAAAGTGAAACAAACAGCTGCAAAAGCAAAAGAAGTACAAAAATCACCTAAAACCAAAGAGAAGGAAGAGAAAGAGACTGCAGGTGTATCTAAGCTTGACCAGAAAGGTAAACATTCAGAGGAGGAGGTTGGAATTTCTAAGATAATATTGGGCAACAAACAGATGCAGTGAAATTGAAAACTGAAAAGACTAAGATGAGAATTCAAATAGGAATAAAAGGCTTGCATAAGTAAATATAACTGAAACAAAAAATAATAAATTGGCTATTAAAACTTATTGTAGAAATAACAAAATGCTTTCACATATCTAATGATGCATTTTGAAAGGAGGATTTCAGTGTCTGGAGTTATTTAAAGGTTGAGGATAACTACTGAATTCTTGAGCTATGGGGTCTCTATAAAGACGCAGAACAAAAATTGAATGTGTAATGCTCTTTGGAGAACTGCATTCCAGAAAAATGATGAAATTCTCAAGTTTTTTAAAGGGGTGTATGTGCAATTCTTATAAAACAAATATCGTAAAAACTATCCATACATTCCTATTGCCTCTGTGAGAGCACATAATTTATCATTTAAATTAAATTACGAAACTCAATTAACTTTAAGAATGAAGTGACAGGAAAAAGAATTCTCAAGTTTCATTCTAGCTTCCACTGTCTGAATTTATGACTTTAGAAACTCTGTACCTGACATTGTACTGTTCTTCAACCAGAGTATGTCAAACTTACATCCTGACATCACAGAAATAAAGCATTTAAATGGAGGTGGAATAGATATCTGAAATTGCATATGGAAAGGTGCTTTGTAAGTAGAAGGGTATAATATTAAAGTGGGTCCGCATTGTCTCACCTTTTGCCTCTTGTTGAATCCTCTTTCCCTGAATCCATTCCTAGCTCCAGGAAAGGTTGCTACACAATTCTGAGATTCCCTGTAGAGAAGGTTTGATCTCTTTACAAGGCACAAATGTATTATTTTTTAAAGAAATGTAAGGAAAGGAAGAAGAAAGGAAATACTTTGATATTTTAGTGATCCACAAAATTTTAATATAGGTGATAATTATTTATTTCAAGGTAATTTTTAAAAACATGAGTGGAATTTAATTTTTGGAACCATGATATCTTTCTTCAATGTTGAATATGATTATATTGCCTTCAAAAATTAAATACATTAATTATTGTAAATCTTAAAATTATGTCAGTCATGAAATACTTTGGGTCAGAAAAAGAATATAGTAAATAAAGGAAAAATGTTTTGAATGGGCTACTTTTCATGCTAGAAAACAGGAAAATCAATGTTTTGGTTCATTGATATATTTATTTAAAATATTTATGAGGTAATACTACACTTTATGTTTTAGACTGCCCTTTAAAAATGAAAATAACCACAAGAAATTAGCTGAAACCATATTAAGTATATTTTTATTTTTCATCCAAAATACAGCATACAAAAATTTATATGGGAGTACCAAAATACTTACCTAGCAAGTAGAAACATGAGTTTGATTTTTGATGTTCATTTTTAGAATCTTTGTTGTTTAGGTGATAAAGTCACACCACCATCACTGAACACTTTCAAATATTTATTTTCTCTGTCAACTTCACATAAATTGTATTTTATTCTTATCAGCAATCGGAATTATTAAAGATAACATTAGATTACCAATTTCATTTTCAATCTATTTTTTTCATTTCCACATAAGGAACTATTTATCAAAAGGAGATTTGAATCAGAATTAGAAACAAAAGTACAAATGTGATTTTATCAGTAAATGAATGCATTTGCTAAAACGACTTTCCCTATTGAGCACAGCCACTATCAATTAAATCAATGTGTCATTAAGTAAATAATCAAAATACTAACTCTAATAGTAGCTCAGACATATAATTTTTGAAAGATTTAAAAGCATTTATTTATTTGAGTAATATATTACATATATATTTCTAATTTTTTAATTAATTAATAAGTCTCAAGGGTATTTTACTCATTTGGAAACAAAGTTTTACATGGAACACATATACTTCCTGGCAATTGTTTATTTATAGATTACTCATGCATATATATTCATGTATGGTTACTCTTAATATTGTACATATAACAATATATTTCTACTAAGCATTACATATAAGGTGCATGTGTATGGACACACCTACCAAAAACTTATATACACACATATACATACATAATCTCATTTTAATGGACTAATCTAAATCTGTTTGAAGTAAAATAAGAAGGATTGGCATGATCAGACATTGCTCCTTGAATTTTCTGATGGCTTGTAACAGATCTGTGGGAAAGAAAAAAGCAAATCTCCCAGTTGCTATACTTACTCATTTTTAAATTTTCTTTCCTCTTTTATTTTATTTTGGAAAATCATTATCTATATATTTGTGGCAGGCAGAGAAAGTATAGCTAGAGTGGATCTGGATCTGCCATATAGCACATGTGCCTCAATTTCATTAAATAATTTTTAAAAATTTCCTTTCTGTTGACATTCTGCACCCAGAATGCATTTTCTTTCCACTACCTCTCCCAGGGAACACCAACAAAACAGTAGCTGAATTACATCCATCAAAACTCCTGAGAATCACAAGGGGGAGAAATGGACAGAAAAATTATTCTTAAGAGGATGTTCATTTGGGGAAAATATACTAAGAAGTGATGATCAAATATGAAATTATGTTATATGACTGGCATCACCTAACTATGAGTTAAAAAGATGGGACAGTTTAGATTTTATGTAGGAAAAAAATCCTATCATAATATTTGAATTACATTTAAAAAAGCATTTCTATAAAATTAATATCTTAAAGTCAAGACAGCTTTATTTTGCTTTATTTATATTCACATTAGAAATTACTCAGCATATACATGCCTACAATTTTTAAAAATAATTTATTTTTTATTTATTTATGCATACAAGAACTGGAGTGTGGGTCAGAGGTGTGAGGGAATGAGAGGATTCACCAGAGACGGAGTGGGAAGCCGAACAGGCAAATCTACTGAAATACACTGCTAAGTGGAGCAATGGGCAAGACAGGAGAGGTCTGCTGTACCATGTGGGTTAGCTCCCTGGCCGGGGATAGAACTCTGGCCACAGTGGCTGGTTATATCTTGATAGTGGGGAAATTTTAACCCCTGTGCCACCTGGGAGGCCCTGCCTACAATATTTATACATTGTGTTTCTGATCCCAGGACCTGAGAACCATATGGTACGGGAGTGAGTCAGTGTGCTAGAATATCAGGGAACTCATTGATTCCCGGATTGATCTGAGAATTAGTTTCCTTTTCATTCCCCACTACATTTGTTGGAAAATGTACTTCAATTCAGCAATCAAAATACATACAAAAATTTGAATCTTTAATAGTTTTCACCTACTCATATTTAGGTGCTAATGAAAAAGATTGTATTCTTACATTGCAATAACCACATTTATTTTCTCCTTAGTTCTGGCACAATTTATGATAAAATGGATTACCCTAAAAATATTGGCTATACTTTAAAAGAATCAATTTTACAAATATATTTGTATGTGGATTTATGTTGACTAGTTTAATTTCAAATGTTTGACATACATAATTTGGAGCACTTAAAGATATGTTATGTTGTATATATTCAATAAACTCTCTTGTTCCTACAGCTGCCTTTTGATTTGTTGAAATGATAAAATCCCTATTTAGAAATATTAAATGTAAATGATCTTGAACAACTTAATTTTATCATATGAAAGTTTTAAAGAAAATATGGTAAAATTTATAAATATAACCCATTAACTGAAATTTGGGTTGGAATGATGGCTGCAGAAATTAAAGTTATGTGAGAACTTAAAGTTCAACTCAATATTTTTATATAAGAGACAGACTGAAAACAACTCTTGAAATAATTTTTTACCAAGTCTATCCAAAATTCACAAATTCTGTGCTTATTTCCTTTTTGACTTTTTCTATAGATCATAAACTAGACAAGACCCTAGAATAATCTTCTAATAAAGACTAGTCAATTTATTAGCCTAATAATGACATCATTTACTGGTGTCTGTCTATTCTTCATGGTTTACCCCGGTAATTGAAGAGGGTGTCCAAGCAGAGGAACTCTAGTACATTGAATAGGGGTTAGCCCTTCTCTTTATCTTTGTAAGAAAACATTCTGCAACTCTATTTAAACATTTAGCAGAAAGACTGGGGGTGAAAATTCGGTAAAATGTTTCAAGTTAGAAATACTTTCCTCTTGTAGAATATGTGTTTCATTATTGAAAGCATATATACAAACAATGGGGGAGTGTTGCTTTAAATGAATTTCATAATAGATTTGATGAATAAAGGTTCTGAATTTTTTTAAAGCCACTACAATGTTACTGAAGTAGTTTGTTTTAATTTCTTTAATTGAATTCTTTTTTTCTTAAATAAATGGAACCTTATGTTTATGTGTTTTCCCCATGTGTTCATGAGTGTAATTTATTCCTTCACAGACAGTATCGTGGTCCCTAAAATAAAAATGTACCATTTTGTTTGTTTTTATAAACAGAAAAAAAGAAAGTGTTGATGACATTTTTTCATTGTTTTTTTCTTTCTACTCTATCAGATCAGTATGCGTTCTGTCGATATATGATTGACATGTTTGTCCATGGGGATTTAAAACCAGGTATTCCAAATAATTCTTGTACTTGCCTGTTTTAATAGTATTTGCTTCTAAGATTGTTGACATTTTTATGTATTTAGTTATATTTTTGTTAAAACTAGCATAATGCATGTGTAGATTTAAAATAAAAAGCCGAAGTATAAAACTGGCATTGAAGAACCCTTAATTTTTCTTTGTTTTACTGCATGGCTTATTGCAAATTAAGTCAGCTGAATGCTTTAAAAAAAAGTGCTAATATCTTTATATACAAAATGCTAATATCTTTAATAATATCTTGGAGTGAAGAGGGACATCTTAACATTGACAAATCCCCCTCTATATATACTACTCATTTAGTTTTATGTAAAATTTTTATTTTATGCTTTGTTCAGTTGTGATAGCTTAAGAATGTTGTACATTATCCATACTTTTGCTTTCAGACCAACTAACTGTTTAATTGTACATGAGTTGATTCACTATTCTTGGTGACTATGTGGGTTTTTTTGATAAAATAAAAAGGCATAGAGAAAATTAGTAAAATTTAATAATAACATGTATACCTCCTGTATATATGGAGAGACCATGAATTTTTAATGTCATTATCTGAGGAAAATAATGTATTCTTTGTGCAGCCTAAATTATTCATAATAATAATAATAAAATAAAATTTCCAGGAAAATCACAGGACACAAAAGAATCATGTATTGTCAAATTCATTGATGGATGCTAACAGATGAATAGCCATGGTGCCAATCATATTTTTGCAAAAAATATACCAACAGAGTCAGGCTAGAAGGAAGAGCAAAACCACCACTGCATGAGTTAAAGAAAATTTTGCTAATAACTATATAGAGAGAGTCCTTCTAGAAGCATATGTGTACACTTTCTAAAGAGTCATGTGCTTAGAGCTAAAGTTCTGTGTGATATCCTAATACCTGAAAATAATTCCCAAATGCTATAGGACTAGAGTTTTGCATGTCATTTTTTGACCTTCTCATTGCCATCTTATCTACGTACAGTCATGATCTTGAAGGTTTATTATTATGATGTATAAAAAATTAAAGACTATTTAGGCCAGCATTTCTAATCTGGGATATGAAGGAATGAAGTTTAAGAAGAAGAGTGTGTATGGTGTGCCTGTCTTTTCATGGCACAAACCATATTCAGCTTCATTAAGTGTACAAAAGAAAAAAAAAATCAGTATTATCTTTGCTTTGTTGTTGAGGCAATACATAAAATGGAGTGAGAAAGCACTAAATGTGACTTGCATTTTAAAAAACAAGGAATGAGAAAAAGATCCCATTTTGGCATATTAATTTAGAGAAAATGTAAGTGATAAGACTTTGACTCTGACTGACAATTAGAAAATAAAACAATTCCTGCCAAATTTATTGCTCTGCATGTATCCGGTATTTATAAAACATTTGTGCTTCCATCTGTTTCTGTTTGGGATTAGTGGAACACCTGTTATTGTTTAGCTAGAGTTCATTATTAATTATTGGTAATGAGTTTTTAAAGCTATAATTTGATTTTTCCCTCTGGAAAAAGTGTTTTCTTTGTATAATAATGTGACACCCTCAAAAAAAAAAAAAACAAACCCATATTACACATCAAATTTCAAAAACCTGTTGGTGTATATTGATTCTATGACGTAGTCCTACGTTTTGCCTCTTTAGCATATTAAATAAAACTGCTAACTAAAGGCAACTTAAAACTTTCAGTTCAGATTTTGTCTAAATACCTGAAAATGAACTGAATCTATCTAATTTTCTGAAGTGAATATGTACTATCTTATGGTCAGCAACAATCCTACCACAAGTCTGGAGACCATCTTAAGCCATCATAAAGTATGAGAATCAGTTCATTTTGTTGTATTTAATTAAAATTCTCCTGTATTGACTCACTCTATATTGTCGAAAAATTATAATTAATATTTTCAATTTTTAATTTTTCAATTATGTTATTTTTTATTGAGGTAATGTTGACTTATAATATTGTATATAATTTAGGGACATAAATTTACATCACTTCAATGTGTGTTACCATATCACACCTACCACCAAAGCACCCATAATTCCCCACCATTAGCTCTTGGAGTATTTGGAAGCCCCATTTTTGATGACTAAGCTGCCAATATAGAAGAAAAACTGTCCAACTTTGCATTTGTAAGTTAATCAAATGTATCTCATTGTCACTGAAATTTAAAAATGGGCGAAAGAACTAAAAAGATTCTTCTCCAAAGAAGATATTCAAATGGTCAACAAGAACATGAAAAAATGTTCAAAATCACTTAATATTGGACAAGAGAAAGTTATAAAAGGATTCCAAATTGGGAAGAATAAGTAAAGCTAACATTATTTGCCAGTGACATAATATTCCCTGCTCTTGAACTGGAAGAATCAACATTGTCAAAATGGCCACTCTTGCCAAAGCAATATATAGATTCAATGCAATCCCAATAAACGTATCAATGGCGTTTGTCAAAGAACTAGAGATAATGCTACTGAAATCATATGGTATCCCAAAAGACCCCAAATAGCAAAAGCAATCTTGACAAAGAAGAAAGCAAATGGAAGTATTATCCTTGTAGACTTCAAATTTTATTATAATGTCATAAAAATTAAAACAGCCTGGTTCAAGAACAAAAACAGACTAATGGAATAGAATTGAAAGCTCAGAAATAGACCCACATGTGTACAGACAGTTAATCTATGACAAAGGAGCCAAAAACATACACTGGAAGAAGGATAGCCTCTTCAATAAATGGTGTTTGGAAAATTGAACAACTTCATGAAAAGAAGAAATTAGACCATGATCTCACACCATACACAAAAAACAACTCAAAATGGATCAAACACTTGGATGTAAAACCTAAAACCATAAAAATACATAGAAGAAAACATAGGCAAAACATTTCATGACATAAGCTTTAGTGATGGCTTTAGGGATTCATGGGCAGCAGCAAGGAAAACAAAAGAGGACATAACCAGCTGGAACTGCAGCAAACTGAAAAGCTTCTGTACAGCAAAAGAAAACATAACTAAAATGAAAAGACACCCAACTGAATGGGAGAAAATATTTGCACCCCATACGTATGACAAAGGACTGATATGAAAGAGCTACAAAGAACTTATAAAACTCTACAGAAAGAAAACAATTCAGCTTAAAAGTGGGCAAAAGAACCAGACAGACACTTCTCCAAAGAAGATATTAAAGTGGCCAACAGGCACATGAAAAATGTTCACAATCACTCAGTGATCACAATGAGATGCCATTTCACACCTAGAAGAATGGCCTGTATCTAAAGGATGAGAAACAAGAAGTGTTGGTGAAGATGTGGAGAAAGAGAAAACCTCCTGCACTGCTGGTGGTAATGTAAACTGGTCCAGTCCTTATGGAAATTAGTATGGAAGTGTCTTGAAACATTAAAAATGAATCTGCCATTTGACCCAGCAATTTCACTACTAGACATCTACACCCCCCCATCAAAAAAAAAAAAAAACACTAAACTAAAAGGAAACTTGCACTCCCACATTTATTGCAACATTGTGGAAACAACCCAAGTGCCCCAGAATGCATGAGTGGATCAAGAATATTTGGAATATATTACACAGCAATTAGAAGATAAATTCATGGCATTTGTTGTGACATGAATGCTGCTTGAAGGAATAATGCTAAGTGAAATGTCAGGAGAAAGATCACACTGGATGTTGTCACTAATATATGGAATGTAGAATAACTAAACTAATTGTCAGATAAAGACAAGTTTAAAAAAAACTATCCCTTGATAGCTGACTACAGAACTGAAGCACCAAGGTGGCCAGGGAATGGGGGTGGGTGGTGGGGGTAGTAAGAACAAAGAGGGAAGTAAGCACAATGGTCTGTGGTGGTGAGATATGGGTGAGTTGGTGGTAGGTCTACTACAGTGGTAATAACCAATATCCAATAGGGGCATCCCAATATTATCTCAATTAAAATAAATAAAATAAGAACTGGGATGTAAAACCTGAAACCATAAACTAAACATAAGGGATATATATGCACTCCTTTATTTATTGCAGCATGCACTTACAGTAGTCAAGTTATGGAAATAGCCTAAGTACCCAAAGACAGATGAGTAGGTTAGAATGATATGGTATTTATACATAATGAAATACTACTGAGCTGTAAAAAATTATGCACTATTGCTATTTGAGAGACTATAGATGGAACTGAAGGAGATTATGTTAAGCAAAATAAGTCAGAAAGATAAAGACTAGATGATTTTACTTATAGGTGGAATATAAAATAAATGTAAAGAAAGCCTAGATATCTGACTGGAGAACAAAATTTTATTTAAATCTAGAAAGTGAGTGCATGCTACTAAGTCTGGCACTATGGGCACCTGGAGTAATTATATATTTATATTTATATTTATTTATTTATACACACGCACACACACATTTAATTATGGACAAATTATGAACCCTAAAGAGCTCCTCTCTCCAGACAGATTTTTCTGTTCCTCTTCAGTGACTGAACACATTTACCATTAGGTTTCTTGATTTGCAGATGGTCGATACCAAGACACGTTTTGAATAGCATCTAGTCTTCCTTGGGGCATAGAGCAAGGAAGCTAGCCTGTCACATGTGTCTCTCTTGAAGCTGATGACTCCCACAATTCTTCTAGGGCTAAAGTAGTCTAGTCATTTTCTAACATCTGGTCAAGGCATAGATTATTTGCAATACTGACTCAATTTATGCTGGTGTGTGTGTGTGTGTGTGTGTGTGTGTGTGTGTGTGTGTGTGTAAGAATTGAGAGTATATATGGTCAAGATAAATTCTTTAGATTCATTGATCTTTATCAACCTTCTAGTAAGTTCAATTTCCTCTTTAAAACTTTATAGCTAGGCATATTTTTCTTAAGTAACAGTCATGCTGATGATTTAATTCATTTAGTTAGAATCTTTCAAAGAAATATCATCTTGCTTGACATATTCATATTCCTCTTCATCAGCTTCAACCTGTGCCTAATGAATTACATGCTTTGCTGAACAAAGTCAACCAAGTTAAACAAGAGACAGATTTTTATAAGTAAGGAATCACATGGCTCACAGGCTTCTATATATTCACTGTAGATAAAGAAATCAATTTAAATGTTCAGTACAAGGACTAGTGTGCTTTTACTTAGTAATTTTAGCACTCTTTTTTTTTTTTTTTTTTGGTTTCTCAGCTCTGTAGTCATTATGATTATAGTTCCATACAAGTTAAAGTTTACCCGTTAGATGTTATTCCACCATGGAAATTCTAGCTACTGTCTGATTTTGACTTGAGCCAATAATTCAAGTCAAGGTAATTTAATCTACTTTCTGTGTCATTTATCTTCTTAAAATTGAAGGCGTTCACCTATCAAAATCTTCTCTGACTATAATAAGACATTCTTTGGCAACCTGTATTCCAATTCTATGGGTTTAAGTCCACAGATAGAAAGAACCTCAAGGAGTAAGTTAATACTCTCATTTAATTAAGATCCTTTTCTTGAACTTCAGTAGCGCTTACCTACATTTTTGGTTTGATCTTGCTGAGAAGAGGTGAAATGTAATTGCATTATAGTCACTGTTATTTAATGGTTTAATCTAATGTATTTTAGAACTCAGTAGGCTTATATTGGTGAGGACTAGCTAAAATTCAGCCTTATTTAACTCTTCTCTAAATATATTGCTCCAAGTTGGGCAAAGTTTCAAAAACCATATTTTCCTAAGTTTCAAACTTTAATTACTTTCACAAAACAAAAAGTTGGGAAGTTTTGATGTTTACTCACTAAGTATTTGTTGGATTCCCTCAGCAAATTGATAGTCCAGAAGAAAAATAAAGTATGGCAAAAATAATTTATAAACTAAGGAAGATTTGATAAGTATTCAAGAGAAGATCAGAAAATGTATATAATAATTTCAGTATGCAAGGAATAAATAGTTATCTCTACTTACTACCTAGACCTCTTAGTAATTCTTTTTTTATTCTAAATCATTTAAATATTTTTTACAGAAGTAAGAATAAAGAGATGGTAAATATTGTGCTAAGGGCATAGACAAAGCAGATCAAGATGTTCATTTCATAAATTCTCTGATTTTGAGATTGTATATACTCCAAATTGGAAACATTTTCAGAAAGGAACTAACTTCATCAATTACCATGCAAAAACCTGCATTGTATCTTATCATGTAAATACCAATTTCATATTTCAAACACATTTAATAGATTCTAGCATATTATTACTTCTGTTTCTTCCAGAACTTGCATCACTAAAAGTGCACTTGAATTTCCAAAAACTTACATGACTCATGATTTTGTTCAAAAGAGGATGTCACCTTTCATAATTGTAAAATATTTTATTTTTTTACATTTATGAGAATTAATGGTACTATGAATTCAGACATTTTTTCATTTTTACATTGTCAACTTCTGATAACTGCTTTTACTTTTCTTCAGCATTTGTGCACTTAAAAACCATAAATTTTGGCACACAAATTTTATAAAAGATGAAAGACCCTTTTAACAAACTGGGTTGGTCCAGGTTCTTTCCACAAAATGATGCATGGTAAAGTCTTTACTATTAAAAGACAAACTAGATGAAAATGCCATGTTTTCATTTTGCCCTTTGAAATGTGTTATTCACTCATTGAGTACTGAGTTTGAGGAAGTTCATTGTCATCTGAAGTTTCCATCTGAGACTTCATTTGAACAGCCAATTTCATCCTAATCACTGATACCTTTTTGCATTGATCTTCTGATCCATCTAATAACTGAAATATCGTCCTCTGTCCATTTTCTTCTTTTTACCAATATGGATAGAAAATAAAAATTCCAAACATTGCTTAATGAAATTAAAAGTAGACCATAAAAATAGCTACTCTGGGCTTGTTTTATATTTTCTTGTGTTGCTATGCAACATTTTAGTCAACACATTATGAAAACTGAATGGTGATGGGATGATGATGATGATGATGTATTTTATAAAATTACATCATCCTTTTAGACAATTTTATCATTAATCTATTTTCTTATTGCTTTGCTCTTTTTTTTTTTTTTGCATTGCTGGAAGTAACGGATGAGTAATGACAAAATAATTCCTAAGCTCATTGAAATGGAAAAATGTTCAATATCTAGGAAAAATAAGATAATAATGATCCCATAATGTGTTCTGGATCTTTAAAACAGTCCAATGCTGCCACACAACAATTACAAGATAGAATGACTTTTTCCTGTTTAAAATATAAGTTAATTTTGTCTTGGTTCCTTGAAAAATCTATAAGAAAAAGTGAGACATGAAATATCAGTTTCTATGAGTAGTTAAAATTGCTTAAAATATAAACCTCAGAAGCTAAGTGTGACACTGAGAACCACTGGAAAGAATCAGAATGTAAATACTTTGCTTGTGTTTTTGATTTTTTGAATTTTAGTTTATGGTATTTATTTCTTAAGGTTGTTAAAATAATATATGCAGATATCATCCTCTTTATTTTTGCTCTCTCTTTTCCTATGGAATTTACTAAAGATATTGCTTCTAGTGTGAAATATCACACTAGAAAAATGTAAGGAAAAAGTAAAAATTTGAATGGGCCTTGAGACATCAATAGTATATGTCTGTATGTATTAGGGTTAAATATCTGAAAGGATAATAAGACAAAATCACAATATCTTGAAATCTTCTTTTGTGACTAGTGGTTGTTTGGTTGTTGAAATTTACTCTCTTGCTGGGCTCTTTATTTGAACCCTGTAGAATCTAGGAAGGTGTATATTGTCATCCTTGTTTTATAGATGAGATAATTGTGGTACAGAGAATTCAAGTGTTTTGTTCATATCAGTTTTCTAGCCCTACCTAATTATAAAGCCATCATAATGACTCTGGATTTGGACCAAATCTCCCAACTTCTCAGACATAGATAGGGAATTGCAAGTGGTTCACTTTGGTTGACATTTAGGGAAACTAGAAAGTAAAACAAAATTGAAAATTTTTACAAGATGGTTTGGAGATAAAGGACTTGGAAATACCAGTTAGGATAAGTACAAGGAAAGAAAGTAAAGCTTGATCTTGGAAGGGATGGAAAGTATTAAGGTTAATCATGGAATTTTTTAATACAGAAACTGAGGGAGAGGAAAATTAAAGGGAAGTATTCAGAGATTATTCACCTGGAAAACAAAACAAAATAAAAAATGCCATATATTGGGAATAAAGGAAGAGAGTGGGTCAAAAATCACTGGAGTGGGTGAGGCTGAGGAAGATGGACACTGAACTCATCACTTACTCAGAAAGCCACAGATGGTATTCAGCTGCAAAAGGGAACAGTGTGAAGGTTCCAATCCAAACCTCATTTGTTAAGCACCTGCTAAATACCAAAGTTCATTCCAGGTACCTTCACATACTTTACTCATTTACTTCTTACAACATATGCTGAGATCAGCAGTTGACTAGTTAAGTGTGGATTTTAAGGGGGAGGTCAGTGATGGAAATGGCATGTGCAGGAGAGTAAATTTTAAATGAAATAAGCCATAGTACAAACAATGAGTATCTTCTGTGTACTCATCAGTCCCAGGTTGAGCAGAGTGGAAGGTATAGAATACTAAAAGAAGACACCTAATTTTAGCAAGTGGAGTGGATGGTTGTTTGAAAAAAAAAGGAATTTAAACTTAAAATTTGGATTGTATAATACACTCATTAAATGTTTTCAAATTTTAGAGGAGAGGTGTCTGTGATTCCTTGTGTCAGGGACGATAATGCACATTGGAATGTAAAAGTTGGATATTTGACTAAGTGCTGAGGAACACATAGGGATTGCTTTGCATTCATATACAAAGACAAGAATGAAAAAAAATGAAAGCAACATGGAAGCACATGTGAAATTGATGTGTTCATATTAAAATGAGGATATCAGACTGGCAAGATGATAAATTAGGAGTAGGAAATGTTGTGGAATTTAGAATTGGTAAGTTGTGGTCGCACATTAAAGACCCCTGACCAATCAGGTAGAAACTAGAAGGGAAGAGAGCCTTTGAAAGATTTGAAGAAAAAATTTGAACACAAAATCAACATTTCAGAGAGCATGATCAGGCAGCACTCTGCTTAAGCGATTGAAAATGGAAAAAAAATTGTTAAATATTACTAAAACTTGATCTGAAATATGAATTTGAAAGAAGGAAGGGCAAATTCTACTAAACCATTGTTGATGCAAGTGATGTAGAAATTATATGTAAAAGACTTAAGAAATTAATACTACTTATATTTATAGATGTGTGAGCCTATACCCTTAAAGCTCATACAGTGTTGGAAATCAGTTACCTCAATAAACTTGATTTAAAAATGAAATTAATGTTACAACACAAAATGCTCAAACTAACCATTTTAGTTCATGCAAATGATATAAACGTAGATGCAGCCTACACATAAATGTAAACCATAAAAATATGCATGACTACTTGCTGAAAACTGCAGCAACGGGGAAAGCATTAGAACTGGACTTGCATATAACCTAAAGTGGAGGAATAGATTCCTTTCCATCTTTGGCTTATTTCTGTTGTTTTGTGTGATTTTATTTTTATGCTTCAGAGGCAACCATACAAAGCACTGATGTTGCAGGTTGTGAGAACAGGTGGCTAGGCACACAGACGCAGAGCCAGACTGCATGACTTCAAACCTAGGTCCAGCCACTTGCTTAAAATATGACTTCAGCAAGTTCATCAATCTCTTCAGGCTGCCATCTCCTCCTCTGTCAAATGAGGCTGATAATGGGATTTGTTGCAGGATACTTGAGCAGATGGTCAAAATGCACTTAGAATCCATGGCTCTCTGAGGGTTGGCTCTTTTTTCTTTACTAATTGAACACATATCTCAGGGTTGTTACACATAGCATTTTCTCAGGAAGAAGGAGACATTTTTTTTCAGACTCACATTAACAAACACCATACCACACTGATTTTGCCCATTCTAGTCATCTGATGTCTTCTGGCCTTAGTTCAGCAATCTATACAATAATGACATGATCTGTAATATCATAATAAGGAAATGAAAAAAAATTCTGTGTAGCATGCATTAATGAGTGTGGTTTAAGATGGGTTCTAGAGAATAGATAGACTCTGTAGATACAACAGTGAACATAGGCATGGGGCCTTCATCTCCTTTACCATTCTCATCACTTTTTAGATATTTGATTGAATTATCCTATATCATTATCATTTCCTCCCTAGCAAGTCTTTATTTATTGTCTTACATACATCATACCATCAACAAACATTTGCTTTATACCTTCTTGGATACATGATGTATATTATTAAATTAAAAAATCTTTAGTAATTATCTTGACAAAAAAAATTGTTCATGATTATCCCAGAGCAGTCCTCTTTATTCATTCCTTGAAATAATCTTGTTATCTAAAAAGATGACAGCTCTCTAAGCATTGCAAATGGGTCCTGTGTAAAGATTCTTAAAGGAGTTATTGGTAGTATCTCCAGAGACTGAGGGTCAGAATTAACAAAGGCAGGTTCACTGTCTGCATCAGTAAACTGCAGGCTGCATATAGAATTAAGCAAAAATACAAAAAGTAAAGGAGAATGAGCCTATATTTAACTACAGGCATGCATAGTTCTGGACTTGGCATACGCCTATGGGAGTTGCTTTCTGACTATCTGAAGTCTGTGGAAGCTGTTCAAGATAAATGAATCAGATTTAAATATTTGCCAAATCAATCCATTAAACATTCTAGTCACTATAAATAGGTAGAATGTGAACAGAAATAGATCCAAGCATTTCTGAGTGGTTGTGATTCCTCTGTTGCTGCTACCACTGTCTCAGTCAACCTTATTGCAAAAAAAAAAGGGTTTTCATTTTGGGGAAGAAGGCGAGTCAATGAGAAGATTTCTCTCTCCACAATGTAATGCTCATGTAACTTCACTTTCTCTGTGTCCATTTAAAGAGAACAAAATGGAAGTTTAAGTTTTCATTTTTCTCACATTCTCAGAATTTTGTCTCTTACCCTTTTAAAAGAAGTGTCAGATTTTAGAGGAATGCCTTTGCTGTGAGGCAGTTGCATTAAAGTGTCATTTTGGTCTAACTCTGACACTATTAATGGCATGGACCTGCTGTCAGACAAGAATAAATTCCTTTTCAGGTATCCTACTGAGACTATTCAAAGCATGTTCTAAAATAGTCTAAAAAGGAACAAATAATGCAGAGTAATTTGAATTACTGCATGAGAAGCAAGGAAAATTAAGGCTTAATCAAAGAATTATCAAACTAATTAGGTGTTATTTATTAATGTGTCATGTCTTGTAATAATCTTATCTGTCAGTTTATATGCAAGAGTGCAGATTTTAAAAAGCATTCTAGTAATTATATGAATATATTCTCTGAGTGCTATTCTGAGATTCTTTTTTTTGGCCCAATAAGGGATAGAGAATCTAGGGCTTTCTACCCTCCAAATAAATGTGTAGTTCTTATCCCTTTTCTTAGTGGACCTTATTTTTCAAGATGGAAATAATTATTAAGTTCCACACCTATTTCGATATACCTAAATATGAAGTAAGTAGTCTGATGTAACTGCTTGCATAGAGATCTATTTGGTAAATGAATAATCTTTATCCTTAGCTCTTTTTTTCCTACGTAGGATTTTTGTTCAGGATGAACCTGTTATGACTTTTACAACATTAACATCACTGGTAGTAGACTGCTAAACCAGTTGTCAGTAATTCTTGACTGTTTCTATAATGGTGGCACTAGCCCAAAATAGTGTATATTTTGGTTTTCTCACAAAATTCTGTGTTGATATAATGGTACAGTTATTTCCACATAGTAGTAAAAATAATTCCACATTTGAAGACCACATATTTTGCCTATTTATATCTTTGTCATCATCAAAGTTGATATGTTGCTCAATGTCATTCTTTTAACCTACAGATCATTAGTGAAATTGTAGTATGTATTTGGTATCTGTGGTCATAACAGGCATTTCAGAGCAGAAGGAGGTACCACTCTATTGGAAATGATCACAACAAAACAGTGAACAATAAAAAACAGGTGGGAGAGAAAAATGAAGAAGGAAGTAATTAAGCACTAAATCAAATGATGTTGAATGCACTGGCTGTAAACACCTAGAGAGCACAGGGCCACAGAGATCAGGATTGACTTCATAAAGGTGTAGCCCTGTAATTTTTCAGTGCTTATCATTATCTTTAATGTCATTATCATTGTTAATTGCTTACAATGAATTTAGTATTTATTCTTACCTAGGTGATCAATGTTTCCCATAGAGGGAAAAAGCAGTGAAATAATTAGATGGATTTATTTTTTAATCGACAACATGAACTGAGAAATAAATAGAAGGTAAAAACTGAACAAACTTTTTTGTTATCTATATCACTGAGTTTCAAATTAGAGTCCATTATAATTTGTCATTCACCCTTAATTATTTATATTATATCTTTCAAATCTCCACTATTCTATTTAATTCAATGCCTCTACTTTGTAGTTTATATTACTGCTTTACTGAAGAAAAGCTGTCACCTCCAAACCACTTTCTACTGAAGCAATCCACAGCCTTTAGTTAATGAGCGCTTGTTTAGTAGGTAAAACTTATTTGTAACAATTGGAATCATATAGAATGTGAGGGAAAATAGACATAGAAAAGTACCAGTATTGTCACATTGAAACACAATTATGTGTCTGTGAGAAACAAACTGACGATTTAATATTCTCTTTGATGCAGGTGGCACAAGATGTGTACTTTTCCCATTTTCTATTTTTCATGGCAATGATTACATTAACAATGATTTTCTCCCAGGGGAATATTATTTTTTTTGTATAATTATAAATAGCCTCCTGGTAGAGACTG
This sequence comes from Scalopus aquaticus, assembly GCA_004024925.1. Taxonomy (NCBI): domain Eukaryota; kingdom Metazoa; phylum Chordata; class Mammalia; order Eulipotyphla; family Talpidae; genus Scalopus; species Scalopus aquaticus. The sequence continues at coordinate 189,462 of PVIJ01000062.1, read as the reverse complement.
GATAAGGAGTGTGCATTGTTTTAAATGGCAAAATAGTTTCAATTACACACTATTTAAAATAGGAAGAGAAGTTGGATGACTTCCAAATGTGTCATTCAAGTGAGCATATATTCCTGAATTTAATTGTGGTGCTAAGCTTATGAAATGATTATTAACATGGTCCCATTTTGTCCATATATTAACTGAAAGCATTGAAGTGTTAATTTTTATCTGCCTGTAGTTGAAAATGTTGAGCATTTTATCATCTTTATTAAAGAACTCACTAGAAAATTCTACATTAAAGCAAAATGTCAAAGGTTTGTTTCTCTTCCCTCAGGTAAACTCCAAAACCAGAAGTTTATTTTTTTTTCTTTTTAATTGGCTCTATCATTATTCTGTCTCTTTGAATTGCTTGTGAACATGTAATGTTTGCATGTATCAGACAAAAAAAAAATTTTAAATGAAAGGGAATTTTCCCACAGATGAGGGCAAAAAAAGAAGAAGTAAGACAGTGCAATATCCCTTTACTTTGCCATGTCCTCTGCATGTGGAATAGCTGAATGGGGTAGTCAGAAACTGAGACATGATTTTATTTTATATGAATGAACTCCTATTTTTCAAATGCCATATTATTCTTTAAAAACATATCTTCCTGGGCCTCCCTGGTGGCGCAGCAGTTAAGCTCTGCACTGTGGAGCTGTCGGCAGCGATGCTAGTTCAACACCCAGCCAGGGAGATTCCCACATGGCAAGGCAGACCTCTCCTGCCTAGCCCGCTACTCCCCTCAGCAGTGTATTTCTGTCGATCTGCCTGTTCTGCTCCCCGCTCTGTCTCTGGTGAGCCCTCTCGCCTCCCCATGCTTCTGGCCTGTACCCCAGTTTGTATGCATAAATAAATAAATCTTTAAAAAAATTAAAAATAAAAATATATCTTCCTGCATTTGAGGACAGGGTGAAAGGAAATTCACAAAGAGCTTGTCTAACATGATTGACTTGGAACTGGAAAAAAGCTCAAATTTTCATCTACATGTTTTTCTGCCTATACCATTTAAGGATTTTTGAGAACTTTAGTGATAGTGGTGATAACACTGATGATGATGATGATGATGATGATGATGATGATGATGATGGTGATGATGGTGATTATGATGATGAAAAGATTTATCACTTACTGAGTGTGAAGAATGTGTCACATACTGTGTTCAACTCCAGGCAAGGATCATCTCATCATATTCTCACCAGACCCTAGGAGGTGGGTCATAATCCCACCAGAGACCTCATAGATTAGGAAATTAAACCCAGAGGAAGTAGTGGGGTTTTCTTAGATGGATGAATATTGTTTTCAACTCTTCAAAAAGAATGATACATGTAGTTAAAAAGGTCATTGCTGTACAAGTTTTCTTTTGTCTTTTTTCTTCCGTCTATTTTCTAAGTGGTCTAATTTAGATAAATTCACAATTTCAGCTTCCTTTATAATGTAAATTAGGCATATACTACTAAATTTTGTCAATACAGAGGTCAAAAAAGCAGGCATTCTGCTAATACTTTTTCTCTTCCTTTGTGATTGGTCAGTGAAAGGAGTATTAAAACCCCAAGTGGGATGGACTGTAACTCTATACTCAAGGGCATATTTGGCTTATCAAAATTACTGAGGAAATATTAGATATAATTTAATTCTAAATTTCTTGAGTATCTGTTAAGCTGGATATAAAGCCTGATAAAATATTACCCAGTCCCATTAATAGATTTTTAAGTGTATTGTGTTCTAAATGGTTAGAGTGAGAACAAGTTGAGATGGAAGAGAACATTAAAGACATTTATCTCTAAGGTGGTGGGTGATGCCTGACATTATTGAGAATGAAAACAACAGATTCTAGTGTTTTGGGAATTGATTTAGCAATCAACTGTGCCAGCTGCTCTCTGTCAATAACCTCTTTGGTAGAATCCTAAAGTCAAACAACCAGATAAGATGAGACAGAAGGAGGCATTATTTATTCTTCATGTTTAGATAGTTTACAAAAATGTCAAGCCTCCTACCTCTTGAGAAGTAAATTTGTTATTCTGTTTGTAAATTCCTTTAATACATTTTGTAAATGTGATGATTTTGTCTTGGGAATAATCTCTGCTCTTCTTTTCTCAACTTTCTGGAGGCCGCTGGCCACTTTTCCATGGTCAGTCATTTGAGGTGACTTGATTTTTAGTCTTTGAGTAAATCATTAAAGTCTGTTGACTCTGAAAAGTGATACCAAATTTAAAGTCTGAAATACTACATTTTGACATGAAACTATAACACACTATATGTGTTCATATATGCCATGTTATAATTACCTGGCTGGTAAACAATTTGTTAGGACTGGCACTTCTGTAATAACAGAAAAACAATGCATTTTAAATTCTATTCAATTGTGTACATACAATTAATCATAAATACAATATTTTAAATATCTTCCATGGCATCAAAATTGATTCCTAATAGAATGAGTAATTTTTACCTCATAGCTACTCCTTCCTAACCACCCAGCACCTCAAGAATACGTATCTTTATCTCTGTAGAGAATGTTAGACATTTTTAACATTAGAAAACAGCATCTTAGACACTTAGTGTTTGTTAATTATAACTTTAAAAGTTGAATCAACATAACTAATGGTTGAAAGTGTGTTATTTGTATTTTAAATCATCTTTGAAGAGAACAAAGTTAAAATGTCCATTAAGATGATCATTTTGCTATAATATAAAATATAAAATACATTTTATATTATATAATTATAAAATACATTTTATATTATATTATATATTAATATATAATATAAAATACATTTAATATAAAATGCATTTAAGATCTGCTTTCTTTTTATTATGAAATGATGTCATTGACTCAGAGTTCTACAAAATAATATAATGCATAATATTTATAATTGTTTAAAGGTTTCAACATTATGCTAAACTTCATCACATATTTTGGTCATGCCTGGTCCACTTATGCTATTTGTAAAGTAATGGCAAACCTAAAGACAGCATTGAGCTGTGCATTAGGAATGTGAACTCATGTGTCCTAGTTGTAAGTGAGTTGGGTGAATCTGGTAAGTTGTTCGGCTTTGTGTTTATTGATAATTCTAAGTCATTGTTTGGCACTAAAACACTGTTTAAGTTGCCTCTCCACTGCAAATTTCTTTAGGCCAAAACACACAATTTATATAGTCTTTCAATTTGAGAGGACCAGTAGATATCCAGAATGTATTGCAAACATTTTCTATTCAATGGGCTATTTAACCAATGAAGTTACCTTCCTTCATCTTTGTTCTTTAGCTCAGTTTTCCCACCAGCTTTAAGTAAATGTATTTGTACTTCATTTCACCGGAAGATTGCTGTTCCACTTATAAATGAAGTGTTCAAGTTTCTCACAGAAAGAAAACAAATGCTTTGGTATGGAACTATAAATGATTGCAAAAAAGAAAGACAAAAAAATACATTTTAATTTATTGTCTTGGAAGCATTTTACACTCTACAAAGGACAAAAGAACCAAGAACTAATAACTCTCTAGGTCAGCCTGTTCAAATTCAAACACTCCAGAAATAGCAAGAGTGACATTTGACAACATTCATTTATTCCTTCCTTCATTAAATCAAACATTTTCTCTTTTAATTATTATTATGTATTGATGTTCTAGATTCTTATAGTTTAATAAGGATTTTTTTAAAAAAAAATTAGACTTGTAAATACACAACTGTATTGAGAATCAAATGATAAATTTATATATTGGATGTTCTGGGAACATAAAAAGTTGTGAGGGTAGTATATAAAAGGAAATAAAGGAAGCTATAAAAGAGCTAAGACTTGGGCCCCCCTGATGGCACAGGGGTTAAAGTATCAGCACCAAGGAGTTGACCCACATAATGCAGCAGACCTTTCCTGTCTTGCCCACTGCTCCCACCAGCAGTGTATTCAGTCAGTCTGCCTGTTCTACTGCCCACTCTATCTCTGGTAAATCATCTCACCCCCCCAATCTCTGGCCTGCACACCATTCTTGTATTCATAAGTAAATAAAATAAATCTTTTTTTAAAAGGGCTAAGATTTGAGGGATAGATGGAATAGGCCAATTTTAGGCACTTTTACAAAAAATTGGAAATCCCAGAGAATTGACATTTCATTGGCAAGTTCCAGTACAAGTAAGATATTTGCATTCTAAGTACATGAGGTAGTTTTTATTTTTTTTAAGTTGAGGTTTAAGTCCATCTAACTTGCATCATTTGTCTCTCTCTGGTTTTTTTTTTTTTTTTTTTTAATGGATTTGGTCTTGGTACAAAAAGAAAACCTACCCTTCATGTTACTGATTTGTCCCTTTCTCCTACCTCTATTATCTACCTGGCCTCACCGTATGGGTAACTATTATTTGGTGAACAATTGATATGCTGTTCCAAAATTAAAAGAAGTTATTGAAGGAAAGTGATGAAATAGTAAGTCTGGATATTTTATAAACATCTTAGTCAATAGGCTAGCTAGTATTGTGGAAATAAGGTCCAGCAGCAAGGAGATTGACCTTTAAGTACTCAACCTCTTTAATGGGCTACTTGAGGTCAATTCAACATCTAATAATTAAATTGAACATGACAACTGAAGAGAACTACAAAATTTTTATCTTGGAAGGTGAATATTTACAAATCTTTCAAGTGTTACGAGCAAATTTTTACAAAAGGTTGGATCCTTGGCATTTATCTTACCTTTCAAGTAGATATTAAATAGTAGAAAAATAAAATAGAATCAAAAGACCCTAGTCTTAAATTGGGTCTGCTCTCAATGTATGAGTTTACTTAGGCACTTTTTGTTCCAGAGACCTTCTCTTTACATATGAAAAATTAAGGTATCAGAATAATTGGTTTCAAAATTCCTTTTACATACCAAAATACTATGGTTATGATTTTATGCATTTTTTTTTTAGTTAGGTCCTAAACACCAGACACTGTCATAGTGAGGTACTAAGATAAATGGAGCAAAGATCTTTACTCAATTTTATTTCCTTTCTTTAGTAGACTGTTCCATGGAAAACATTTCTACTTCATAAAATTCACATGAAAAGGAAAAAACCACTAATGTTACCTTTATCATATTTAATCAAAAGAATGTATGAAATATATATTGAACTACTATTCCTTGCTCTCCATCAAAGTGAATATGCAAATATATAGTAACACATGGAATATTAGGGAAGCTCTTTATCAAGATGCAAAGAAACCTTTCTAGTAGAAACATTTTGACCTGGAAGATACCCTTTGATCAAAGAAGTTGAAGCTTCTGGTATTTTAAACACCCTCATAGTAGGGATATGTAGTTACTTTATACTAAATAATCCATGTGCTTAAAACTTGTCTGAAATCATGAAAAAAATCTTGAGGTTTAATTACCAGTAAGATTTATTACTGGAATAACCCAGTAAAGTAACTTTGTTTTTTTCAGTGACCTCTATATAGGTCCTCTGTTAAAATTAAAAATCATGTAATTCCGGTGACAATAATGACTAAATAATTATTCCATAAATAGCAACTAAATCAGTAAATGGAAAATTTGCTGCCCTTATTAGAGGACCCTTATTTCAAATTCAGTTGTCTATAAATGGTTTAGAACTATGGATTTCCTTTAATAAGGAATCTTGATAAATTAAACTTTAGTTTAGTGAATTTTTTTTTTTACTTTATATTATCTGAATTCAGCTCAAAGCCTCCTCCCTGACTGGAGAATCTGAGTTATTCCATTTATCATTCTAGCAAAGAAAACATCAGTAATTTAGATCATTAGAAGGAATGTACACTGTATACTATCTCCAGTGGAATCTGACTAAATCAAAAACAATCAAATTGACTACTGTGAAAAAAAATTCAGAACAATAAAACATTGGCAACTTACAAACACGCCACTCAGGTATTATGGAAATAAGCCTGTCAAAATCACTCAAGAAACAAAAATAAAGCCAACTCACTATGTTTGAATGTCAGAGGAATTTTCAGGTAATAGCTTGTAATATGAAGGGCACCTTTAGATTTCCAATGTAAATTTCAACAACTTAAATCTTTCTTTTTGAGAGATACAATCCTCAGGAATTCCAAAATTAATACAATGATAGACCTCTTTCCTGTAAATGAGTTCTGCTATTTCTGTCATATTTAGTTTTATCTGTTGTTATGTCTTTAAGTCTTACATAATTAGATGGAATACAAATTGTAAATACATTATAGGCAAAAAATTGATACTTTGCATATTTTCTATATTTTGGATGCTTTATCAATTCATCCTCCTAATAATCTGAAACATGTTTCTCATTTTATAAAAATCCTAACCGAGGAATCGAGACTTCATGAGATAGTCAAGTTCACACAAATTATAAGTAATGACAATGAAACTCTCACACATCACTTGATTCTTAAGTGTGCAGCTTTATACTAAACAACGTTGCTTTCATTATAAAATATTTTACCATGGCATATTTAATGTTATTTATTATATAATATAGATGACATATTCATTTATATAGCAAAATGGTCTTTGATTTCAGTAGAATTCTCTGACATTATTGAACATAATAGAAAACTTAGTAGTAAGTCATATGTCACTCTCCAATGTGATGTGATTGATTTGTTTTGGGACCCCTGAGCGCAATAAAAACTTATCCTGAGCTAATAATTTCCCTGCAAAACTACCTATCATTGTCACCATGGAAGCAGGCAGCCATCTTTATTTTCTTTTTCTTTTTTCTTGTGCTCCTTTTTTCTTAATGCATGCATCCTTTTGCAACCATGCAGTCAGCCATTTTGAAAACATAATACTGGGTGGTAACCCTTTCTTTTCAAAAGTTTGCATTACACCACTTAAATTTTATATAAGACCTATTTTAGTGCCTGTTTTCCATAATGGAAAGAAATCCAAGGAGAATTTTTACTTTTATAACAAAAGGCAAAAAGTGAGATGTAGCATTGAGTATTTTACAGCATATGACATAGAGGCAGCACTCGTGTCCTGAGCTGCAAGACTGGTGCAGCCAAGCTCCTTCCCTGGAACCACTTCATAAAGTCTGTGCATTTATCATCTCATCCCTGCCTTTAATACAACTTAGTATAATGGTGTGATTTGGGAGGTTATTTTTTAGGCCTGGGGGGCCCTAAAACTTTTTCCATATTAATTAATTGTATTTGCTTCTTCATTTTATACCACTTTGGCTTAGCAAAAAATTTATACTACTCTTTCAGATAAGGGGACCCCTGTATGTATTTTCTACAACTACAGTCAAAATTTCTTTTTTTTTTTTTAAGATTGATTTATTTATGCATACAAGCTGGTGTACAGGCCAGAGGCATGGGACGGTGAGAGGGTTCACCAGAGACAGAGTGGAGAGCAGAACAGTCAGATCAGAAATACACTGCTGAGGGGAGCAGCGGGCGAGGCAGGAGAGGTCTGCCACACCATGTGGGATTCTCCCCGGCTGGGCGTCGAACTCGCATCCCATGCTGCCGACAGCTCCACAGCTCAGCGCTCAACCACTGCGCCACCAGGGAGGCCCCTACAGTCAAAATTTCTGATGCAAATTGAATAATGGGAATCCTTTATATCTCCCCACCTTGTTTTATTCAGAAAAACCCTTGTAGGTATTTGAATTTAGGTTATAATTAATCTCTTCTGGGAATCTTTCTGCAACATCCCTCCTGGATGTGTTACACTCCATCATCACAGCGTCATAATGATCTGTCTCTAAGTCTATTTTAGCCAGTATATTGGGAACTTATCAAAGGTAGGATAGGATTAGTGTTAGAACATAATAACTGTTCAGTAAAATTTTAAAAGTAAAATTATGACTTTATTATTCCTCAAAGTAAATATATGAATATTTTATAATTTAAAATATGTGTCATTCCCCTAGGAAAGAATTTCATACATTTTGAGTAAATTCCTAAAGAGCTTATCAAGACTTGTAGAGATTATGATTATATACTTACACTGTTCACAGAAGCTTATGACAGGAGAGAAAGCAGCTTAGATTGAAACAGTACCATTCTATGCAGATATATTTTTTTTAAAACTTCAGTATTTAGAAACAATTTATTCATGACCACTTATATTTTAAGCTTTACTCATTTAATTGATTCCTCCCTAAATCTAGACTTTGCTTGGATCTTAAAAAGCTACAATATGCAGTCCTTCTTTAGAATTTTTTTTTTCAAGAACAGCTCTGAAGCAGGATTTGTGAACAATTCTTCCCAACCATATAATCCATTGATACACTAAGGAGGTGAAACTCCAGGTAGAAGCTTCACTCCTTTTTCCCTCCCCAACAAAGTCACGGGCCCTCAGGGAAGACGGACATTGCTTACCTTAGATATCCTGAGAGGTGTTTCAACACTTCAAATCTGGAGCATCCTGGACATCCAGCTCCACTGCTTAGGTACTGACTAACCTGAAGTCCTATTCATCTTAGTTTTCAAACTGCACACTGAAAATTATACCTATGTCTTAAGGATCTTGTGGCATTTAAATGACTTAATACATCAAAACTGGGAATGTTCTAGGCATAAAGCAAGTACTATGTAAAGTTTATCTTGGTGCAAATCATATGTCAAAAGTCTTACTAGTGTGCCAGTCTTACCTTATCTTTGCTCACTAGAAATGGAACTTCCGTGCAGAATTATATCAATTTTGCTCTCATGAGGAAAAATAATTAAAATCAATATAGATAGATATTTTTCAAGGTGTATTGCCTACCTGTTTTGTAACAGTATGTTTTGCTTTTATGCACACTCGAACATGTTCATGAATCAAACTTGATGGGTCTAGCAACTAGAAGAAATCCTGTAATGAATGGAGACAAACCTCTCTTTGGCTCGAGAGTCTGGGGTTCTGCTCTTCTTACCACCACAGAATGTGTAACTCTGATCACTCTGCTGGTAAATCCACAACTCACCAGAGTGAACTAAATTTGATGACTTCTATAAAAGGAAAACTTCCAGTAAGCAGGCAGTTCTGCTGACAGTTGATAATATCTAGTTGTCAGTGAGATTTTAGAAGGTGCCTGTGCCCACGTTGATTCCTGGATTAAAAAGAAACAGACAACAGAAGTTTACGGAATAAAAATTAATGCTAAAACATTTTGCAGGCGTTTCATATGGGATCTCATGTTAGTTAATATTTACTATTCATGGCCCGGATGGTTTGGTTAATTAAAGAAATCATTTGGGATAAGGAAGCACTCCGAAATGATTGTGGGTTTTGATACAGTTCATAATAAGCCTGGAGACTTGAGGGAGCCTTTCAAGTTTCTATAAAACTGAATGCATTTTCCCTTTGGCGAATTATTTACTTAACTGCAGGTCATTTATTTTGGCAGGAGAAAATGTACCTGTTCAATATCAAAAGGCTTATGAATTTTAACCTTCTTTTACTGCCCTATTATATCATTTGAGAATTTTTAGTTAAAGGGAAAAAATGGTGATTTTTCTATATATTATGATTCCTCTCAGCTTCTGTGATTTTAGTTTCCATAATTTAAAGTGCATTTTGAAAATAAATTGCTTTATTTGATTGCATGTAGGCTTTCTATTAATGAAGTCCAGTAGAAATATTTATCATTGTATGTACATCTATGAAAAATAATATATTCAGTAGTGGCTCTGAGGCTAAGCGAATCTGTGTGTGTATCCAGTTAAGATCTTGCCTAATAACTATTTTCTTATTGCATAATAATGTGAATTTATACATCAGATCATGAATTATGCATCTTGGGGACAGATCAAGCTATTTTAGGTGTGAATATTAAATCTGCTAATACTTTTTTGTTTCAATACTTACTCTTGCATTGTGTGTACAGGACAAAGTCCAGCCATTCTACCTCCATTGTCAACAGAAAAAGCTTTCAGACCCACTCCAGCATCACATAAGCTTGAAGGCAAGTATTTTCTTTTATTTTTTTTTCCCAGAGACCTTCCATAGTGTAAATAAAATACAATGCAGAGAAACAAATGAAAATAACAACAGCAACATGGTATTTTGGTATTTTGTCAAATAGATTTAATATGTACATATTATAGTTTGCTGTTCCTGAATTACAATTTACTTCTTTTTTAAAAAGCAAACATTTTATCTCAAGATTCTATATTAATGATTATCAACTTCCAGACGGATAATCAGTTTTGAACCCTGGAAATCAAGCTATAAAATGTAGGGATGAATGGACAAGTATATGCCTTGCAATTCTTGCAATTTTACTACAACTTGATCAATGTAGCATCTTAAGACTCAGATGCCAGAGTTTCTGGATGTGAACCTGAGTTTTACCTCTTACTAGTTGTATAAATTTGGGAAGCTTTCAAAATTCATCTTTCATAAGTTTTGTCATTAAGATAGAATAAAAATAGTTATGCTCTCATAGAGCTACTATGATGATAAAATGGTATATGTGTATATATTTGTATGTGTCAGTTTATAAATGCTTTATGTAATTGGTAGTTAATACTATTATTAACAGTTAAAATTCTTCAAAATATGATGTTTTCAGACCAGCAAAATTAGAGAAGTGTAATTATAATGAATCTTGTTAGAAATTTAGATTCATTTCTGTAAGAATTTATTGAGTCATTATTTATTAAATCCTAAACATGAGATCACATCAGGTATTGGCCAAAGTACTGGGTATTCAAAAATTAATAGACTATGATCCCTTCCTTGCCAAAGATCATATAAAATCAAGTTATCAAAAAGGAGCCAGGTACAAAACACATTTTTATTCAAAGTCAACTGCACCACAAATTTTTGCTACTGGGGCTTTCCCGCAGTCTCACAGCACCCATTCCACCTCCATTCAGTCTCACACTGAAAGGGAACTTCTGTGGACATCAACCTGCTTGTTAAAAGCTCTAACCATTCTATCTAACACGACTTGTTGGCTTTCACCACCCCTTGAACTAAGGGGTGAGAAAGCTTATGAGGACTCACCCAGGACAAGGACCATGCATCCACTAGCACAGAATAAGGACTGTTTAGGGAAAGAAAATCACAGCCCATGATCTGGAATGTAAGAGAGAAGAGATTCTAGGTGGTCACACCTTGTCATCCTCACATACTTCTAGTCCCAAGCTAAGGTGTAGCCAGAGGAGAACTGGAAAAGTCCTGTCAAGCACAGAACCTCCTACAGGAATCCTGGTTGCTGGGTTTTAAAAGCTGGGTTAATTGCGACAATGTGAAAAATAAAAATTTTAGTCCAAATTACTGTGAATGCCTAAGGAAAGGAGGACATAGCACATGTATCTATTTGAAAGAAATGAGGAAGAGCTCAGAAATATTTCTCTGCAGAGGTGATTATAGGTGGTTATCAGACAGGAAAGGAAGACAAAAGCATTGGCAATAAAAGAATTGGGATATACAAAACATGGAGGTGAGAACAAAAGCTTTTTTTTTTTTTTGCAAAATAGTAAGTGGTTGAGCATGGAGAGAAGGAAGAAGGCTCTGAGAAGACTTGGGGGATTGATTGAAAGGCAGGCAGAGAGCAGATGAAGAACTGCTATGCTAGAAAAGTTTGGGGCTTATTGTTATCTTTGAAGTCTTATTATAAATATTGAATAGTAAAAAAAATGATAACCCTGATATACTAAGCTGCCAATATATTTGTTAACATTTTCTACTTACACTTATCAAACTTCTTTTTTTTCTTTTATTTTTCTGATTGTATTTTTACTGGTTTTTACAAGTCTTTGTAATTGTGCTATTTTACCTAGCTGAAGAATTTTTATTTTCCTTTAATATTTTAATATTTTATATGGAACAAAATATTACAATAAAGATACAGGCTAAAATGTCTTCCTCCTAATCCTACCCACTAATCACTAGTTTCCTTCCTTACAGGCAGCATATGTTAGTTCTTGTGTAATCTTCCAGAGATATTTTGTGAATATAAAAGCACAAATATTTCCTGCTTAGTTAAGAGATTTCTATAGAAGATGAATGATTTACCATAGGTAAAATAGACATGTTCATGTAGAAAGATCAACTTTGCTGTCATTAGGCCTAGAATGGTGTTATGCTATGGGTGCAGGTTTTTGGGGAAAGAATAATCCAAAAAGTTGTAAATCCTGACTTCAATGGTATGCAGTGGATGGAGAAAAGTGGATGAATCAAACAGATATTTTGGATGAGAAGCAATTGGTCTAAGTAGCTTATTGGATATATGTGCTGAGAGAGAACAAGTATTAGAATGAGTATAGACTTTCTAAATTAAGTATCCAGGTTGACATTACTGCTTTTAACTAAGATGGGAAATCATTGAAATAAAACAAGCCCAATGAGGAAGAGATGGAAAGTTATGGGTCCAGACTGGGACATGAGAGCTTTCCATGGAACATCCAAGGAGAATTACCAACCCGACCAGTCTAAACTGGTCCACAAAGCTCTAGAAAATATTACATAGCTGTTGTCAGGAATAATGCATGTGTAACCTCTTTTTCCTCTATACTGTTTAAATTCTCTTTCCCCAAACCACATTGCCTAAAGAATAGCTAATAATGAGAAGCAAATGTCTGTAAATTTCAGTTTATTTCATATATTCCTCAAATCCCTCCCACAAAGGTGACCGATACCCTATTGACCATTTATTATTACTTAGATGGTGGGAATTCTATGTCTTGGAACAGAGTACAGTGGTTAACAACCTGTGCTCTAGAATCACAAAGGTCTTGGTCTAAATTCTGGTTCTGCCATTTTTGGTATGGATGACATTAAATCTTACACCTAAACTTTCAGGGTTTTTTTGTTGTAGTAGTAGTAACACCGGTTTACAACACTATATAATTTTAGACCACACCCATCAGATGTATGTTGACACACCACCCCAGCACCAAGGCACACTTAGGCTTCTACCACAGTCCATTGTGTCCCCTCCCACTTTCAGGTTTTTATTAGTAAAATTATGATACTTATACTAACTAACAGAGAGAGGTGTTGTAAAGATAGAATGAAACTGGCCTCTCTGGTGGCCTATTGGTTAAGTCTCAGTGCTATCATGTTATCACCCCTGCAGCCTGAGTTCGATCCCCAGCCAGGTTGCTGACCCACAAGGTACAGCAGACCTCTCCTGTCTTGCCCGCTGCTCCCCTCAACAGTGTATTTCAGTGGATCCACCTGTTCTGCTCCCCACTCGGTCTCTGATGAATCCTTTCACCCCCTGCACCTCTGGCCTATACCCCAGTTTTTCCATGCATAAACAAATAATTTTTTTTAAAGAGCTTTTAAGAAAAGGTAAAATGAAACTATAACAATTACCATGATATTATTGTATTTAATATTAATGAGCTTAGAGAGTTCTCTTTTGACTGTATTTTGTTGACTTAACAAACCTTTTACAAAGATCACCGTTATCAAAATCAACTGTGAAATTGGTGAAAAATAAATCCAGTGAATCAGATTAGCTTGCAATTCAGAGGAAATACCTATATATTCTTTAGAAAATTCAAGACCTATTAGTTTATCTACATGTCTATAACAGATCTTAGAGGTAACATCAATTGTTTTACACCAAATAGCCAAAATCAGTATCCTTTTTCAAATAGTCATTTTTTTAAATTTAGTTTTCTTTTTTAAATTAAATCTGATCTTTATGTCTAGGTGAGAAATTCATACTCCATTTGACCCCCACCAAACCTTTCAGCTATATATTTATGTTTCACACATTTAATAACTAGAGAAGAATTTGAGTAACTGGGTAGGTGAAGTTATGGTAAGGTTGTGTCCTGATACCAACATTTTCTGTGCATTTTTATGACCTGATCCCAACCCAGTCATGTTTATGGATATACTCTTTTAAACTCACATTTATTTAGAACATTTTGTTGGGTATACCTATATATATATTTAATATTTGATATTCAAAACCCCTCTAAAATAGACCTTATTATTAATGATTAACAAATGTGGGCTTGGAGTTTGTTTATTTATGCTAAGAATTAAAGATCAAAACTAGATTCTGATCCTGAATTTTTAGTTCTATTCTCAGGGCCTTTTTGTTATATTATTATCCAGACAATAAAGTTTGAGGATCCTATGCCCCTACCTTTTGAGATGTCAACAAGTTTTAGGAAAACAACATAAAGTTCTAGACTTGAATTTAGTAGAGTTCCATAATGGAAACACTATGTTCTGATATCAGTTGAGAGTACCACTTAAAACTTTTTAAAATTCATTGTGTGTGCAAACATCTAGAGATCTTGTGAAATGCAGATTCTGGTTCAGTAGTTCTAGGGTAGGACCTAACATTCTGCATTTTTTCTAAGCCCTTATCTACTGCCAATGCCAGTGGGTCAAGACCACATTTAAGTAGCAAATCCCTAGATGATTTAAGGGGGAGTTGGAGAGCAACTGCATATTTCTAAAAGTGCCTTTAATTTAATATTAGTCACCTGAGTGACATTTCATTGGCCAAAATGTCCTTCAGAATGACTGTAATGTCACTCGTGGATAAATTCAACTGCTAGTTTTCTGGGAATGCAAAAGGCTTCAGGCCAAGTACAAAAACATTCTACAAAGGTTCACAAGAGAGCAAGAGAAATACCACTGGGAATAAGGGAGGAAGGTTACATTATACTTGTAAATTATAGCAACCTATTATATAGTATGTAAACTAGTTTGATTTGCTCAACTGCTCAAATTGAATAAATTAACAGTTGCAAATTTAAAAAAAATCCTATACAATCTGCAATTCAGTACTGTATCAATACCAATCTGAAAAAAATTTTTGATCATTAGAGACCCTGATTTCATGTAAAGTTCATGTGAAGTCTAGCTCCAAAAATCCAAATCAAAAAGTGCTTTTTAAGTATTAAGAGACTAATCCGGGGTTTGACATTCTTATCACCTCTCTAATTCAGCTACAGTTTATTTGGTCTACGGGGGTGTTTTTTTTAATTTATTTTATTAATTGATTTTTTAAAATGTGTTCTACTTGCATGAGATGAGTTTCCTTTAGTCTCCATTGATTTTCATCCATTCACTTCCTCTTCATCCATTCACTTACTTCTCCAAATGTCATCTGTGTGTTTGTGACAATTATGTGAAGAAAAGTTTCTCTTGATACAGCAATTTCTTTAGTTCTTTTTTGGAAGATTTATTTTTATTTATTTATGCATACAAGAATGTGTGTATAGCTCAGAAGTGCAGCGGGTGAGAGGATTCACCAGAGTGGGGAGCAAAACAGGCAGATTCACTGAGATACACTGCTGAGGGGAGCAATGGGCTAGACAGGAGAGGTCTGCTGCACCTTGTGGGTTAGCTCCCTGGCTGGAGATCAAACTCATGCTACAGTGACTGGTGATAGCTTGGTAGCAGTGAGACTTTAACCCCTGTGCCACCAGGGAAGCCCAATTTCTTAAGTTCTTGATCAACTTGGTGTCTTAATCAGCTTGGGCTACTGTGATAAGTTACTATAGATTGAGTGGATAAACACACACAAAAAATTATTTTTTCACAGTGTGGAGGATATGAATCCAAGAGTAGGGTACAAATAGCTGGGTTCTGGTGAAAGATAACTTCCTAACTTGCTGCTGGTCACTTCTGTACCCTCAGAGTGGGGACAGAGAGCTCTGATGCTTCTTTCTCCTCTTATAAAGGCACCCTTTTCATGGGATTAGGGTTCCATTCTTATGATCTCATCTAAGTTTAGTCATCTCCTAAAAGTCTTGTCACATGGGAGTTAGGACATGTATTTTGCCATACCACCGGCAACCTCTAAGCTTAATTAGTAAAAAAACATAAACATTTATCACATATAATTTTTTTAAAGATTTATTTATTTATGCATACAAGCTGGGGTACAGGCCAGAGGCGTGGGGTGGCAAGAGAGTTCACCAGAGACAGAGTGGGGAGCAGAATAGGCAGATCCACGGAAATACACTGCTGAGGGGAGCAGCGGGCAGGCAAGACAGGAGAGGTCTGCTGCGCCATGTGGGAGTCTCCCCAGCCGGGTGTCGAACTCATTTAGCCGCTGTCGACAGAGCCACAGCGCAGCACGTAACCGCTAAGCCACCAGGGAGGCCCCATTTATCATATATAATTAAGAGTTATTTAAAGTTCTTTTTCAGTAATCAGAGATTTTTCCTATTACATTTCTATCATATATGATTTTCTAACACTACAGATTCCCAACTTATGTCATCTGATGTAGATGATAGGAGTTAAGTATATATACATATAAAAAAATCTGTACTCCATATAACTGAGTTTATACTGAAAGTAATCCCAACAAAAGCTCTGAATAATTTCATCACTGATAATTTATAAACAAATGATTTAGAAAAAAATTATAGAACTTGAGAGAGAAAGAAAGAATAGAGGTATAATTCTTTTGGCATATGGACTATAATAGTTCATGTCCCTTGAGATAATTTGACCCCAAATTGACAAGTTTACTATCTCACTTCCCAAATGTCCACAGGACAAGAGATAGGTCATAAAAAATGATGTCACCTTAAATTTCATCAAATTCTAATTCTATTGTTGTTACACAGTGAGCATAAATCAAAGTACTATAATTCCCCAATTTAAGTCAGATTTTGATAGTCAGATTGCTCAAGTGTGTGACTTTGTTTATCTCTTAGGAGCAATTCATAAAACCGCAAAAAGCAAATGCTTTGCTTATCGGTCTGTCACTTGGAAAAGGATTTGTCATTTGTTAAGTGAGACATATAGGTTCTATTGTTAAATTTAAAGAGCTATTTAATTTGACATTTCATCCTGGAATCCAGTATTATGTTTAAGTGGATAATATAACAGTTTTGAAGGGTTATGAGGTTTTTGTTAGTAGTATTCACTTTTCATCCTCAGAGAGGCAGGGAGGATGCTGGCACTGAGCAACTTCACAAGGAGTCCAAGTTATCAAGCAATGCTGAGATCATGGGCTTTGTCAGGGCTTGCAGATGTGCTGCCTGTGACTTCATTAACATAATTGATTAGGAACCAGGACATATTTAGTATTAATCAAGCTGTTTTTAGTGAGGCTGATTATGCACAGTCCTCTTGATGCACTATTTTGGTCTGGAACTTCCTTAGGACGAAGTTGCAAGAAAAAAAGCATTATGTGAAAAGGAAACTACATGTGGCACTGAAGTATGCCATTTGATTTGAAAAATATTGTTATAACAGCCAAAATGTAGGAGCTTAGATATATTTTGCATTTTAATGCTTTTTTAAAAGCACAGCGTATGTATGTATGTATATGTATATATATGTACACACACACACACACACACGCAGGATTATTAAGTTTGTTCACAAGAGACTGGAAACTAATTAGGATTTTTATCAGTAGAAATCCAAAAAGAATTCATGGACCTGCTTATGGATAAAAAAAGGTCAGTACATCTATAAGGTCTTTAAAATCTTACTATTACTTAGAGAAATGGTGGGAACTCTATGTCTTGGAACAGAGTATAGTGGTCAATAACCTGTGCTCTAGAATCACAAAGGTCTTAGTCTAAATTCTGTTACTTGCCCTTTCATAACACTTAAAAAAACAAGTTCTCACAGCACTCCCTTTATTTTGCAAAATATGGATGAAATTAGTACCTGAAGTCACTTATCTCATGCCTTCAATGTGCCTTTGCTTCCTTGAATTTTACTCTTCTTGCCAAATATCATGCTTTGTATACTATAATGGAATATCATTGCTTTGAATCTTTGGATATAAAAACTAATTTATAAAAAATATGTTATTTCCTTTGACTTCTACCATATTTGTTAGAGTATGTTTGGCTAGGGAAAATTGCCTATAATAACATTAAAAAGATCATACACAATAACCACCTCATGCCACCATTTTTGTCATTGTTGCCAATTGGTATTTAATTATAGTCATAACTTAAATGGAACTTATGAATATGAACCTAACTTAAAAATAATATTTTCTCCATCTTTCAAATAAGTATTAAATTTTGTGAAAGAATTCCTTCTCATATCTATTAGAATCTCTCACTGGGGCTGAAAGGAATTGCACATTCAAGAGACACTAGTTGTCCATTTATTTCACAAGTTACATCATCTTTGTACATGTCTATAATTGATAGTTTACCCTGTCCAATCAAATGCAAATGGTAACTTATTATATTACATTATAGGTGATTATTAACTCTTAGCATGGGAGACCTGTTATTCACAAATACCAACATTTGTCAGGAATGTACTTATCAGAAATGTTTAACACCTTACTATTCTCAGACAAAATTCTCAGTGATTAAACATAATAGCATAATAAACAAAATTTTATTCCCCTCAGCACTCACCAAAATATAAAACTGCATTATAAAATCTTTGCATGAGCATAATTACCAGATAAGATCTCATTAGTTTTGAACAACAGTGCCTGAAGATTTATTTCTTTTCCCCTTACAATGCACAGCCTCTCTATCCTCAAACACCATATTTTTAGTTGGCAGTAATTTCTGAGGAAAAGAAGACTCCTCCACATGCAATTACTGTATATTTAGTGTACAATTGCCACAAATCATTTATTATATCAAAGAAGTGGAAGGAAGAGATTAAGCTATCATCTGTTGTATAGACCTGTGAACTACTTTTATTATTCCATTGAAAGCATACAATTGGCATGGATGAAGTCAAATATAGTAAGATGAGTAAGTGTTATCTACATGAATAAATGTGTAATTGTTACTTAGTATTGCAAATGGGAATAATATTATTAATACCATTACCTACACGTGGTCAAGAGAACTCTAGAGAGAAGATCAGTTTTCAATATCAACTTTGACACTAGTCAGTTGCAAGGTATTTGACAAATCAATTGACTTCTCCATTTCTTCACCTGTAAATAGTGGGGACTGAACTTACATGGTGTCTTAAGTTCCTTGCTGCTCTCACAGCTAAAGATTTAGAAGTTATTTGTTTTTTTAGACTGATGGGTTGGTAATAAACTGCATAAGAGCAGAATGAAGACTTCATGTCTCTGTAATGGGTATGTACTTCCCATACATGTGTAAGGTTCACTTGTGGCCTACATAGAGATGTCAGACTCAGAGCAACAAGGTATGTCCTGATGCAATGGATAATACTTTGAGGCATTTTTACTGAGGTGTAAAAGTGAGTTGTGCAGGTCATAAAGGCTATGGAAGTTAGGAGAAAGATGAGATATGAGTGAGGCAAAGCTCTGCAATGAAATTACAAAACTTATATTCAGTTATGAAAAGTTAGCTGGTAGGTTTGTATATTAAAGAAAGGAACATTATAGGAAACTTATTAGAAGATAATTTCTTGCCATAAGATGCATCCAAGGACAGTGTTCTACAGGAGTTAGTAATATTTTATTTACAATTGTAGTAAACTGAGAACTTTATCACCTTAATTCTTCAGAGAGATATATCCTGAGAAGCAAAAAGCATAAAATAATAAAATAAAAATTTGGCCCCAGTTCTTATTCTATTAACTCCATGAAAAAAATAATTTTATTGAGCTTTTAGCCAATATAATATTTTTTTCTGTTTTGTGGTGCAATAAACATATCTTTTGGAGATTTTTAATTCACTTTTAGCTATAAATTTTGATAAAGTATATATACTAAACTACTTTTAGTGCCTATTTAACTTAGAAAGTTGCTAAGAGGATTGAATTACATTATATATATAGCAATACAGCATAGTTTTTAGCATGGTTATGTACTCAACTATTCATTGTTATAATAATTACCGTTTTTTCTATGAATAAACTTCTCATATATAGTTAACAATTAATTTTACATTAATTTTTAACTGGTATCTTTATAAGATAAAAGGCAATTGCATTAATGACATTAGTCAGAGTCAATGAAACTAATTTCTTAGCAGAGGTCTGGGTTTATATTCTGAAGTGTTTGTTCATACAACTAAAACTTTTATCACTCCTTACAGACTGCAAAAAGTCTTATATAGCAATTGAGCAGAGGATGTATATGATTAGATTTGCATTTTAGATCATTTTTTCAGCTATAGAAAGCATAGATGGGTGAGGAGTAGGATTTGGAGCTAACACAAATTTAAGTGACAACTGCTCTGGGGGAAAATTATGCTACTTTTCTTTTAAACAATCACATTTAAACTCAAAACAACTCCAAACAGTGAATAAAATTTTCATCATTTTACCGAAAAGATCAGAGAAATCACATAAATTGCCTAAGATAACACCGCTCTAACAGTGTGTAATTAGAATTGGAAGCCAGGTGTCTCATACCCAGGCTCAGTCTATTTCCTTTATCTTAGACTAGCAATTAAGAGTTAGGGCTGAGCATAATTACTACAGTCTTATCTGACCTGGGTAATGAATGGCATTAAGAATAAGAACAGGTTTTGGGAAATGATAATGAGTTCAGTTTTGGGCTTCCGTGTGTATCATGGTCCCTAGTACACTCAAAATGGATGATTAAGAGTGCTTAATGAACATAATATTTATAAAGTTTTGAGCAGAGTTATGACTAAAGTTAGAGTTAAATGAAGAAGGCTTTATCAGCGCTGGACCTGAACCGGCAGGGGAATAAAGTGGTTTACAAGTGTGGCAGCTTTGTAAAACTCTAGAGAAGGATTCCCATTCACAGTAGGGAACACACTGTCAACTCTTAAAATGATGTATGTAGCATTATCATTGAGCCAGGGATGGAGTTGCAGAATAAATGTCTCTATTTTTCCCCTACTTTATTATCTCTTATATTGCTTTCATAATGCCAAAATAACTCAAATCCAGAGGTCAACCCATAAAAGTCAGGGTTGAAATTGGACCTGGGAGGAAAAGGAAGACTCTGCCACATGTTGGGCAGCATATTGAGCTTTATTCATAAAAGGGATCCTTCCCAGGGGGCCACTGAATATAAGAGTTTGGAATTTACAAATGAGAAAGATACTGGAGTCACAAGCTTAAATGAGAACAGCACTTTCTGAAGAATGTATATTATGGGGAAATTCTAGTTCTATGATACTCTTATTGGGAGAAAATTGGCCTAACAAAATACTTTTGGTCAGCATCATGTTATATTTTCTTCCCTTACATTAAAATATCAAAAACAAAACAAAACAAAACCACGCTGCCAGTAAGTTGGAGTCCCAAGGAAGAGTTGGTGTTGCAGTCACTAGTACAAATATAGGCTGCAAGAACTGACTTCCTTTCTTGGGGAATCTCAATCTTTTTTCTTAAAGCCTTCAGTTGATTTGAGGAAGTTAACTCACAGTATGTAGGGTAATCTGCTTTACTCTTAAAAGTCTACTAATTTAATAAGAGAGAGACATTCAGTGAGGGAGAGGGAGGATAAGGGCTCAAAATGTGGCAAAAAAGAGCACAAGGGACTATGGTGACGGTTCACGGGTGAATTGGTGGTGGGAAACCTATGGGGATACACAATAATGTAAAATACATAAATAATAATAACAATAAAAAAGTCTACTAATTTAAATTTTAATTGTCTCTAAAAATACCTTCAGAGCAAAATCTAGATGGGCCTCTGAACAAGCAGTAGTTACCATAACCTGACAAAATTAACCATCAAAAATATTGTCACATAAAACAAACCATCAGAAACATCATCGGAAAAGAAAAAATAAAACCAAGAATGAGAGGATATGAGTTTGGAAAGGGTGAAAAAAAAAAACAAAAAACAAGCACTCCAGAGAGACAGATAGGAAAGACCATGCAGGCATCTTAGATTTGTCAAATAGAAGAGCATATTGCCATACTATTGCCTCTACTTTTTTTCTCTGTCACAGATAAATATAGATATAGTAGTCAGGAGTCTGAAATAAAGATCCAGTTGCAAGATTCATATTAATTTCTTCAAGTTTCAAAGACTCAATTTCCTTATTGTGAAGTGACATTTTTTAAAAATAGGTTATCTCAGAAATGTACTCTATCCTCAAAATTTTGTCATGCTTGAAAACTTAATTCTGCTCATTTCCCCACCTCCAAACTGTATTTTATTTCTTTGTTCCTTAGTGAGTTAGTCAATACTTCCAAAAGAATATGAACCCTCTATTTCAATTCTAAAATCCTTCCAATATTTACAGTTATTTTTAAACATTGTATTTGAAATGATTTTTAGGATCACAGAAGACTTGTAAAAATAATACAAGAATTTAAGAAGCCCATCAAATACTTCTTATAGCGTTACTATTTTATATAACCATGGTCCACCTACCGAAACTAACAAATTAACTCTGGGACAAAACCAGTAACTAAATTTCAGACATTATTCAGCATTTACTTTCAATGTTTCTTAAAATATATTTTAAAATTATTTTTCACTTATGTGATAGTTGGCACAAATGTTAACATAAATATTCACTGATTCGCATCCCACCTTCACTTCTAAGGAGTAGTCTGTTTGCCTGATCAGGTTTGAAGTATTTGTATTCTACTCAGGATAAACTGGAAATAGAAGAATTGAAGGGAGTCCAGAGAATTAAATTAATATAAGTTGGGATAAGAATGTTTTTTTTTTCCCAGAAGAAAATACAAGATCTGGACACTGAGAAAAGAGGTAAGAGAAGGGAGTAGAAGAGCCAGCATGGGCTGGAGTAAATATTTAATGGTGCTTTTGGGATACAGAAGAGCTTGGGCAATGAATTCAGATGAGAGAGCGCTGGAAACTGAAGTAAAGGAAACAAAGTTTAGAACGTTTTGTATTGGGTCATACACCATTAGCTACTTGAAAGACTTTGTTAAAGATTTAAATTTATCGGGCCTCCCTGGTGGCGCAGCGGTTAAGCGCTGCGCTGTGGCACTGTCGGCAGCAGCGATGCAAGTTCGACGCCCAGCCGGGGAGAAACCCACATGGTGCGGCAGACCTCTCCTGCCTCACCCGCTGCTCCCCTCAGCAGTGTATTTCTGATCTGTCTGGTCTGCTCCCCACTCTGTCTCTGGTGAGCCCTCTTGCCGCCCCACACCTCTGGCCTGTACCCCAGCTTGTCTGTATAAATAAATAAATCTTTAAAAAAAAAAGATTTAAATTTATCTTTCCATTTCTGGAACTTTAGACTCTTATTCCTGTGATTGCAGCACTATGCAAAAGCTTGGTATAAGGTAACAGTCATATTTGAGTTGATACATTAGAATGAGTGCAATTCTGCTTAGTATCATGGAAAAGTAGATAAGTTTTAACAGCTGATGCGTAAGTTGAAAATAAAACGAATAGGTATAAAAGTGTCAAGAGAATGGAAAAGAAATATGGAAAGAAATGTCATAATCTGTAGAGATAACTTCAAATTGGGAAGTATAAACACATTTTAGTAGGCAGTAAATATGTCATAAATATACTTAAATTTCTAAGCTTAGAAATTTTCTTTCTAAATCAACTTTAATTTTCCATTATTGATTATCAAAATTATTTTCGTGGAAACCATTGACTCACATTGACCAACAAATAAGAGAAAAAAGTTTTTTCTTCCTCTTACACATAAAGCTAGGAGCATCCATCTGACTTGGTTGTCCAGTAACAGTAAGTTATGCTGTGGATATGAAGGGGTGGCCTCAAGTGAATGGGCATTATAATGCTAAAGATCAGCTTTCAGTCTCTGAGCTCTTGCATATCTTTTAAAGAGTTATCAAAAGTAGTTTTTCCCTGTATTTTAAGCTTTAAAGAACCAAAGAGGAAGTTAAGGATGAGAAGATTTGTGATTTTTCATAAATGTGATGGACTAATAGCTTGCTTATTATGAAATTCTTGTGCCCTCTAATTTTTTCTCAAAAAGCATTTTTAAGAAAAAACCAGGTCCTTTCAAAACTCAAATTTACAAATATCAGTTTTTCTTTGTAAAATAAATGTTTGCTATTTATGTCAGCTTGACCTGAATGTTTCTTCCTATTAAGCAAGCTTGTTACAGTTCAAATTATGTTAGTCCTCTTCTATAGAATCTCTGAGAAAGGTGTCTGCATCTTTAGCCACGTCTGTTTTCGACAAATGGAATAGAGTCTGGGCAATCTTTCACAAAATGAAGAATGAGGGATGTTTACTTCAGTTAAGTGATGATTTTATATAAAAATGCTTTAATCTATTTGATTAGATCTTACATATGAAGAAGACAAAAATTTTCTTTCTAAGTTGTTATAGTCCACAAAGGAAGATGGCAACTATATATGCTATCAGTTAAAACAATCCTGAATTTAATAAATTAAAACTATTACCATTGAAGAGTTGTATACCTCAAATGAGCGCTTATTTCCTTTTTAAGTATTGATCTCCATTAGACATATTTTTAAAATTGAAAAGCTTTCATTGAAAATCAGACTAACAAAATATGCCCAATACAGCAATAATTTAGGTGATTTTAAAGTCAAATTATGTTTTTTTTTCTGCCCACACCCCCAAATTATGTTTGAAATAATTATTGAATCTTATTTAATTAGTATATCAAAGAATAAATTCTCAAGGATCTGTATAAAAATAATAATATTTTTGAAGGGTACTTTAAATTAATGTATGTTTTGAATTTGAATGACTAACTTTTACTCTAAATGTCAATAATTTAGTCATGAAAAGTCTCAACATTATGATGTTTCTTGACATTTTGGTGATTTTAAATGCAATTAAATACTTTTGAGTTATATTTACAATTAAATACATATAGATGAAAGTATGAAAAAATCTTACAAAATTAATATGATATTGTAAAAAGACTATGAGAAACGAAAATTATGTTTATCTTACCCTCACAGAAAAGTTTCCAATAAAAGTTCCAGAACAAGCAATGATTCCACATACTAATATATATTAAAAAGGTAAAAGAGTTTTTAGGGCCTCCGTGGTGGCCTAGGGGTTAAGTCTCAGCACTGCCACTGCAATGGCCTAAGTTCAACACCCTGCCTGGGAGCTTCCCACATGGCTCAGCAGACCTCTACTATCTTGCCTGCTGCCCCCCCCCCTTAGCATTGTAGTTCAGTAAATCCAACTGTTCTCCTCCCCACTCTGCCTCTGGTGAATCTTTTCACCCTCCCCCACCACACACACACACACCCCTGGCCTATACCCCAGTTCTTCTACGCAAAAATAAAAATTAAAAAAGGAAAAAAAATATATAAAGAGTGAGTTTTTCAAAAAAAAATCTCCAGTGGCAGCAGGACCCAAACAATCCTAAAGGGAAAAAAGGGAAAATAAAATTTTACTTTATAAAACTATCTAGTGGCAATTGCACGTGGATGGAGCTTCTAACTTTATTAAAAGTTGGAAATTTTAAACTGAGCATTTGTTTTCTGAAATGTAAAAGCAGTGAGAAGAAAAATAAATCCAGAATATCTCTCTCTGTCTTTGTCTGCCTGTCTGTCTGTCTGTCTCTCTCTCTCTCTCTCTCACACACACACTCACACAGAAAAGTTTCCCTTTTCTGTTTCCTTGAAAATTGAAAAAGATGAGATAAGGTATGACAACCTTCATCTTTATAGATATAATCCATTTAAATATAATACAATCACTTATTCAAAGACTTTTATCATTTTGAACTTTTAGGAGAAATTTACCTTATCTCTTTTGTTTTAAATTTAGTTAATATAAAACATTTATTTTCAATTTAAAATATAATCACTAATTTTTTTCTTTGCTTCTATTCCATTTTGCATACTAAAGTCAGGATCAAACATTGTCATTATGTCAGAGAACTTTGTGAGAAAGCTGAATGTAAGTTTGACAATGATGAGGTAGTAGTTGGCATGTCTCTCTGTCCATGCTTCAGTTGGTTTACAAATTTTTGTGAGAATAATGCAATTTCAAGAGGCATAATGAGGGGACACAACAGACTTTTTCAGTCTCAGTTTTTTCAGTCATGCTCAGTTTGGAATCCTTGTTCTGTCACTTATGTGATTTGTGAAGTTCAGCAAATTAAGCATTTTTCCTCAGCTCTTTTTCTCACAAGTTCTGTAACAGAGTGGCCCCCAGGAAAGGGGAGGTGCCAGTTTCCTGCCCCACCCAAGGAAGGTTGTTGCTGAGTGGGGAGGAGGAGAAATTAGAGAGGACACTGAAAAGAAAGGGAAAAGGATGAAGAGCCAGAAGGCGACTGAGAGGAGCGCATGGAGCAGAGCCATGTGAAGAAACTGTGCTTGCTTCTTGGTCCTGGACCAGTTGAAACAGATATGGGTGAGAAATCAAGATAAAAGCTGCCATTATTAACCTCCCCACAGGTTAACAATGGGGAGGTTAACAATGGCAGCTTTTATCTTGATTTTGAATTTTGCTCTTTTCCTGCCAGACTTATTTGACTGTTTCTGAGGCTTTTCTGCCAGAAGGTGCCTTAGACTTGTGGAAGGCTTCCGGGCTTCAGTGGCCCTGCTTTGGACCAACCCTGTTTGGCTGGGTATTTACCCATGAGGAGATGGGTGCTTCATTTGGAAACTTTATTCTTCCTCTTTGTATTAAATTTCCTTTGTATTACACCCACTGTAATAAAGTTATACACTCATTGTATTAAAGTTCCTTTCCATTAATTGTCTTGCTCACTAAAGTATGTTTTGTCTTGTTGCAGCAGATTGGAGAACCTATTCAGAACTGGCAAGTTTGGGGTTTTGGGGGTGCCCCTCTCTCTGCCCTGTATCAGTTATATGATGTATAGTCCCTTACATGAAGACCCCATATATGGTGATGAATGTGATCTCACATGTTTTAGTCTGTTTGTATAACTTCTTATCATTTTGAAATTGGTGTGTCTACAACTAATTGGTATGCCAAAACCAAACCCTTGCTCTGAGCATACAGAATGATGACTGAGATACTCTCTGCACAGTCTTTTGAAGTTTGAAGAAAACTCTAGTATGGTATCTTGAAAGAGTTAGGATTGTGCACTGATAAGCTCTGAGGTCCTTTGGGACATCTGGTTCATGAATGGCATTGAATCTCAAAGGGTCTCAGCCTGTGTCTGCAGGCATTGAGAGGTCACCCTACTCCTCTGCTTCTTAGGCTGGCAATGAGGCTAAAACTTCACATTCAGTTCAGAATCAGTCCCCACAGACCCTTTCAGACAGCCTAGTTTCCTTCCCCCGGGAGAAGCTTTTGCAATTTTGCATGGTTCCTACTGTATTTGGGCCTCTCTGCAGGTCCCTTTAGCTTCTACTTTTAATCTCCCTCCCTTAACCTCTACCTTAAATCTCCCTCAAAGTTCATATTGCAATTGTGAATTTTCTCACTTTTTTTCTCATACCTGGAGTTCCCAAAACAAATCTTTGAAAATTCTAGACCCTGGCAAGGCTTTTGACATGAGACTAAATAAACATAGGTTGATTAAGTAAATAAAGGGTATGTTTAAAAATCTCCAGGTAATCCCTGAAAGGTGCTGTAGAATTACTGGTCGTGAGTTGTTTGTTGTCAATAGCTGGTAATGAGAAGAACTGGCTTCCAAGAATAATTCAGCTATCACTAAAGGAAAAGTCAAGGCAAAGACTGTGGATTCATTTTCTGAAGACCCCTTAGTTATGCCAGATAACTCAAGTGAAGTCTTTAATTAAGAGCTTTGCTGTCATAGCAACCTAATTATAATGTAAAGTGATGTACTCCTACAGTGTTTCTATATTGTTGCTTCGAGAGACCCAAATAAAATTCAGAGATTTTTGGGAAAACAAAGAGAATATAAAAGGGAAATAATATTTGTATTGAATCATTTTACTTTTGTAATTTTTCTAACAGTATGATCACAAAGTTCAAGGAAGCACTTGACACCAACCAGAAACAACCAAATTACTTCTTAAGACATAATTCATCATCTTGTGTTTTCTTTACTTGAACCCTCTAAGGGGCCGCCTATCTTACAGTAAAATGAAAAATTCACATCTCGAACAAGATTCCATGGGTTGGCCCCTTGTGTATCCCTGGGTCATCTCTCTTCCTGTTCCTTCGGCTGCTATCACACTGGTTCCCATGCTTTTCTTCGACATATTGACATGCTTCATTTCAAGGTCTTGCCAGATATTTTCCCTCTACTGGAAAATTCTTCTCCCCAATAGCCCAAAGCACTCCTATTTTTTTTTTCAAGAATATTTCAAATGTTACCCTTTCAGAACGGTTTACCCCTATTCCATCTTTAAAAACGCAATGCCACCGCCCATGCTCTCATGACCTAATCCTCTAAACTATAACTTTATTTTTTCTGGCCTTTATTACTATTTGACATTATACACACATATATATATTACATGTACTTGAATATATATACAGATAAATAATTCTGTATGTTTTTTAAGTTACATTGCATTATAAATTCTAAGTTTTATGTGCATCATAGAAAGTCAACTTGTGTATATAGTCAATTTACTTCTCAAACACAAGTTGTGGCTATCACCATACAGTTGTCTTCTTTGTTCCAATATACCCACTCCCTTATTCTTTCCTTATATTTCAAAAGTTTATTCTTGTTTTAGTTAGTTGATGTGTTTATTTTTTCTTTATGCATGACATATGAGTGAAATACTATGTTACTTACTTTTCTCTTAATCCTAAAACCCTCTAGCTCCAACCATTTGCCAATTTGCAAATGGCAAATTTCCATCTTTTTAAATAGCTGAATAGCATTCCATTGTGTGTGTGTGTGTGTGTGTGTGTGTGTGTGTGTGTAACTTTACAATTTTCTAAGCCATAGCAAAACCAGGAAACATACAACAGCTATTTATAACTCTAAGTGTTTTAAAGTTACCTGTTCCCAGCAAAATTAGGAAATAAATGCAAGATGATGCAAACTTCCTTTGGAGAATGAAGGAATAAATGGGCAAAGGGGGACAAATACATTCTACTCATTCCCTTCCTTTTATAGTTAAAGACAGAAGATTTACTTGTAGTTGCATAAGTCAGCTGTAATTAAAAATTACAGCAAAACTGAGATTGGGATACATTTCCCTTCATTCTAGAAGAGTATCCCTGCATAACATACTAATTTTTACTTGAGTGCTTTTTTCACCAAAGTTTCTCAGTATAAATTATTATGGGCAAAGTCTCTATTGACACAGAAAAATAAGAATTAATGTGCACTTACTCAAATAGATCGATAAAAATCACACCTAGAAAAATTACTGAAAATTTCATGTGATCACATTTTTAGACTTTAAAAATATACTAATAACTAGTTATTGCTGACACTTTTTTTGATTGCCCACTCAAGACTAGTCATTTAATTCAGATTCTACATTCCTCACAAGCCAATGAGTTATATTTCATTGGTCCCATTTTTCCATTGAAGAAGATGAAATTCTGTGTGTCACAACACATTGCCTAATTCTCACAAACAGAAAAGGTCAGACACAGAACTCTGACCAAGGTCACGATGTTAACACTTGTGCTTGCTCTCCTGCTCCACTCCCTTATGGGAATAACCGAACTCTAGTAGTCACTGGTATGATGAACTTATCAGCTTATATGAAATTTTCCATGATCAGAGTGTGAGTGATCTTCCAGGCCAACCTCTGCCACTCTAGAGAAACTAGGTGACAGTGATGGACAAGTTATGTTGATGCTCTTGTTATGAAAGCAACAGGCCTTTATTAACTTGGCTCCCAACAAGAGTACAACAGTCTTGACAATGGAGGGTTCAGAAAAGCAAGTATCCCATCTGAGTTATAAAATTTGGGTAACCGCTAAACTAAAAAAGAAAAAGGGGAGTTAGAGAACATAAGATGAAAATGAAAAATTTGCGTTTGTTTTTTCATTTTGCCATGGAAAAGCATCTTAGAAAGCTTTAAACTGACATTTAGCTAGTATTCCTTCTCTAACTTTGAGATGACATAAAAATATTTAAAAGCTAGGTAAAAGCCCATTGTAAGGGCTTAGAAACTAAAAGGTAAGTAATTTAATTTTTCTTTTAGCTGATGTTAATTTATGCATAAGCTAATAATATATTTGTGGTTCAGAACTGTTCATTGTGGAGAGGATTTCTTTCTCAACAAGACTTTCTTGCAGTTCCTGCCAGAGAGAACTATCATTTCAGGGCTTTGGTACTTTTTCCAGAGAAAGGCAATAGATGCTGACAAATTTGCTTTCCGGAGGCACACTTAACTGAACACTTTGAGAACTAGTGGTATTAACCATTCGAACACTTTTTTAGCTGATACAAAACAGCAAACACATTGAAGAGAGGAAACAAACAAATTGAAGAGAAAATTGGATATGCGGTGCATAGTTGGGTAGAAAATGAGGAGCACTGTTGACTGCTGAGTGAAACAGAAGCTTGTGCAAGGGGAGTTTCATAAAACATGGGTTACCTTTATATCCAAGTAGGACATAATTAAATTGTTATGCCCTTCATAAATGAAAAACCTAATTCCACAGCTGCCAAATCACCTCTAGAATAAAGACAATAGTGGTTGAAGAAATGCAGAATCTTCAGAAGCTGATGTTTTAAATGAATTCACCATGAATAAAGTAAGCCCCATAATGACAGCTTAAAGGTCTAATTCATAAAAATGTTATTAAAGTACATTATTTATATCTGCTTTTTCTGGACTTCTGGTCTTATTCATGACTCTCTTAGTGTATGGCTGTAATCACAGGCAGAGTACATAATGGAAGCATTAATTCAATCTGAACTAAGGGAAGAATACTGTATCACCACAATAAAATCCTAGCTATATTAATTCAAAGGGCAGAATTTATTGCAACAGAACATTCACTTTTTAAAAAAATGAAAATAATGTTTTCCATCTTATAGCCTTAAATATCTACTTTCATTCAGAAGTTCAATATCTGATTGACTAATTAGCATGAACTTTTAAATAGAATATTTATCCATCTATATTTATGTAACAGAGACTGGAAACTGAATTGTGATCCTACTGTGATTATGGCATTGCTGCTTGATAGTGATTAAGAAATATTTACAAGTATTTTGTATTTTAAGTAACCCTTTTTCTCATACATGAAATTGGAAAAATGATATTTAGCAAATGCCATTTAAATATATCTGGCATTTGCATTTATTTAGATAAAAGGCATTTATTTAGGAAAGTGCCCTGCCACATAAAATTTTGCCCAGAGAAGCTGAAAGTAATGATACGTAAATCAAAAGGAATCTTAATTCAGAATTTTAAGCATTATTTACATATTTAATATGTATAAACCTTTTGGAAAAGACAAAGTAGAATTCAGTTGGTTTATTTCTAACTCTAGAACTATCAACATTTGACTTCTTGGTTTCCACTTCTGATTGGATGAACTATAATGGTACACTGTAGACACATTTAGACAAGAGTGTGAATATATTTCTCTCTATGACGCTAACTTATAACTAAGAGTCATGAAAAGGGATCTTTATAAATTATATTACTAACACTGAAAGAAAGTGTTGTCTTTGATCTGATAGGAAAAAATTTCTGTACCTAAGGGAATGAATTAATTCCAATATTTAATAAGATGCAGTCATTAGTAGACAACTTAAGTATTCATACTAGCTAGCACTGCACATTGAATTTCTACAACATTGTAAAACTCTCATAATAATTCTGGGAAATGAAAATCTTTGAATGCTTATCATTTATATTTGAGATGAGAGACAAATGACAAACAGCAAGGTATTTAAAATATAAATAAATAACACTACTAATTGAGGATAAAAATTAGCCTATTTCCAACATAAACTGTACTTAAAGCTGCCTCAAACTTAAGAGCACTTACTATTCCATTGAACAACTCTGTATTTCTACATGACGATTATTTGAAGTAAGCACACTTACCAGAAAAGCAGCCAGTGCTGTCCAGTTATTTCATGGCTTATGGCTGGGCTTTGAGACTGCCCTTGCCCTTCAGACCAATGCTTTTCAAATCTCTGAAGCAGAAATCTTCCATGAAGTCTAGGGGCATCATAAAATATTCTATGTAACTTTCAAACTTATTGCAACCCCTGGAGCACCCTTGCTGATACAACCACTCAGAAAGGGCAGTGGAAGTTATGTCCCCAACACACTGCCAGACAAATGTCACCAGGCGCCAATGCCTGTTGACATGAGGCAGATTTGAAAAACAGTTAAATTAAAATAGTTATCATTAGTTACAGAGCGTATTGTTTCTAATAAAACTGAATATATAAAAAGAAAGCAAACAGTGATTCTTTTGACTTACCTGTAGTATCATTCCTCAGAAATTATATTTTAATTTCATCTATTAATATTTTACTTTAGGCACTAGGCAATTTTTGGTTCGAAAAGTTCAAACTGTCTTGTTCATTCTTTGTAAACAATATTATCAACCTATAATTTTATGCATTTTCTGTGAGGCAGGCACTGCACAAAGCGCTTTGTAAACATTACCTAACTTTGAGGAAAGTATTATTATTTTACAAATGAGGAAAATAAGGCTTAGTAAGATTAAATCAGTTGCTCAAAGTCACAAAGATATCTGGAGGCAAGATTAATTTAACAATAATCTTTCATTCCAATCTTGGCTTTTCTTTTGTACTAAATTAAAGGAAATATTTAAAATTTATTCTCTAGAAAAAGAAGGGGAAAAGAAGAAAGCAGAGAAAAAAGTGATTTCTGAAACAGAAAAGAAAGGTAAGGAATTCAAGAACAATTTAACACATAAATCCATTTTTTTAAAGATTTATTTATTTATACATACACGCTGGGGTACAGGCCAGAGGTGTGGGGCGGAGAGAGGGTTCACCAGAGACAGAGTGGGGAGCAGAATAGGCAAATCAGAAATACACTGCTGAGGGGAGCAGCGGGCGAGGCAGGAGAGGTCTGCCGCACCATGTGGGATTCTCCCCGGCTGGGCATCGAACTCGTGTGGTGCGCTGCCGACAGCTCCACAGCACAGTGCTCAACCGCTGCGCCACCAGGGAGGCCCATAAATCCATTTTTAATGCTGCTGGTAAATCTATTATTTTCTAGGAAAGAATTATCTCAATAATTTGCTTGTTATTGTTTTGACAAATGTTCCTGAGGTTTATAAATATTCCAAATAAAGTTGAAAGTGATAAACTTTTAAAAGAAAATTCAAGCTTAAACACCTGCACTTAAAGTGTTACCAATTACTTTTTTCTTTTTTAGTAGTATTGCTCTAGTCTCTGTAATCTAGTACTTTGCTTGACTACGTGATGAAATTTAATGATTGCTATTCAATTCAGTTAATAAAAAGTAATCTATCAAGCGAACAATTATTTAATGCACAGGGAAGAAACTAGTTGATTGGTTTGCTATATTTTGTTCTTGATTGTTTTCAAACTGCTTTTGAAGTTCCAGGTGAGTCTCAGAGATACAGGAACTTGTTATATTGCTAGTGACTTGATTATCCAAGGATTATTTGATGTATTTCTTTTAAGATAGAAAAACTACTTAGTTATAGGGTGATTCATAATGCAATTTCATGTTTCCATTGTTGTGGAAATTTTTTGACCTTAGCAAAAATTTCTTTTCCCAAAGAGAAAGCACAACAAAGCCACAACTCTGTTATCAAGGTAGTAGTTCATTCCTCTTTGACCTGACTTAGGACTCTGATTTAGAATTATTTTGACAAGATGAATTGTATGTATCATTGGCATTCATGTGCGCCCTGAAATATATAAAAACTAAATAGGTGGAAGATTATAATTTTCTCATTTTACAAACAGAAAAAGAAGATGTCAAAAAGAAAACTGAGAAGGAAACTGCTACTGATGTGAAAAAAAAAGGTATTGTACTTTCTGTGTTTTCTTAGTAAGATTATGTTCATTTGCTTCATAAAAGAATCCTGGGGCAAAGTGAACAAACAAATGAGGTATAGGTGCTTCAACCTATCCATATACAGACTATCAAAGCAAAAATTACACTCAACAAAATTAAACAAAGCACAGGAGACTTTATTCAAGGATATAGCAATGGAGAGAGAGAACAAATTCTGAACTCAATTCCATTGAAACAAAAAGCAGATTTTAAGAACAGAAATGGGGCAGGAGGGCAGTTGTAGACCATCTGTTTGCTAATCGGCCTTACTCAAAGGAAAAGTAAGCTTTCTCTTACTTCCATGTCATGAGTGAAGTTTTACAATTGGGACAAGGCAAACCAAGGTATGGTTCCTTTCCTCCCACAGAAACTGGGAAATAGAGGTGCTGTCTTTCTTGATACATTTCAAAGGGATGTTTTGCAAGCCTTTAAGAAAGGTACTTTGCGTTTCAAAAGATTTATGTTTCAAAGGAGAAGGGAAAGAATTTATAATTACAAGTTTTCTAAAGTAAATACTCTAGGGGAAATTAGAAACATAAGGTCAGAAAGAAGCCTGTATAAAGTTTAATGAAGTTGAGAAGAACTTCAAGGCCACAACACTTAATGAACATAATGAAATTGAGGAGCGCTTCATAGTATAATAACACCACTTTGCAAAGATAAGCTGAGAGAAAATAATGAATCCCATTAAAACATAGGGTTATTCAATAGCTTAGATTTTTGCTTTAAATTTTTATTGTTGTTCAAACATGAATATTGGCTTCTGTTCTGGTTAAAGTTTAAGTGAAAAAAAGTAATTTCAAATGTTATGATGTGATATGTGCTATCACCCTAAATATTTCCTCCACTAGTGTCAGTGTCTTAAAATTCCACCTTCACAGACATTCTTTTCCTTTAAGTTATGAAGGAATTGTCCTCTATTAAAATGCAAAGCCCTTAAGGCCTATGGGTAAAAGGTAACAAACTAATTCCTCTCAGCCATTAACACTTAAAGTAAATGAGATTTCCAGATCTTCCCTGTATAATGATAAAATGAAAACAATGTCCTGGAAAATGAGTCAGAAGGTAAGGAAAGGAGATTGAAAAAAAAAAATAGAGCTTTGTCTGAGGAAAATAGGTCCAGCTGGTTGGTATTTATTACATCTGTGCCCTTTGTGAGGAAGAGCAGCATATGTGAGAAGAAAACGTAGTGGTGCAAGACCTTGAAAAAGGACACCGGAGGATGACAAGCCAGATACTGACTCTTCTTAGTAAATAGCAGATAGGAATTGCAGGAAATAGCTAACGTCATGCTAGACATGAAGTCAAATATTAAAATTGAAGATTTGCATGATTGTATGTCCCTGAAATGTCCAGGAAGAGACATCTACGTGCCTTGTGGGTCTGGTAGTGATTGCCAGTTATATTCCCCTGAATTTTAATTATTATGGATGTATTGCTGTAGAGTCTATTGTGTTATTGAACTTCATTTGATTTGATTTAAAATTTCTTTAACTGCCTGAAGAATATATATATATACACATAATCGTAAGAAAGGGACAATGCAATTGCAATTCTGACTACCTGATGAAGTTGTAAAATTAGTTTCTGGAGCAAGCATGTCAGTGACGGTTTCATGATTGAACACTAATGAGTAGCAAGGTTCTCCTTGGGCCATCACTTTTACGCAAGCAGTTGTTGAAAAAAGTTTTTAATTGAAATCCTCAAAGTAATTGTCATATGTGGGGAAATGCAAAATCAGAAAAATACACTTTTAGCAAAATTCAGTGGAATGTGTGGTTGTTTTGTTTTGGTTTTAGCTTTTTAAGGGAAAGACAAAACATATTTATGTCCAGTGAGTGATGGGATAATCTGGTATTTTATGCTACTGGGAGACCATTGTTATTAGCTCAGCAGTCATGTCAAGCTGAGGTTGTGCACCACTGGCTAGAGAACTGATTATGCCAATATCACTCTGGAAAAGGCCAGTGCTCATCCACTGAGGGAGAGACCAACTGGGTGATTACAGAGCATATCTGGGCAGGACTGCTCAGCTGCTATGTAAAAACCAGTTTCTCTTTGGAACCAGTTTTCTGTTTATCATTTTTTAATTTTATTTTATATTTTTTAAAGATTTATTTATGCATACAAGCTGGGGTGTAGGCCAGAGGTGCGGGGTGGTGAGAGGATTCACCAGAGACAGAGTGGGGAGCAGAACAGACAGATTGACTGAAGTACACTGCTGAGGGGAGCAATGGGCAAGACAGGAGACGTCTGCTGCGCCATGTGGGAATATCCCTGGCTGGGGTTCCAATTCATGCTGTAGTGGCTCTGGATAGCTTCTCAATGCTGCGCTCTACCCGTTACACCACCAGGGAGGCCCCATTTTTTAATTTTAATTACACAAAATACTATTGGCTCTTACATATCAGTTCAACTTCTTGAAGGAAATATGCACAAGTGTTTAACCCCCAAATACTCAAAATTGTGTGTGTGCATGTTTGTGTGTGTGTGTGTGTGTGTGTGTGTGTGTGTGTGTGTGTATGTGTGTGAAAGAGAGAGAATAGATTCAATATTTCTGGTTTTTAACTCATGCTTCTTTTTACATTTTAAATAATTCTACAATTATATTTTCATGGAAAAAACAACATAGTTTACAAAAAACCAGTTTGAAAATTTTATTATAAAAAATGTAAAAATTTCTAGATATAATGAGAAAAATTGAGAATAACCTGAAAACTTGACAAGCTGGATTGTATATGTCATTTCTTCCTAAAATAGTCAGGGGAATATGGCCAAGCATATGATGTCACTACTCCAGTCCCAAATACTAATAATAGCAAATTTACAAGGCATGAGATAGGTCTAGGTGTTAATTTAATATCTGGGTTTTACCTTGGTATCTTATTATATTTATGTATCAACTTTAATATTATTTATGTTCATATAACATATACATTTTATGTTATATTGCCATTTTAATTTATTATGTATCTAGTTATTAATGTGTAGATGCAAATAAACCTAAGACTTAAATACTATTTTGTGATAAATTAGCCTCTACTGATTAAAACTGGCAAATCCCACTTTGCTAAGGATCCATGTTAGGGAAAATATATGTGAGGTCTTATATAAAACTGTCAGTTAATGAATTAGCAATAACTGAAACTGGATAACTGATGCATCAAGTTTCATTGTATCTTTTTCTGCATGTATTTCAAGTTGTCCATGGTGAGGGGAAAAAATTGGAAAAAACATGTGAGATGAAAAAAAAAATCACCAGGATATTTTTACAATTTTATGAAATGTTTTGGCCTAAGGAAATACCATGAAAAAAAAAACAATCAAAAGAGGAAAGAAAAACCTCTTAGTAATTTCTTAGGTTTGCCTCAGACTTCAGTGCTAGACATGCAAAGAACTCTATAGTTAGTATAAGCAGAAGGGATTCTACCTAATTGGTAAACAGGAGCATGATACAAGGATTGGAAGAACTGAGCCCAAGGGGCTGATCTTGGACCACGGAGCACCAGGGCACATCACTGGCCAGGAAGCTACTTTGTTCATCAAAGCTTCCTCTTCATACCCTCAGACTAGATATCAGAAGTGTTGAGCGACTTTGGCAATTTATTCACACCAAAGTGGTCTTGCTTACTAATGCATTTCTGCTTTTAGTCTCCTATCAGTGCATCTAATTTGTAGACTGAAATAGTCTGTAAATGAGTTTGAAAGATGGCAGGTATTTGGCATCTTAATTTTTCTGACTGGAAGGAGGGCAGAATGGAAGTTGAAATTTGCTATCCTAGATTTCTATCATGAAGACACTTTCAGAATTGTTGCAGAAGAACAAATACATATGAGATGGTTTTTAAAACTTTGAGTAGCATAATGACAAACTATCTTTGAATCCCCCCAAATTTGAACAAGATGACTCCATCAAGCAACACTATAAAATATGTCAATTTACACTGCTCACAAGACACATTTAAGTGTAGTTTATGTTGTTCATCACTGAAACTGAATATTCTTCTCTCTTCATTCCACAAAGTGATGCTTTGATTAAATAGTATTCTTAGTGCCTGATGAGATTATAATGATTTTAAAAATTAGCAAGTTGCTTTGACTCACAATAAACAGTTAAAACCTGGGGAAAATATGTAGACAGTAGTTCTCTTGGTAGTCCTTTGGGGTTAATAGTTATTATAAATATTTAATTAAATTTATTTAATCTATATGCTTATATGCCTATTAATTATGAAGATATTTTGGGTTCATATCTGAAAAATAATGGTGTAAAATGATGTTCTATTGCTACACTTTTCAACATGATGTTTTTTAAATATCTGAATAAAAATATAAATGATAAGAAGGACCTTAAAAATCCAGACTAGCTTTTCTGGAAAAAGCTGTTATAAAAGGGTCAAACTCACTCGCTCACTTATTCTTGTATACATTTTTTGTGTAGGAAATAGCCACCAAATGCCAACTAGATACCAAGCATCTTACTACTACTAATTACACAGAGGTGAATAAACAGAGACAAGTCCTGCCCTAAGGGAGCTCACAGTTAGATATAACTAAGGCATACAGTTTATAATTGGAGTAAATGTCCACAAGTACAAGTTGGGGTAAGGACCATGGAAAAAACAAAATTGGCAATATGATAGGAAACAATGGGTGGGGAAGGCATGTATTTAGTTTGATAAGTTTATCAGTGCAGGCTTCTCAAATTTAAGACAGAAAACATAATGTGTCAATTGCTATATTGGAAGGATCCAACCATTGATATGTGTATGTTTGTGTGATATGATGATGATGATGATGGTGGTGGTGGTGGTGGTGTGTGTGTGTGTGTGTGTGTGTGTATGTAAGAGATGTCTATGTGTGTTTTGCATGCGAGGAAATGCCAGCG
The DNA here is from genome assembly GCA_004024925.1 of Scalopus aquaticus. Classification (NCBI taxonomy): domain Eukaryota; kingdom Metazoa; phylum Chordata; class Mammalia; order Eulipotyphla; family Talpidae; genus Scalopus; species Scalopus aquaticus. Next base: position 150,957 of record PVIJ01000062.1, on the reverse strand, counting down.
GTCAGAATCTGCAGGGACATATGTAGGTGTTAGGACTTAATGAAAGTGTAATGGGCAAGTCTTAAATATGTTAGTAGTGGAGAAAAATATTTTAATTTTTAAACAGATATATTTTCATTTGGATAATGTGTTAGGAGATAAGAGAAGAGGTAAACCAATTAAAAGAAGGTATTTATTGAGATAGAGGAGCCTTTGTGGGGAACAAAACTTTGAGTAGCATACTGATGTGGAAACAATTTTGAGTTTCCTTTTGAGTATGTTAAGTTTCAGGTGTATGTAATGCATCATCCAAATTTTCTATCAGGAACTATTTGAAGTGCTTTACAAAGGTTAACTCATTCATTCAACCTTTATTAAAAAAATCAAGAAATATGCTGTTATAATCCTCATTACAAAATTAAGGAACTTAAGATGCAGAGAGGCAAAGTAAGTTACCCAAGGTCACACGGTTAGCAAATATCAGGACCAGGATTTTAACACAGGCAATGTGGCTCCAAAGCTCATATGCTCACTCTGAACAATCAGTTAGCTATATGGGCTTAAAAACTTAGAGGAGATGCTAAAGTGAACCTAGAAATACAGCAACCCATGTAGAGGGTAGACAATGCTCTGGGAATAGATGAGATTACCCAGAGAGGTGTGTCAAAAGATAAAGGGAAGAATATAGAGCTAAGACATGAGAAATCCCGACACTTAGATATTAGACAACAGGAAATAATGCAATAGTGCTGTGGGGGGAAGGAATAAAGTCAGATTGGAATGCAGGTGCAAAAACAGAAAAGAAAGTATAGAATTTTTTTTAAACTCATGACTGTATAAGGAGTAAAGAGTCTTTTTCACTTATTTTGTGTTGCTTTGGGGAGTTAGCTTGATGGGAATAAGTATTATTAGTGAAAATCTAAAAGATAAATTTAGAATTCATTTTTTGATGAACACATGGATGGAAAAAATAATCTGCTTATTTTGGAAATAATAGCATAGTTGCTCAAAAAGTTGGTGTTTTCAAGTTATACAGAGGAATCTAAACTGTCTTATAAAGAGAGGCAAATATTTACAAGACATTCAATATAAGATTAAACAGCTCAGGTGATAAAACTAAAATTCCCATAGCTAACTACATTCTGTGTTGAAAGCCTCCATTTTGGGGCCTCCCTGGTGGTCTAGGGGTAAAGTCTCAAGCTACTACTGCTATGGCCTGAGTTCGATTCCCCAGCCAGGAAACTAACCCACATATAGAGCAGTAGACTTCTATTTTGCCCGCTGCTCCCCTTAGCAATGTATTTCAGTAAACCCACGTGTTCTGCTCTCTACTCTGTCTCTGGTGAAAGCTCTCACCTCCTGCTCCTCTGGCCTACAGCCCAGTTCTTCTACATACACAAACAAAGCCCCCATTTTAGAAAGAGATACATCCAAATTGCCCTTTATGTTTATTGAATGGCAAAAGGTAAGCTTGTGAAATGTATTTTCTAAGAGACAAACTTTCAGTTAAAATATCTCACTAGAACTTTACATCAAAATATTCTGGATGATAAATTGACTGGATAAGATTGATTCAGCATAAATCTCATCAGTCTTGCATTTTTTCTAAAGGATACACCATATCTATTTATATAGAATATTTTCAATTAATGCATAGGCCAAATACTTTTAAATTTCCAACAAACTAAAGCATTTCATTATTTGATTTCTCTATATTAAGATCTGCTTTTATTGCTGAGAAATTACAAAGAATCCTTAGCAGTTTAAAATTCAATATACCATTTAATTTTTGCCTTCCTAGATATAAGATACTATGTATTTTAATTTATGAATCTTTTGTAATAGACTGTTCTAGGTATTAGGGCTCAAAATAATTTACATAGTAAATTGTGTTCCACTAAAATACACTTACATGTAATAAAAATTAAACTTCCTTGAAATATTTATATGTGCAGACGTAATTGAGCAAGATAACATGTAGTGTCTTTCATGTGTCCATTGTTAAATTTCAATGTAAAAGAGCAACCTTCTGTTTCCCAGACTTGTATTTTGAGAAGATTATAGCTTTTAATGTTCTAGCTCTTTCTATTTGAAAACACTCGATTTTAGAAAGTTATATTTGATTTTGTATTTTGCACACATGTATTTGGACAAGATTTGACAAATCCATCAGGTTAGCATTATTTGTTAGACACTTTGCAATCAAGATTAATTTATTTCAGAATTTTACCTATTTTGTAGTAACCTACCAATTAATATTAAGTTGTAAAATACAGATAAGTCATCCTTTCTGAATTTGGAACAGATATCTTAATACATGTTCTAGATGAATACCTGAAAACCTGGCACAAATAAGATGTGATTTAATCAGTAATTCCCAGCTCTTGTTTGGGGGTGTTCCATAATTACAGAGCAACAGCAGATTACTTTCAAGTTAGCATTTTGTTCCCAGATAAATTAGGTTCCAAGCCTGAGTTCAGATGATGGTGACTTCACTATATTAAAAACATTTACAATGCCTGAGTTGCTTTGAAGGTAAGAGAATGTATTTTCAAATATTTTGTAATGACATAAGTCCTGTAAGACAGTAGTTGTTTATTCTTTTGAAGGCAAGGGAACTTGTAATGGAATAATTTACCAACATCTACTGCCTTGTTACTTAATATAATATCTTTGATTACCTCTTATATCATATATGGATTAGCCAAATAGAAGCTAAACTGCTTCAGAGAAGCAGGTCATGCTGTGGCACCTCTGAGATAATCCTCCATGTTCCAGCTTTTGGTTAGAATCATACAAAAAGATATTTGGTCCCAATGTAAAAACAACGGAAATAATTTTGAAATGAATTTTAAAACTCAGGAAAGTAAAAGGTTCATATTAAAAATCATTTATGCTTGGAAAAAAGGACTAGTATATATAAGACTTTTAATCTTTTCAAAGCTTACCATGGAGAATCAGGACTAACGTCCCACTGAAAACACAAACAAAATCTGCCCTAAACTTGGCTGTGAGGAAGTTGTGTTATATTTTGTGAAGTACTTTAACAAAGAGGACTTAAAAAAATGAGGAATTTTAAGTAAATATATAAATATTTCTTCTCTGTATGCCATCAACATCAAAACTTTAAGTGCTTCCTGTCCCCATATTAAAGAAATTATTTTTAATTGTAATCTATATGTGAAATGAATTATTCTCTGAAAAAAATAAGAAACAAATGGTTTAATTTAACATTGAAATAAAGTGATCTCTTGCAAACTTCATAAATTAAATTTTAGTGGAAAGACTACATAGAGTGCTACAGGAAGTCAGATGTTAGTTTGGAACAACTAAATTTTTATGTGGAATGTGGGGAGAGTTTAAGCAAGTTTGGGGGGGGATAATGTAACATAAGTTTTCCATGTGATCTGAGATACATATTTAAGATATCCAGTCAGATTAAAAATTATTTATCCTAAAATTCTACAAGATAATCAAAATGATATCTCCCTTGGTCCAGACTTTCTAAGGATATGAAACAGCTTCTAAAAATAACTTACCAAATTCAGTTGACAGATATTATTTTTACCAAGAGCATTATGTAATAATATCATAATAGAATAATAACAGAGCAAACAGTAAAATATTTTTTCAACTCTTGGAAATGATGACTGTAGATTACTTTAGGATTTTTTTTCTCTTAGTTTCCCACTAATTCCTTTGAAATCATATTATAGACAGGCATAAGCATGGAGGAAAGAAAGAAAAAGGACTCTGCATCTGATTCACTTTTTCTTGGAGAAAGTTTGCTTTCCTACACCCATAACTCAATAAATTTTTAATAAGTGCATAATATTGCAAGGAAATCTGTTAAATATTGGAGTTAGGTTGGCATAAAAGATAGGTTCTTGTTATCAACGATCTTAGGTAACAAGTAAATAAAGAGACATTTATAATAGTCTACGAGAACCGCAACACTAGGGCAGATATAAGAGCTCAGCTAAGATCAAGGCATAAGTATAGAAATTGTGTTTCCTTTTTGGTAGGTTGTTGCTCATTAGAACACATATGCCACAGACTTATGTAATCAGACATTAAACCTAGATGCATTTAGCGCATTTTTAAATAGGAAGGAGACAGAAGTGCATAGTATTTTAATAGTAAAGCATGACTTTTGGAATTTGTTGGCTTATGTAGTTACAGTTCCAGAGTAAATTAATTTCCAGGTCATTTTGACCCAGGGATCAAATAATTTCATCAAAATTAGGATCATCTCTCCATGTTTAGACTCTGTTTCCTTGATATTGGTTTACATGATTGCAAATTGGCATATCAGGTGCTGCCATCCTATATATATATCCTTTTGTTTATGTTCTACGGAAAAAAGAAAAAGCCAGTTTCTTGAGCACTCAAATGGAAAACCTGAATTGAGTCCCATTGGTGGTTCTTGTGGGTTCATGCCTGAAATAACATTTGTGACTAGACTGGAGAAATATTCTGTTTGTTTTAGCTTATACGGTAGGTTCTAGCACTTGAGCAGAACGATTAAAAAACTGTGTGCAGGATATTTGAACTGAAATTTTAAATTTGAAGGTGGGGATGATTTCCTTAAAACTAAGTTAGGGTAATAAAACCACAGTAAAATGAAGTTGTTATTCCATGAGGGAAAACAGAAAGCAAAACAGAAGAGTTTATACTAATCAGAGGTTATTTCCAGACAGTGGAAATATGGGTTTTTTTTTAATTGATTTACAGAATAGAGTAAGTGAGAACTTAAGCTGCCATCTATAGAGAGAATTTGGAGATTATTTTAGAAAGCTAACTCAAATTAGGATAAAGCAGTGTGGCGAATAAAAACAAAAGAAATTTCAGATTTCACTGAGTAAAATATTATGTCTGAAGAGTGAAATCCTTCTATTTTACTTTGGAGTATTAGAATCTCACATGGATAAGAGTAATTTTAGCAAAGATCTTTTGTAACAAATCAGATTATATTCAGAAGAGAGTACTTTGGGAATGTGAATATTTATTAATAAAACAAGAAACCAGGAAGACTATCAAAGCCATGTCCCTAACTTTGACATACTCTCTTGGTTAAATGAAGACTTACTATTTACCCCTGAGAATTTGGACTCAATGAGTCAAGTTAGAATACGATGTGAGATGTTCAAGATAAACAAGGAATATTTTCAGTTGAGCTGAAGAAGAGTGGATATGGAGATAAATCCTTTAAGATGAATGATTATATTAAATTTAAGGAGATGTGAACTGAAGTTTTTCAAATTTAAACTAGATAAATGATACTGGATTATTTTAAAGATTTATTTATGCATACAAGAACTGGGGTGCAGGCCAGAGGTATGGGGTGGTGAGAGATTTCATCAGAGACAGAGCGGGGAGCAGAACAGGCAAATCAACTAAGGGGAGCAGAAGGCGAGACAGGAGAGGTCTGCCACGCAATGTGGGAATCTCCTTGGCTGGGGATCGAACTCGTGCTCTGGCTGAGGACAGCACCACAGGCTGAGACTTAACACGTCGCCACCAGGAAGGCCCAATATCTGGATGATTTAATCTCTGAAATGAAGTTTTTTATTGTGATTTTAAACTTGACCATTTTTTATTGTGATGATTTTAAATTTGACCATTTGATTTTAAATTCTCCTAACTGATCAATTATTAAAAACTAAAAAGAGTAGGTTTCATCAAGAATTGATTCCAGGAAGTAAAGTCATAGTAAATGTTCACTGTATATAACCTGAATTTATATACTCTCCTGTCTGCTTACTATAGCATAAAACATTATTCTGCATCTAATCAGAGCATGTTTTAGTAATGTCTATATAAACACAGGATACTATGAAAGAAGAAGTAAAATATATATCATATATGGAATAATTATTAATTTTCCCTAAGGTAAATAAATATCTAGAGATATCTCATAGGGAAAACTCCAATGGCAATGAGCTTCATATAATTATATATACTTCACCAAAAATGTGAAAAAAGTTTTCAAACAGAATTTTTCAGGCTGGAAGATAAGAATTATGTTTTAGGAAATTAATATGTATAATAAGTAACTAAAGAAGCAATGGAGCATAATGGTATATATTGATATATGTGTGTATATATATGTGTACTAAATACCTATGTATTTGTATATATATATTTCCAAAAATAGTTTCAATTTTTAGGGAAAAAATGTAGCAATTATGTTAGTCACTGCCCCATCCTGCTAGTTATATTAATCTTAAAATAAAAGGTCAAACAGATGAACAAATGAAAAGGTCGCTAGTAAAATACATCAGAAATGGAACGGATGAAATAACTGTACTGAAAGACACTTGCTGATGTAGAAGTCAGGACATTCTCAAGTTATTCAAGTCAATGAACAAAGAAAAAGGACAAAACACGTGGCCCTGAGCGTGCGAAACAAGTCTGCCCATAGACTGTGATGAAATGTCTGGGCACTCTCCTCCCTAAAATTGTGTGTATTCACCATAGTTTCTTGGAATTGATCCGACTACTTATTGCTCCATGAGGCCTTCATGCATTCTGAGCTCAGTGGACATTTATTTGTCAAGTGCAGTCTTTTGAAATGGGGCTGCCCAGTAATTCTATTAACTTTTACAAATAGAATTTTAATAATCCATTCTTTTTTTCTGAGACTACTCATTCCAAACTATTCCCCTTTTTAATCCTCTACTTTTTCACACTTCTTTGCTATACATTGCTTTGTAACTGTCTAAGAAAATAGTTAGAAGAGAGGTCTTATTAGCTCTGCCCATTGAATCTGTGAAAAACTTCATCCATCTCCTTATATCTTCTGCCTTCTTGGTTGAATACAATGAAATACAATACACTATAATACAACACAATGCAATGCAATATAATACAAACAATGCAACACAGAACTTTCTCAGTTATGATTGAGTTACATTATAAGCCACTCAAGGTAACATAAAAATATCTTGAACCTAACCTACTAATCATTACATCCTAGCCCAGCCTATACTAAATGTGCTCAGAACACTTATATTGGCTTATAGTTTGGCAAAAATCATCTAAACACATAACCTGTTATATGATTAAGTATTGAATATTTCATGTAATTTACTGAATATTATATTGCAAGTGAAAGACAGACATGATGGATTTTGAAAACAGAAAACACAATATCAAAAATATGCTGGCAATACAGTAGACTGCAGAGTGTGGGTTATTTTCCTTCATGGCTGGGTGGCTAACAGGAATCTGTGGCTGGCAGCTACTGCCTGCAATCATGAGGGGGTAGCGCAGGGCACATGGTTAGTCCAGGAAAAGATCAAAATTCAAACTTCAAAGTAGGTTTCTATGGAACGCGTGTAGCTTTCACATTGTTGTAAAGCTGAAAAATTGCAAGTAAATAGGGGCCCCTCCGGACTTAAAATGGCCATGCTCATAGGAACAACTTTTGTGCTTGTGCACATGTTATTCCTGTCTACTAACTCAGGAATGTTTCTCCAGTCATACTTTCCCCTGAAAATTTATTTTGATTTCCACTGATCATTCCCAGTAGCATACAATTTCCTGTACATTGTGAACTAGATAGATGATGGATGGATGGATGGATGGATAGATAGACAGATAGATAGATACATAGATACATACATACATACATACATACATACATACATACATACATACATAAAATTTATCTTACTAAAAAATAGTTCTACTCTTGATGGCACTTTTCTCTCAGCATTCCGGGTCCATTTCGTAGATCCCCTTCACAGCAAAAGACTTTATGTGTTGTCTGTACTCTCCGTACTCTCCTTCCAGTTTTTCATGTATCCAATCCAAAAGCTTTCATCAATTCTTGTCAGCATTACTATTGATTGCCACATTACCAAATCCAAATGTGAGTTCTCAGTTCTCAAGAGACATTTAAATGACAACTGAGGCTTCTTTCTTTATCCAGTCTCTTGAACAGTACTTTTTCCTTTTAACCTCTCAAGTGCTGATTTCCTACTTTTCTTCCCGGTAGCTAAAAAAAAGAAGCACTCAGAATTCAATTCTATTATCTCTTCTCTTAATCTGTTCTCACTTCCTATGTGACTTCCTACGACCTGGAATTTGAATACCACCTTATGATAATGAGCCCCCAAATGTATCTCCAGCTCTGATATCTCTCTAAACTCCACATTTATCTAGCTACTTGCCTGTTTCACATCTCCATTTAAATATCTAGTAGGCACCCTCAAATTAATATAGTTTACAAAAATACAAACTCAAAATTCTACGTACACCTAGAGCGTAGAATATTTCCTATACTCAGCTCTGTTTCTCTTACCAGTAAATTATTACATCTTTCTATCTTTGCTTAGACTCAAATCACCATAGTCACGCATAGCTCCTTTGTTTCACCTCCTTAATCTCTCATTAAATCCTGTTACCTTCGTCTTTAAAATATTTTTAGTAGCTGACCAGCTCTCATTCTTTAAGAACCACCCCAGTTTGTGTACCATCTTGGGCTTCTAAAGTCAGAGTACACTGTTACAAGAGCAACAGTAATAAAAACAAAAATCTCAGCAACTTTGTCAGCGTTGACTTCTTGTTCATGCTATATGCTGGGAAAGAAACTATTCATCATAGTCTCGCAGACACCCAGGCTGATGGAAGCACCACCATCTGCTGCTACTTCTACAGTCTTCCATCTCATTCAGAGTAAAATCTAAGCTCTCCACTAGCTGTAAGACTCCTCATGAGCTGGTGGCTGATGAAAACGCCAGGGCAGCACTTCTGCTCCAAAGCCATTAACTGAAGTTCTAGCCACATACATCCTTGCCATTTCTTGTCATTTGCTTTTAGAAAAATTTTCTCATTCCCATGGAATGAAATTTTTCAGCATTTAGGTTTTGCAAGTATATGTAAGTTTTAATTTTCCATTTCAACTGAATTTTAGCTTCACTCAAATGACAGCTATAATCAATGTGTGAAGTCTTTAGTTAGCAAGTGGTTTTAATAAAACCACAGAGAGAAAGCTAATTAATGTATTAGTTATCCTTCCTTGTTTCTAGAAAGTCTGTAAAATGTAATGCATGTTTAAAAAGGCACAAATTCAGTTTTGTTATAAAATGGTCGCTAGGAAAGCATTTATCCTGGCTAAGAAGGGATGAATGTGTAAAAGTCAGCACAAAAGAAATAGGCCAGAATAACCAATTAGAAATGGGAGGGGGAGTTAAGGTAGGAAGGAGTTAAAGGCTGCAGGTAGGAAGAGAGTTTTCATTCAGTTTGATGCATTGGTGATACTAGGCATAAACTATCTTTGTGTACCACTGCATCCATTAGGTAGAGTATATAAATATGATGGATCAAAAGTCTTATATTCTTGCCTGATGAAAAACTGTATTGACAAAAGCTGACAGTAGACAGTGAAAATTGCTCCCTCTGGAATTCCTGTTTCTTCTCATGCTGCATATTTGGTAAATGGCTCATCCCTTTAATTCCAACATGACTCAAATGGACATTTAAATTCTCATTACTGATCCACATTCTACTCAACTAAGCATGTGGGTGAGAGTCTTGTCCAGAGGCTTTTTAACAAGCACAAAAGGAAGATTGTCTCTTAGGTAACTCGAGTCTCAGAAATACTAAGTGCCTATGTTTATACCCTTGTGACAGCCAATTTAATAATAGTGCTGACACATAGAAACATAGAAAAGGATAAAGGTGGAATTTCAACAGTATTTCAGGTCTAGGATCTAACTATCTCTGGAAGCCACAATCCCACTGACCACCTGCCATTAGGTTGCATCATTGAATTAATTCCTCCGTCCAAATTAGTTTGTTTTGGGATTCTGCCATTTGAAGCTTACAAGTTCATTACTAAATGAAGCATCCATACACATTTACAGTAATTATTAAGACTTAAAAACTTTCCATCACAGAGATAGGTAAATTATATAGCATGGGTTTTGGGGTTGATAGATTCCAGTTTGCTGCATGCATTCTTGGAGAGGAAAATGATTTTTCTGTAATATTTGTTCATAGGGGAAATACATAGTAACCTGTTTTAGAGTGATAAACACACACACACACACAAACACGCACACAAGATCCCACTTAGAAAGGAAAATATATTTGTCATTTCAGCACTTACATGTTAATGTAATTAACAAATTTTTGACTAAAAGCAATGGTGACTCTTTATTTTCCAAATAAAAAGGAAATCAAAACCCAAATGATTCTTTTAATAGTATATTTGAGTTAAACTTGCCTTTCTTTTTGCCTTTCAATTTGAAAAGTTAACATTTTATAGCAGGATTATAAAATTAACAGTATGTTTCTCTCTCTAAGTTATTAATAAACATAATGTCAGCCAAAGACAAATTAGAGATAACACAACATCCCATAATGCTATTAGATTTATAAGCTTCTCTAGTAAATGTAGTTAAAAAGAGCCCACTATCCTTTGTTACATGGTAATCTGTGATTTTATTATTATGTTTTTGTTATTTTTTTCCTAAATCCCTTCACAACACATACTTTTTTCTATTATAAGCTGCCAAATCTACCACATATCCAGGAGTTTTTGAAACCTATGATAATTGTCATTATTGAGAAAGAGGACTTTATCAATTACTTTCTCTTTTTCCAGCTCTTTATTAGTTTGCTGCCCTCCTGAATCTCTCTATATCTTATAACAAGATCACTTCTGTAAATCTCAGATGTACATAGCCCTTGCATGCTGAATACCATGGGAAAACATACAACTCATTATTCCCAAGGACTATTCTGATTGACTAAATATGGGTCACATGATAAGTGTATGAATAGTACTGAGTAAATGTATTCTCTCCTGTGATAGGTATACCCTCAGGGGAGCAAGATAGGTTGAGTGCAAACAGGATGGAGAGAAGTGAGTAAATTATGGAAAGAGAGAAGCATAGGAAAGAGTGGGAAATTAAAGTGGATTGCGAGATCCTGATTAGAAAGGTAGCTGATTAGTTTTGAGGGAATACTTAGGAAACTGACATTTCATTTGGCAGTTAATGGAGAGCCGCTGAAGGTGTTAAAAGCAAGGGATTAATATGATCATATATATGCTCAAAAATATTAACTTGCCGTATTTTATCAGTGAGCAGAAACTAAGAGAAACAATAGTTAGGAATCTTTTATAATAGGTATTATGGAGCTCAAACCTTTTAAACTAGTGCCAGTAGAGTAAAGGAGGCCTGTTTCAACATGAAGTGTATGGAGAAGTCATATAAAACATAGTCATATATGGATAGTCATATAAAACATAGAGGAAACTAACAGTGTATGACTGAAATTCAGAAGAAGGCAAGAAAAATATATATTGGTGTTTATTTAAGTGGATTTCAGCAAACAAAGTTCACAGACAATTTTGAGATCTCTAGTGTTTTCTCATTTCTAATCAGAAGAATAATGTTAGTAAAGGAAGATAAATGAATCAGAGTGAAATAGCTTTTTCCTGTCATAGTGACTCTTGAAAGCACATTTGTTTTCATGTCCGCATTTAATTTGTCTGGTTAAGTTAATATTGTTAAATAATGTTATGGGAAGCCCAAAGAATATTTCCTTTTTCCCATTTATTAGTAACATTTATTTTTTTGGTTCATGTTTAAAGCAGTCTCTTTGTTAATCAGGTTGTCTCTGGACTTAAAAAAAATAAAAATAAAAATAAAAACAAAAACATAAGGGAACATATATTTTTTGTTCAACACTGAATATCTAGCACCCAGAATGATGCCAGGATAAAGCAGATGCTGAATGTGCTCATGAAATAAATAAAGGAGCCATCTTCTGTCAAAGGAAAAGTATTTTCAGTTTTGTTTCCTTTCAAAAGGATGTGTCTCCTGTCAGTAAAGTTTCCACATTCATTTTGTCTCTCTCTCTTCACTTCTGCTCACTGCGGTCATGCAGAGAAAAACGAAATATTGTGTTCCCAGTCTCCTCGCTGTATGTGGAGTCTTAATTAGCTTTTCAAACACATCGAGATAAAACCTATTAATCCTCTAACCTTCACTGAATTCAAAAGTTTTTGTGTTAATTGTTTTGAGAGAATAATAGACAGTTTTGCTGTTAGAAAAGTCATAGCATCACTTCTAGGAAAACAGTCAAACCAGCAAAACTTGAAAGGATGTTTATATCTGAACTACCACCCCTTGTCATTATTATATAATCAAAGGAGAGTCACTTCTAAACTTAGTGAAACCATCTGTTTTTCTTTTACAGCTATAAGATTAATCTTTAAAAATGATCTCTATCCAAAGGCACCAAAGATAGAAATTAGAGAACTTTAGATCATTGTAACTTTACATATTAATTCATAGAAAAAAGGAACTAATATAAATCATCTAACTTTTTTATACTCCAAAAACTTTGCTTGCATTATCTCCTTAAAACTTCAGGATTCCCTTTTATATGAGATTTGACCCATTTATGCCTATACTCACTGTTACTTAAAATGTTTCCCACTCAGTTAGGTACCAAAGATAAACTGATGGAAATTAACAGCCACATTTCATAAACGAGCAAATATGATCATGTATTCATTTGTTTTCAAGAGCCAAATGTTTCTACTGCTTATTAAAGAGGGAATCAACACTTGAACTATGTACGTTCCTGATTACAGAACCAGAATCAGCTTCAGGGTCACTAAAACTCAGGATGTACATATCTCTTTGCATCTATTGTGTGGATTCAATTTTTTTTAAATTTATTTTATTTATGCATAAAGCTGGGGTACAGACCAGAGGTGTAGGGCAGTGAGAGGGTTCACCAGAGACAGAGTGGGGAGCAGAACAGGCAGATTGACAGAAACACACTGCTGAGGGGAGAAGTGTGCAAGGCAGGAGAGATCTGCCGCGCCATATGGGAATCTCCCTGGCCGGGAGTCAAACTCGCATCGCCACTGCTTACAACTCCACAGTGCAGCACTCAACCACTGTGCCCCGGGGGAGGCCCTGAGTATGATTATTAATCACACTCTCTTTTATTCCCAAAGGTATTCAGGATAGGCAATAGTGCTTCATCTAGGGAGCTTTGCATATCATACTTTCCCAGAAATCTAGAGATGTCAAGTACCTGGTTCTGTCTCCCCCTCAGAGTTTATTATTCAGTTGGCTTGGTATGGGAATCATAAGACTTGCATTTTAAAATTGATCCTTGGGTAACTCTGCCATGTGTGTTAGTTGTCTTGGGGTGTCATGGCTAAAATTAAATTTATTATCACAGTTCTAGAGACTGTGAGGCAAGTTCAAAGTGCCAGCAATGTAGGTTTTATTCTGAACTTTCCTCCCCTGGCTTGTGGATGATCACCATCTTACCATTATCTCCCATGGGCTTTCCTTGTGACATGTTCCTGGAGAAAGTTCTCTGGTATTTCTTGTGATATAGGCATCAATCCCATGAGACCAAGACCCCGTTGTGACCTTGTCTCAAAGGCCCAAAGACCCAGGCTCCAATTACTCACAGTTTGATGTTAAGACTTCAACATACACACTTAAGGGAAAACAACCTTCAGTCCATGACACCATTTAGTCTAGTGAAGACTCATAAAGGAAGTAACTGTAAGCAGTAAAGCAGGATACTCTGCTAAGGGGAGTCAGAGCCTGGTTGAAAGGTCAGATCCTGTCACTTGCTGTTTGGCCTTAAACATCACTCTAGATCTCTGTTCTCCTTTATAAACGGAAGAATTGAAATAAAGTCACAGTGGTTGTCTGTCAAGATTGGGGGTTGTGTTTGGAGTATCTTGGGATAGGAGACGTGAAATTACAAGGGACCCCAGTTGTCCACACCATGGGAGTTGAATGTATGAAGAGGTGTTCTCTTTGAAGATCAACGCTTTTAGAATATATGTGCAATCATCATTGCTTACAATGAAGAAAGGAAAAAGAAAGGTTGAAAACTTGGGTAGTTGATCTTTGATTTTTATCTCTAAATCTAAGCAGTTTTAAAAAACTTTATGGCTGAATTTAGCAACTTCTTGTTTAAATAACTTGCCTGTCAGCTGCTTGGTTTAACTACCCACACACAACACACATGCACACATACGCACTATGTGAAACAACAGCTGAATACATATTTGATGATGTGAGCACAAACTGATTTTTTAATTCTTTTTCCTACTGTGTTGCTGGAGGACAATAGTGTGAACATCCACCCTTCCTTGCCAGCTGGCTTGTATTCCTAAACCAGGGAAATAAATGTCACACTTAACCCTCTCCATTATGACAAGCTGCCTCTGGTGGAAATTATTACAACATGTCCTTATTAGTATCTGAATCCCACTTCCATTTCTGCATACACCTTCCCAGTGCTGGATGAGTAATGTTACTTGTGAAAGCCAAATAAGCACAATGTAGAATTAGCCTTGAACAAAAATAGCTTCTGTTACAAATGTAATTTAAGGGCTAAACTGGTTCAGATCATCATCCCTGGTGTCTTTGCTTAACAAAGACAGTGAGGAGGGGTTATTGGTCTCAGAGGTAGAATATAACTGTTGCTCCATTTGGAAGCAAAGTGCTCCTTTGGCTACATCTTTGTCCACAGGGCAAAAATGTAATATGAGAAACTGGAGACAGTATGTGTGATAGGCAGTTTGTCTCTCAAAGTGTTAGGGCAGTATTTTTATTTCTGCCCCTTGCCAACTGTCTTTTAGCATAGGTTGAATGAAAGTGCTTTGCCTTTGACATTGTGCATTTGAATGTCAGCCTGTGCAATTTACAGTACAAAAGGGCAAAGATACATGGGGGAATGAAGGAAAAAACCTTCTCTCTTCTCATTGGTTGACCTTTTTGGTTCTGCTTTATACAGACATTAAAAGAGCCCCTATGACCATATTTCTAATCTTCAAAACAATCACAAAAATTACACCTCATATAATGCTATTTATAGACATTGTTCCTAGCCTTCATGCATTAGAATATAAAGAATAATTTGCATTCTGAATCTGAATATTAAAAAACATTCCTATCCCAGTTAAGTGAAAGTAAAATCAAATTGCATTCTGTGTTTTTGGATGATAGAGATCAGAAAAAAAGCAATATTTGCAAGAACCAGGTAAAAATAAAATAATTTCATATACAGAATTTTAGGCCAATAATACTTGAACTTAAAGATGTGATTGACATGCCTCGCCCAAGTTAATTTAGAAAATTTCAAAATTTAATGGATCATAGTCATAACATGATTATATTATGAAATAGATATAAAATAAATTTCAAAACAGAGGCTGATGTTGGTAGTCTGAACTGTTAATAAATGATTTATGATGATTTAATGACTCTCTAACTCATCCTAGATGCTGTTTCATTTGTTTGTTCACTTACTGAGTCATAGAATAATTGCCACTTTTCTAGATGCTAATGAATAATAATGAAAAGACCAAGTCCCTGCCCTTCTAGAACTTAGTCTAGTGAAAGAGACAGACACTAAGGGGTGATGAATGCGATGAAGAGCTGTGAGAGTAAGAGAAGGTGAGCCAGAAAGGTGCTGTTCTCCACAGGTGATCTGGGAAGGCCAGGGCCAAGGGTACTGTCTGAGCAGACAATTAAATGAGGGAGCCATCTAAAATAACTTCTCATGCAAAAGAAAGAAGAAATGCAGATGCCCCAAAAGGGCCTCCGTGAAGCACCACGGCTGGAATGGCATGAGCAAGGAAGGAGGATTGGCAGGTGAGGTCACAGAATTGGGGAGCTCTAGATCTTGAAAGGTTTTACACAAAGTCAGATGGGGAACTTCCAAAAGGTCTGAATACGGATCAGTTTAAGCTCTAAAAAAAGTGAAAATTAGAGGGAATTATAAAACTATCCCTCATGTTCCTCATGTTCTTGGTTAGCTAGAAAAGTCGTTTAATTTGCCTCTTGCTCAGCCCCCTTCTAGTGACACAGTCACATACTATTGAATATAAAATGCTTCTCTTCAGAAAGGAAAAAGTTAGTGCCATCTGGTGGCCACACTTATCAACATCATCCTCTACTTTTTAGAGTGCAGAAAAAAAGTATATTTAGACTGAATGGTAATGAAGCTTTCAATAATCGCTGTAGGTAGATGTAACCATGAGTACACATACAGCTAGAATGAATTCCAAAGCTCCTCTGTACTCAGTGAATTTGGAATCACTGCAAAAATACTGCCTGATGCAGTTCTGTGCTTTGGACAATCATTTAGTAAGTTCAACATAGTTTTGTCTTAATGTAATTCCTTTCATATATTTTAAGATCAATTCTTACTCAGTTGAAATAATTTAATGTATATTCATCACTGAAGCACATTTACCTTTTTCCAGTATATGACTATAATCTCCCTGAATCAAAGAGAGACCACATCATGTTCTATTTATTGCGATAATTACTGTTGTGGTGTGATTATTTAACCAATGCACTGAATTTATAGGAAAGAAATAACTATGTTTAAATGTTGCATGGAAATTTGTCTCAAGTGCTGGGGACTCAGACTGACCAGTTTGAATCTTGGCTCAGTTTCCTAAAAGCTTGTGGGTCAACCTTAGTTTTCCCATCTGGAAGACACTAGCAATTCTCACCTCAAGAGTGCTAGGAACAGGGCCTCCTTGGTGGCGCAGTGGTTAAGCGCTGCGCTGTGAAGCTGCTGGCAGCTGTGACCCAAGTTCGATGTCCAGCCGGGGAGATTCCCACATGGCAAGGCAGACCTCTCCTGCCTCGCCCACTGCTCCCCTCAGCAGTGTATTTCCTTTGATCTGCCTGTCCTACTCCCCACTCTGTCTCTGGTGAGCCCTCTCACCACCCCACACCTCTGGCCTGTACCCCAGCTTGTATGCATAAATAAATAAATCTTTAAAATAAAAAAAAAAGAGTGTTAGGAAGAGTAAATGAGAAAATGTAGGTAAGATGTCCAGCACAGTATCTCACATTTTGTAAGCAATCAATAGATAATTATCATTTTTTTCATTTATGTATACATGTGTATTTATATATACATACACACACATACATATACACACACACACACACTGCTTCATATGCTGACAGTCAAATACTATCTCATAGGAAAATTGAATATGAAAAAATAAGTAGTTCATAAGAACAGTTTGATCATTCAGTAAGCACTGATTGAATATCTTCTTTGTAATAAGCACTATTATTGGCACATACAACAAACATTTACATCGAGATCTTTTGAAAATCTCATGAGGTTAATCTTCAATGACTGTAAGCTTCCAGAGCCTACAGTGGAAGCTGGCACATACTAGATGCTCATCTAATATTTGATGAGAAATGAATGAAAAGAGACTCCTTAAGTATGAAAATTATTTTGTTTCACCATTTCATTATGTAACTTTTTTAAAAAGGGAAAATGATATAAAGTTTTATATAGAGATGCATGTAACACTGAAATTATATTTAAATTATATTATTGTCATTATATTCTACATTAGAAGAGTGATGTCATTACTAACACTGTCCTAGTATATCCATTTTTCAGCAATACAGAAAAGATTATTTCAATACAGTGTAAAGAGTAGTTGTAAAGAGGAATTTTGACACAATTAATGCTTTGTTAAGTTTGTAAGTTGATTTTAATATGTACATATATTTTAAAATTTAATTCACATATATTCATAACTCCTAATCAGTCAGAAAACATTCCTAGAGCATGCAGATTCAAGGGTTTGTCTGTGACTTAAACAAAAGCTGATTTTGCATATAGAGAGTGTGTATATATATATATATATATATATGTATGTATATATTAACCTTCTATTAAATAGTTTCAAGGACAGTATTAAGTGCTTGCTGATATTTAATGTACATCCATGGGAGTTCTCCCTTAAACAATAAGCCTCCGATTATCAGAGCAGTATGAAAATTCTTACTAACACATTTTTTCTAATATTCCTACACTTCCTATATAGTGATTTCTTATATATCTATTCCATTTTTTAATCATTTTTTAGAGCTCTGAATACAAAGGATCTTATAACTTTAATGCTAACAGTGATCAATATTTTAGAAAGTATTATTAAAGGATTATTTATTAGGGCCTAGAGGAAGTGCTAATCACAAAGGCCCAGCATGGGCTCACCTAAATCAAATGAGGCATGTAAATGTATCCTTAATTCTTCATCCAGTGGTGAACTGGAAGATCAGAGAAATTATGTACACTGGTGCAGGAGTTGCAAAGCTATTGAAAAGGTGCCTCATGACATGTGATTAAAAGGAACAGAATGAGCTGAATACAAGGGGCAATTTGTAGCACTTAATTCAGGCACACTTCGAACCTAGCCAAGATATCTAGTGGCAGGTAGAGGACTGAACCTCAACAATTCACATCACTTTTGAGGGCCTATGGAGACTATATTGCTGATTACTATCTATCTTGTGTCTGAATTGATGAAAACATATTAGAGACCTTTAGTAAACTGTAAATATCCTATACAGGCAGAGTGAGGTATAGGTCCTCGATAAACATCTATTGAATGAATAGCTAAGTGACTATATACATTTTACTGTAATTAGTGTTAGAGAGGAATATTTTTTTCTTAAGAGTAACAACACCCCGTATATGTTTTAATTAATGGGTGTTATCTTAAAGATTTCTTCCATCAAATGTGTTTTAGAAACAATTAGTTAATTTAAATCAGTTTTTTTTTTTTTACTGTAAAGTGCAGTCTGGAATATGCTGTCAATGTAAAATCCTGGAAAGTCAACATCTGGTATACAGAATTCCTCAAAACATGAGCTCTTTTTGTAGAGAGGAACATCTCTAAGGGTTAGTAGTCTGTTGTGTTAGGGGACCTGTAGCTGGTATAATAAATTAAGAATATGTATTGTTATGGCCAACCACACATCCACCTATGATTGGTAAGTAGCTCACTCAGTTCCCTCTGAGCTCCCTTTGGGAAAGTGAAAACCTTGAGATCGAAGAAACAAAAGAATTAAAGTCAAAAGATTTATTATTCACAGATCCAAGAAGGATGGTTGTGCAGTGAGCTGGGGAAGAGCATACTTCCTTCCCAGGTCTCCAGGGAGAGCAGGGTAGCAAGCACCTATTACTCATAAGATTGTTTCAATGGAGGCCCCTAAGTTTTCTGTGTTCATCTCTAAGTGGCCATTTTTAAAGTTTCCCAGGAAAAGCAAAGATGACACATACTGTAGTAGGAGTCATAAGCTCAGATCACACCCATATTTGGGTGTGAGCAGGGTTGTTATGCTCTAAAATGCCTGGACGGTCATTCAAAATAGTTATTGTCTCAATATATCAGTGGATCCAAATTAAAGTGTCATAAATCACTTGTTGAATGACTTTACTCATCACAGAATATTACTGTGAAAAATGTGCTCTACCATATAAATTCAAACAAGAGTATGGTTGGCTACTTCTGAGATTCTAAAGTGTAGAAATGAATTTAAATATGCAGGTTACGAAATAACTCTTAAGTTGTTTATCTGACATAGGTGAGAGTTTTCTTATATTAGAGGATATAAAATATAACTTCTCATCCAAGTGCTTAATTAGTGTTATGCATACTGAGATGTTTCAATTAAATTCAGGGACTTTGATAATTGAATATTTTACACACAGTGCTGTGATAAACAAGATGAATAGCACCAAGCACAGAAATACTAAGCTCCTACCTCAACCAGGCCCTCTTTTAAACATTTTCAGTGTATGAACTCAGCTATTAATAGTGTAAAACCATAAGTTATCACTGTGAATACATTTTAAGGATGTGGAAACCCAGGAAGAGAGTTGTTGAATTAGTTGCCAATGTCACACAGCTAGAGATTGGCTGGGATGGGATTTGAATGCACACGTTACCCCTTTAAGGTTAATGTTCTGATCCCTATATGGTATTGCCACTTACCATCTGATTTCTGAATGTAAGTCTTTGCGGGATAAAAATTATTTATTATTTGAAAATTGTCTCTTGTATTGCTATAATTTTTTAAGTTTCCAATAGTTTAAAATAAAATAATTCCAAAAAACAGCAACCTAATTTTTACCTTACATAAAGTTCACCTTTATCAAAAAATTGATATTTTCTCATGCTTCTCCCATGTCCTTTCATCCTTTAAATTAGCAAACACTTTTATCCAACTGACTCACGTTGTCTTAGTTCATCTTATTTGGCTGACTCAGTATAACCTTAGTTTGGTGCCATCTGTCCCTTTCGGATGTCTGAAACTAATTAAAGATTTCTCCTGTGGCACTGTTAAAGATTATTTAATTCACACATTGATTTTCAAGGATATACACCTGAAACTTGAAATACCTGAAGATTAACAAATTAAAAATAAACCCACTACAGCCACCTGCTACTTGTTCCCTGGTGGAGAGTGGCCTCTTATTAGCTAATTGCTTAGGAAGTAACTCCTAAGAAAGTATTATCTCTTCAGTCACTCCCACTGCTTCCATCTTTACCTTGCTGCTAAGGATCGTTCAAGGGACAACTTACCACTTACACCTTTCCAGGTGAATGGATACCAAGGCATGAACCTTTCTATCCCCACCCCATGCCCTTCCTCTCCATTTTAAGGGACATGTGCCAAGTTCTCTGAAATTCTCCAAGTTAGTTTAAGATAAAGGAGAAAGACATCCATTCTCCACCCCGGCAACCTCACTCTCACTCCAGAGAATTTAGCCCAGGGACAATATCAAACTAATGGTTTTATCTTCTCAGTAGAAGGATTCATCATAATAATGAGATTTTTTTTTACTGCTTCTATAGTGGAAAATATGATTTTTCAGAACTTTGAATACAATGCCCAGGAGTTTCTTAAGTTCATATACAAAATGGTATATACTGTAAGTGTCCTTTCAGGCTATTCAATATAATACTTCCTTTGACTGGGTAGAACATTGGTAAATTACCCAGCACTTACTAACCCAATACTTGCTAAGTGAGCAAAACAAAACCACATGGCAAAGATAACTCAGTTATAAACCTAGATCCTGGCTCCTGACTTCTATGGACACAAACTTTTACACACAGTTACTAACTTCTGATTTCCATGGATGCTTTCCAAATCTAATACATTATCACATTACATTCAGAAATTTTAGTGACAATTTTCCTGACTTCTGTGTTATCAGAGTAAACCCTTTCTCCAAACAATCATAGAGAGTATTACCTCTTCAAAGCATTGCTGTATATCTCCCCGGATTGAAATGCAATCTCTATCAATGTTCTAAGGGGAAAAAAAAAAAAACCCCACATCTCATTTGCTGAGATTTCAAGGTTAATTATTTTGTCCATAATTTACTTTTAAATAAATTTTGAATTTTTTAATTTTATTTCTCATTAACATCAAACAAGACTCATCTGCCCCGGTAAGATTGACCCATAATAAATCTGCAAGAATACTTATTTACTCACCCTGCAGTTTTCTTTCCCTCACCTTCTTGTGACTATATACTACACCTCTCCTTCAAGTCTTATCTATATCTTCCCTTCTTAAAATATACCAGTATCTAAAACTCAAATTACGACGCCACTTATTAAGCATTTTTCATGTGCCCCTAACCAGATTGATTGAAGCGTTTTTTTTTTTTTAAGATTTATTTATTTATGCATACAAGAGCTAGGGTGTAGGCAGGTGAGAGGATCCACCAGAGACAGAGTGGGGAGCAGAACAGGCAGATTGATAGAGTGACTGAAATACCTGCGGAGGGGAGCAGCAGGCAAGATATGTCTGCTGCACCATGTGGGAAGCTTCCTGGCTAGGGACCGAACTTGTGCTGCAGTGGCTACTGATAACTTCATAGTGCTGAGACTTAACCCCTTTGGACACCATGGAGGCCCAGAACTTGTTCTTATATTTAGGTGACAGGGTGTCTTGCTCCTAGTAAACACATGTGCAACAAATACTGAAGACAGCAAGAGCAATGGAATTCAGTAATTATTTGAGAAGTATGTTCTCATTTAACATCAAATTGTGTGTTGTTCATTTCCTAAACTGTTAACTTGGGGACAAAGTTTAGCAGAAAGTGTTTGTTCTGAAATCTTCCTGTGCTTGTTAAGTGTTTTCTGTTAAGGATTCCTTCTTTTTAGAAATCATTTTAATTTTTCAGGGCAATAAATATGCATTTTATAAATCTTACCATTTTTACAAGAAACTTAGATTCTCTTTGAAGCTGATTATAACATCTTCAGATGTTGATATATGTAGTACTATAGAGGAAAAAAGACAGTCTGAACAATTTTATGAGGATAATTGTTACTCATTTGGTTTATAATTTTCAGGCATACAGCAATTTTTTTCAAACACCTTGTCTCCTAATCATGATTCATTTATTCTTGCCAAAAACCTTTATTGGTGCCTTCTCAATGCCAAGAACTGTGTTTGTGACTAAAGTAACAAGGAAGAATAAGCCAGTCTTTGTTCTCAGTTTTCCTTCCACTATTATTATTTTACATTTTCATAGGTCTACATCTATACTTAAAATTCTGCTTGTTTACCACATTCCCAAATTGGATAATAAGATAAAAGGTGTCTGTTCCTTATTTTCTAGAGAAGTGGAAAACAGAATGGTAATATTCTCAGGCTGTTTACTAATGTTAGAACAAAGGGAATGTTCTTTCCCAGGGTTGAATTTAGATCATGCTGTTCATTTAATGAGGAAACCACTCCCCATTCTTTGTGTGATTTGTAAGTTAAGGGATCTACCAACAATACTTAATTTTTAAATCAGTGTAAAATCAGTGTAAGTCTTAACTTTTTTGTTTGGCTTCTTTAATTTTCCTTGAGACGAAATCAATGCTAATTAAGGAGATAAATCATTCACAACTAAGAATGCAATGATTTTTAGAAATCATAACATTTACTGCAAGAGTATCAAATTTCTACTTGAGACCTAATTTTCATAAAAAAAAAGTATGCTTCTTCTAAGACAGTCAGACCAGTACTATGATAAGAATGCTTGCTTATAAAATTATCAAAGAAAAGAGAGTCACTGTTTTGTGCTAAAGGACTGCAAGGGTAATCCTCAATAATAATCAAGACAACAGTATAGTGACAATGACAACAGTCATTGCATTTACAAAGTTGTGGAGGGAGGTAGAAAGGGAACTGCAGTGCTGAGCCTGTGTTGTTTCTGTACTTTAGGCAGATGCCTCTTGCACCTCTTTAAGTTGATGCCTATCTAAAAGGAACTCTAGGCATGGGTCCGTGCATCTCCTACCTTGCTGCTTATTAACTACATGGCAGAAGACTCTTTTTAAATCTAATTGGACCCCACTCTCTTCTTAACGTGTCAAATATTTTTACAGTAAAAGATCAAATTTTCTTATTCATAACCTTTATTTTTATTGAAAAGTTTCATTTTATTAATCATTTAAATAATATTATACCTTAGTCTTCAACTCTGTATTCTAAATTGTGAAATGCATAAGAAATCTGTCATACTTCATATTATTCTATCCAGACAATCAGATGACACCAGAGGAAATGCACATTATTCTATCTATGAGTATTCTGACCCGTGCTTTCAGATATACTCTTTTTTCTTATTCTCAGTTTTCTCCAAGTAATGTAGGAGATAACTGAGTCCCTGTGTAGAAACTATTGGTAAACTTTTTGTTTTATTGAGGTACCACTGGATTACAACACTGTACATAATTCACAGGTATAGGATCACACCCTCAAGTCTTTGTTACCACACCGCACCACCACCCCAAGGCTTCCATAGTCTTCTACCATAGTCCATTGGGCTTCCTCCACACCCATTTAGTTAAAATACATTTTGTTTCAAAAGAAGAAATCCTTACAAATGATTTTAATGGAAAACTTAGTCTGTTTTCTATGATTAAAAAATTCAAGGAGATATTTTGGCAGCATTGAATAATCATCTTTTTCTGAATTAAATTCTATAATGTTAGGATATTAAAGGTTACTTAGAATCTAAAACAAAATATATGGCTTGATGAGAGGAAGGTTTTTCTAGGGGGAAAACTCTAGTTAAATTATGGTACCTATTGTAAATGATGCTGCTAGCTTATTTAGACTTTTAACCTCTAGCAATAACAGATTATTTTGATAAATTATTCATATTTCTGCATTGTGCACCTTTACAATTTGCATATCTGGCAGCAGGTAGGCCCTCCTTTCAGGCTTCAGTTCCCCTGGTCAGACAGGATGGCCAAAGGCTGCTTCATGATTAATTTCATCTCAATGGGATAATTATCATACTGAAATGAAGCAATGCTCCTGAAATATGTTTCCTGGAGCTATAAGCACAAGAGACTTAGCTTAAGAGCTTTTAAGCATATCATAACTTTAACTTAAATGTTAATTGTTCTCTATTTGGGGAATATCTACATCCCAAAATGATATGGGAATTTATAAGACTAAAAAATAATAATTTAGAGCTAGGTTTAGCAACTCATTGGACTACAGGATAATTTATTAGTTGCTACTGTTTTATTCAAAAAAGGCATCAATGAAGCTTAATGTTTCTGGTTTAAAGTTTAGTTGCTAAACCAATAAGTATTTTCTCTTCTGGTTTGTGGAAAAGTCATTTAACTTTTCTATATTTAGTTTTCTCAAGAACAGTCTAAATGCCTTGTACTGTTACAGAATTAGTAAGAGATAGCTTTTAAAAAAATCTTTCTTCTTATAGAAATTAATAAAAGATTGATTTATATTTTGTGTATGAAAATAATATTTAGTTCATGTCATGCTATTAAACTGAATTTCAACATTTTCTAATCCATGTAAATTAATTGAAAATTTGTTCAAAATTGTGAAATTTTGCAAAGTTCCCAAACGCAATCAGGGTCACAATATATTCTAGTGCAAATCAAGTTCTGAAAATTAAAATTAAATACTCTCTCTGCATAATACATGATCAGTGATCAAAGAGAAAAAGAGAGTTTGAATTAGCTTTGTGTCTTCTTAGAAATGAAACTCCCTTTTTCAACTGGTCAATTGGATTTTTTTGTGACTTTTAGAATTTCTATGCAATGAAGTCCTTACCCTTTAATTAGAGATAATTTCTCTAGCATTTTGCTAGGTGTGAAGGATATAAAGTTGAATAAGTAAAGCAAATAATGGATTAGTAGGAAGCTAGAGTTGTGTAAGTAAATAATTAAAATACAAGAACACCATGAAATAGGAATCTGTACTGTGAGTCCAGTGGGCTATTATTCATTCTCCTGCTCCTATAAGATTGATCTTCCTTTTGATGCACCCTTTCCTCAAACAGAGGGACATCTCTCCTATTTATTTTGCTGTTATTTGCTGAAATGAGGAACTTATATATTATTCAGGAATTGTTACCTTTGAAACAAAAGATTCTCTCTCTTAACTTACTTAAAAGCATTGTAAACCAACATTACATCAATAACAATAATACAATTGAAAAATGAAAACATATAGTCAGTGATTTATTTTTGAAGGAACAGTGGGGATTTTTTAGAAAATATTTAAAATGTAGGTATGATTCTCTATAATACCATTATTCTTCACCTATTGTCTTTTAACCAAAGACCAACATTGGACTCACAGTGTAGCCTTCCATTTACTGTTAACGTTAATGTGAAATTTATATGAGAAAACTCAATAGATTTACACTGTGCATTAAGGGAAGTAAGAGTATAAACAGAACCCTATAGATGAAAACCTCATTGAATTAATCTAATGTTGACTTGTATGCACAAATTGATTCCTTAACAAATTATCTGCAGACTCACAACATTTTTTCCATTTTGTAAATCAGACTGTTCTATGCCTATGGAACCAAAAGAGACTGAAACATTTGGCTTATCTGATTCATGACAATTTGTTTATATAAATACAACATGTTTCAGGAACCTAGGAATACTAACTTCTCTGATGATTTCCTGCTAAAACATACCCAAGTAAATTATCTGACATTTTAATTTAGATCCAACCTGTCTCTGGCTTTCATTCCAATTATTATTTTTCAAGTTCAGAGTTATAATCTTTAATTGAATTTTCTTGTCATCTTGTGTTTGTTACTATATTTTATTTCAAAACTACAGCTATAAAATACATAAAATAAAAACTTGTAAAAAGATAAAAATCATTTGAGATAATAAATCTTCTGCTTGGGATGTGTATAATGGAGACAGTGAGTATTACAGAGGAAATAAGACAGACTATCATTTGGTAATTGTAAATGAGCATTGAGAGCATAGACATCATACTTTCCTCTTTTATTTTTCAATGTATTTTGAATGTTCTTTAACAAAGTTAGTTTCTTTGCAGTTGGCAGTCACTTTTTCAAAAAGAAATAGAAAAAATTATTTTTTAGTGAAAATTGCCTTTATATATTCTCTTTTATGAGATTTTTTTGGTGTGAGCTTAATGTTGTACATTACAGTCTCAGGGTTGACTCCATTCTTTAGGACATGAGGTTTTGAAAACTGAAATGCACACAACCAGATGTCATCTGATCACCTCTGCCTGTGTACTCAACAGATTTGAGACTGATATCATTACTGGGTAGATGTAAGTTGACAGACTTGTTGAAAAGTATTTGTTTTAAAACTGTTCATCTCTACTGAATTGTTTACACAGTAAGCTTGAGAATTAATATAAATCAACTTAAAAGCATGAGATCAAAGAAAGAACAAGTAGAATCATGAGGGGCAAATATCTTTCTACTGAGATCTTGAGAGTGTGCTCTATTGAAAGCTTCCCTTTATGGGTGGACATTGTAGCACTACTCCTTTATAAAACAACTTTTTTTGTATAACAGTAGCTTTAGTGACTTGATGTTCACTAAATTAGTTAGTGGTATTTTGGGAGGAAGAAGGAAGAACTTAGTCATAGCAGAAAGAAGAGTCCATATGTTATGAGCCCTAAAAACATGCCTATGCAATATACCGACAGTCAAACAGGTACAAGGCCGTTTTCAGTGAAGATGTGAATAGTGAAGTTGGAAGATGACCAGCCTCTGCCACCTGTCAGGATAATAATGGAGCATTTGAGTCAGGGGCATGATCTGAACCTTCCCCACTGAGGGAAAAAGGCAGTTTACAGAGACACTAAACCATCAATAGGAGTGGTAAAAAGGCCCTAAGAAAGGCACTCTATAATTTGCTATTATGGTCAATGGGTGATCCAATGGAATCTTAGGTGTGGAGGGATCATTTAGGGTCAATGATCTAAAAGAGCACAAAGAATAAAAGAGGAGATCGTAGGAAAGACAACTGTAGAAAAATTTAAGGTACTTTACTGACTGTGATTATTTTTCTTTTTTAATTAAGAACTACTCTACAATTCTGTGATATGTTGGGGTGTTGAAGGAGTAAAATATCTAAGTAGTCTAGGATACTTTTGGTGCTCTTTTGGATGTATCCTTTCATTCTTTCATCCATGTTTTCATTCACCAGCTATCTATTGTGTTTGCTAAATGCTAGTTATATAGGTGTAAGGCTAGAACACTACTTAGAGATATGTATAGTTAAGAATTTGCTCATCATAAATTAATT
This sequence comes from Scalopus aquaticus, assembly GCA_004024925.1. Lineage (NCBI taxonomy): Eukaryota > Metazoa > Chordata > Mammalia > Eulipotyphla > Talpidae > Scalopus > Scalopus aquaticus. Next base: position 123,554 of record PVIJ01000062.1, on the reverse strand, counting down.
ATTGATAGTACTTGCATCATAGTTGCATGGGGTTTTCCTCCTGGGAACAAAAAGAAAATTAATAATAAAAATATACATTGAATGGATTCTGAATTTTGACAAAATATATTTTGGCTGAGGAAATAAGAATAAAGAAATCCATATGTGTGACTCAACATTATTTCTTTTAGATGAAAACAGAATGAAAAGTTAGCATTTTCATAGTCATGACTATGGTACAAGTGAGTGACTACCACCAATGATTAATAAAAATTGAATTAGAAATTGAACTTCTTTTGTCTGGCCTAAAGAAAAATATGGAATCTTCGCTTATGGTTCTTACCAAGTTATTCAAATGCAGTTTTGTATTCCATAACTAACTAGAATTGTAATATTAAATAAACCTGTAATCAACATTTGATGACAATTAAATGAAAAATTATATATGTAAGTCAACTACTATATTTACACTTAGCAGAGTATATATACTTTATAGGTCCATGAATGTGGGATAAAGAATGGATAAAGCTCAGAGTCCAAAAGAAGTGAGCAAAACTTCATCCCCATGTTCCTTACATGATAATTGAATTATTTAAAATTTAATAAAGACCGTCATGAACCATTAGTTAGTGAACTGTGAAATGAACGACTTTTTAAATCCTTTTTTTTCCTTTATTTTTCATGTCAGTTAATTAAATAATATATTTAGGTGTTTATCATTTTTTTAAGAGAAAGATTCTGAACAAAAGAGCAATAATTCAGAGCAAAAGTGAAAATTCTAACAAATGAAAAAAATAAACAAGCAACACCCAGTTCCCCCACAAAAAACCCTAAGGCAAAAAAGGAAGATTCAAAATGAAGCTTGTTCATCTCTCACCACACAGTGTTGCCCAGAGCCATACTAAAGAGATAGGCACCCGTGGAAAAGGGTTCTCTGCCCAGAGCCGTACTAAAGAGATGAGCACCCTTGGAAGAGGGTTCTTACGTCAAAGACTGAACTGGAAATTGGTTGCTCTGGTCTTCCTTTCATTTTAGTCATTCAGTGACTTTCAGTAGTTCACCTTATTTAGGAGGTCTAAATGGCTCATACCTTAGGAAGGGCCGTCAGTAAAGAAACAATTTGCAAACAATTCTGATCTTCAAATTCAGGTCTAAGTAAATGCTAAGTGCTATTCCACTTTTAATAAACAACAAGGAAAACATTTTGGGAAATCTTTATTACATATATTTATCCAGTTCAGTCATTTATTTTTGTCTCAGTAGCCCAATTCTCAGTATTCTTCTAATTACTGTATCTTAAAAGTTCTGAGATACAGAGGCAATTTTTTTATGCTTTGCTTTTGTACTTTTTCCTTTTTTGTTGTGTATCTTTCTGAACTGGTACTTTATAGGTAATTTATTTTTCTTTTTTCTTTATAAGAGCCAGGGAAAGCTTCTGAAGCCAAAGGAGCGATGAAAGTTACAGCAAAAGGTAAGCAAAAACACTTTTATGTATGTTTTGTAAGAACATACATAACACTTATTAACAAAATCAAAGGCTGTTTATTGCAGAATAGCACCATCTGCTGGGTTATTATGGAAAACATTATGTTGCATGATAATCCAGATTTTCAGTATTTATTTATTCATCAGAGACAGCATGACTTGAGAGAAAGTAATGCAAAACTTGCAGAATTAGTAACTAAGAATTAGCAACTTGACTTCAAGTCTCAGTCATTAATTTTTTGCTTATATTTCCAAAAATGAATAAATCATAGATTCATAGATAGATGATGGATGACTGCCTGGCCAGATAGGTGAGTAGATAGGTAGATAGATAGATAGATAGATAGATAGATAGATAGATAGATAGATAGATAGACAGATAAAAGGTGATCGATACATGCAATGACATACAGATTTTCCTGTGTTTTCAGTTGCGTTTTATAATTTATAACATTGTATCAATAATCTGAAAAATCAGATTATTATTAAATTAATAATAATTAATCTATATGCCAAGTCCATAAAATAAGTTTCCAGATATAACTATAAAGTAATCACCCTATATATTTTGAACCATCTATTAAGGAGAAACAACCCATTTAAGCCATCCTAAGAGACCAGACATTCATGTACCCTAAGAAATCACGCAAGTGTGCTCAAGGATCTTTAAACAGTGAGAGGTTCAAAGGGATGAGATAGAGGGAGAGAGAGAGAAGAGAAGGAAGAAAGGATGCCAAATAACAGACTCCTGATCAAATTCTGAAATACTCCACTCCTCATGGACAAATACCTGCCCAGTCTGAACTCCGAGTGAAACGACTGAGATGTGAAAATGCCAGGAGTCCAAAACACTTCCAGGCAGGGAATAACAAGATATGTGTTTGGCGGTTTCCAGAGAGCTGGGCAGAATAGACCTAAAATTCATAGTGTGCCATGTAATCCACCAGACGTTTAAGATGATAGCTGCCACCATCCTTGAACAGCCCTCCTGAAAAGCCACCCTCATGTTTCCCTTCCTCCTCATTCCACACCCATATATCTGCCTGACTCTCCTCCTTAGCAGCCCAGCTCAGAAAGACTGCTTCATGGCATGCTGGGAGTTTTCCCAGGTCACTAAGATGTTGATGGCATGGAAAAGTGGGGGCAGGGGACGTGGTACCCATTCCTGCAGCCATGGCACTGCTCCTCCCCATTTTGCAAAGACACATCCTGTAACACACAGTAAGCACCCAAATATTCTTAATTGTTGGTTTTAAGTGGTCCTCCAACAAAGGGTAGGCATGCTCGCCAGTTCAACCAATGTGACCTAAGAGTGCTCTGAATGGGTTTGGTTCCTGAATCAACTTACACCGAAGCCAGTGTCATTTTGCTTGGAACATTCCCAAGCCCACTAGTAATTCCCCCAAATGCTTCCAGTGACACACACGAGTTACAACCAGCTTGAATGTGGATTTAGATTCATGATCCAGGATTAGATAAATGCCACCAATCAGAATTCAGTGGTGATTAAACTATTTTTTTGTATATTCTGTATGTGAAAAAAAATGGCATGAATTTGCTAAAAGAAAGGTGGGATTTCTTTCTTTTTTCCTGAAGGACATGATATAAACTGTTACTGTAAATATAAATATATATTGCCCACTGTTATAAAATATCTCAGCCGTTAGTGTAAGGAAAATGAGTTAAATCAGGCTATTTTTTACCTTCCAGACAACAAACAACCCTTATCCTTGAAATGTACCAGTTATGTTTTCTACCTATGGGACATCCAGCAAACAGCAAATGGATCTTGCATGCACAGTAATAGATCAGTTGTGTGACTATAAGCACTTAACAGTATAAAAGGGACTAGGAGTCTTCCCTGCCTCTCCCCCCCACCCCAGCTGTGTATATGGTCCCCTGTTCCAGTATTAAAGGCATTTCAGACACACCTAAGGCTCCATGATTCTTCCATTTGCCTGAATCAACAGTGAACCTGCCTGGCTTAGGATGGTTGTGCAACACTAGGCACAAATAATTTATGAAATAGCACTTGCATATGTGTGTGTTTGTGTGTGTGTCTGTGTATGTAGATATAATCATATTTCTCTTGAAGTGATTGTGGTTTCTTTGTAGATACAAAAATTTAAAACTTAAAATGTTTATAGTAATTTGACTTCTTGTCCATATATATATATATATATATATATATATATATATATATATTCACACACACATACACACAGAGAGCGCCTTAATTTTTCTGCTATATGCTTATATCTGAATTTTCAGGTTATTCTCTTATTGCATGTTTGGTTGGATTAATTAATGCATAGCTAAATATGGAATATATTAATATATAGAATATATTCTCATTCTGAAAAAGTAATTTATTTTAATATTCTTTTCTTTCTCTTTTTAGCAACAGCTAAAAAAGATGAAAAGAAGGAAGGTATGTCTTCTACAAAACTACATTATGCCTTTTGTGTGAACAATTTACCAGTGAAGTTTTGACTGACAGCTCACCTATATTCCTTTTGGATTTATTATATCTATGCATTTTTTTTATGACAACAGGATGAACTACTCTTTTTAAGTGATTTTAATCTAGTCCTCCTCAGAACATAGGGGATATAATGTAGCCTTTCAAAATTCCGTCCTCCAATCAGTTTTGTTCAATTCAAAAAATGTGAAATACTGATACATTCTCCTATATTAACTTCTTATATCTCAGATACTGACATGCAACTATAATACTTTTATCTAAAAAGTTGTGAATAAGTTATAGTCCATCTCCCTTTGTCAGGATGTCCTGATATGGAGTAAAATATTCCTGTCTGTCAAATTAAATTATACCTGAAGACTTAAATAGGCAAGGAAGATTTTATTTGGGACTATAGCAATAGGGGTCAAGGCTGTTGCAATAGGAGAAACTGAACTCTTTACTGAAACAAAAGCCTGAGAGAGTTTTTAAGCTCTGAGATAAGCCACTAGAAAACTCCTGAAGGATGTTGGTGAGATTGGGAGCGGGTGGGAGGAGCTATCTGTGTTTGCTAGTTGTTACTATGGAAAGTTAAACCCACAGAGGCTGGGGTTTAAGGTACATATCTGCTTTGATGATTACATTTTAAGACCTGCCCCACAGGTCTTAAGAAAGATGTTTCTGTTTGTAGAAGATTTATATTTCAAAGGGACAGAGAAAGGATTTATTATTTCAGGTTTTCTAAAATAATTATTCCAATAGAAACAAAGTCAGGGTCCTGAATTCAAGAAATTTCTGAAGTTTTGTCAAGCTGCGGGGAAACTTAAGGTCTTTGTCACTGGGATTCTATTTAGAGAGATGCTTCTAATGCACATTGACAACATGTACATAGGATCTGTATGTCTCTCCACTGTTTATTAATATAGACCTATTTTCTCAGCAAAAAATAGCCTGTAGCTATAAACAATCACATCTAACTTTCAAAATGACAATTATATTTAACCGGTGTTCAGATGATCTGAGAAAAAATCAGAAAGCTAGTTTTCATATTTTTATTTTGTATCATCAGAATTTTACATAATCATAATAGCTTGGGGCTCACATTCTATTTCTGTTAAACAAAAATCTACTAGTCAATAGACATGAGGGGGAGAAAATATTTTAGTTGGTTATTATTTGTTCAATGAGCAAAAAGTCACATAATTTTCTACATCCTAGGCAATGGATTCTGAGGAAGAAAGTATCTTTTAAATATTGGGAGTTATTTTATTTTCCAGTGAGCTTTTTAGGTCTGGGACACAGAACCAATTATTTAAAATTTCTCGTAGGTATATTTGATCACTAACTTCTCCTTGAGTCACTCTGTCAGATCCAGGTGGATCTCATTCTTTTAACCTTGGCTTTATTGATGAATTCTTAGGTATTGGAGTACCCGGGTCTTTTCCAACACATGTTATCTTCTCAAGAATACAGCTCCACTAAGAGCTAGCCTGCTGAGAGTTATTTTTGCTACAACTTGAGTGAGTAGAGTTAAATACAAGTGAAAATTTGTCCCAAGATCACACTGCTTCAGAATTGAGATATGAAGTGGAATGATGCTGAAAGAATGCAAAAAATGATGTAATTTAATAAAGATATCAATTGGACAACTTCCACAAAGTAAATGGATACTTCATTATCTACATTAGTAGACTATTGAGAGTTAATTTTACCTTCACTCTCAGTTGGCATTTAATTTTCCTATGGCATCACTTATGACTATAAAAGCTCATACCTGGCACATTGCTTAAGATGAGTGAGTGATGAGCAGATTGCAGACTCATCACAACTTTCAAATCACAGCCGTTTTGAGCCTCTATGTTCTTAATAAAAGACTGCTGTTCAGATTATTGGGCAGATGGCCTTTAGGGAAGTATATTCACAAAGTAAGCCTTTATATTTTTAAGCCATTTCAGCAGAGTGCTGAGAGGGCATAATGAGGTTTAATAGCATGTGTATTAACAACCGGTACTAATAGTTCTTCAGGGTCAGTATGTGATCTTTCAATTCTAAGCATTGTATTTTTTTTTTTTTTTGGTTGCTCAGATACTTTACTTGTATAGTCTGCTGCTCTGTTGATTCCTAACTAAAACACATAGTTTTATGATACATTTTAAGTGAGTTTCATTATAGCTCTCAGTTCTTACAATAAATGTATTAGACTTTTAAAAACCTAATTGGCTACATCACAGTTTGATAATTTTTGCATTTATACTTCATGAAATACTTTAATTTATCTCAGTAAGTGCTATACTTTATCTGATCCTAGACTTCATATTACATTTTATTCGTTCATGCTGGTACAACTGATATCGAATACATTATATTATAAGCTCTTATTAAAGAGAAGGAAAACAGATTGAAAACAGCAGACATTCCACAGATGCACCTATTATAGTTTACTTTCCACATCAACCCCATGCTATCATTTATTTGGATAATAGGATGGATGTAAATAATCTGCTACATTTTATCCTCTCTGTTCCACCATTTTCCCCAAGCTTTGTCTTCAGTTGTATTCCTGAATGACCATGTAATCGTGGTCTATGTTTTGCATACTGGCTGTTCTTAGGGCCAAGAGATTACTCAGTGGAGAGCCTATACTCTCTTAGACAGGCAAAAATCCTACTCCAAAAATCCAGTATATGGAGCCAAACTGATTAATAACTCACATGAGCCAATGAGCCATCCACTTCATATTTTCAGCTGCTATGCTCTAAGACTCTGTCATTATTTTTTTAAGATTTATTTATTTATGCATAAAGCTGGGGGGTAGGCCAGAGAAGTGCGGTAGTGAGAAGATTCACCAGAGACAGAATGGGGAGCAGAACAGGCAGACTGACTCAAGTACACTGCTGAGGGAAGCAACGGCCGAGACAGGAGAGGTCTGCTGCGCCATGTGGGAATCTCCCTTGCTGGGTATCGAACTCGTGCTGCAGTGGCTCTGGATAGCTTCATAGTGCTGCACTTAACCCGTTGCACCACCAGGGAGGCCTTACTATGAATTCTCAGCAGTCCTATTCAGAGAGTACTCCTGAATAGTTCCATTATTTAAAAGTGTAAAACAGTGCCATAAAAAAGTATCTTTTTATGTATATATTCTTTTTTTATGATTTCACATATTTCTCTTTAGATAGCTAGAAGGGGAATTACTGTATCACAAATCATGCTCATTTTATGACTTTCTAGATTGTTTCCCAAGTTAATTTTCTCATGTGATTCTAGCTCATACTTTCTATTATGTTACTGTTATGGAAGTTGGTTATTGTATTTATCATACTGTTATCATTGATTATTATTTTTTCATAAAACTCAGTTGACTATATGATGGTTTTCTGTGAATAGACTCTGCTCATTGTAATCTTTGGACATTTTATGTGCATTATTTCATTGTAAAAGTAAAGTCCTTATACCACCACCTAAGACACCTAAATCTTCTATCTTGCAGATCATTATTTAATCTAGTCTCCTAGCTTTTAATCCATAGATTTGTCAGTCAGAAAGTAGTTTATCATTTGTAATTATGAATTCATAGTTCATTGTTATGATTCTAATTTTAATAATATTCAGATAAGTTTAAATTATAGAAGAGGTAAAATGAAGAACACAGAAGATAAATAAATATTCTGAACAAAAATTTAGGCCAAAGTGTGGCAGTCTAATATCTGGGTGCTGACCAGAAGTGTGGGGGTGAATGAATTCACCAGAGTGGAGAACAGAAGAGGCAGATTTATTAAAACGCAAGAGAGCAGGGGGTGAAATGGGAGATGTCTGCTCAGGAAGAAGGGTGTGGGGCTCTCTTGTATAACCTGTTTTCCAGGGCTTTTTCATGATTGTGGGAGTCAGTCCCTGCCGGTTACTAACTGCTGGGACATCAGGTTTCAGTGGGCCCTCTGCACAGGAGGTGTCCTGCCTGGTTCTGTTGGTCCCATTTCTGCATTCCCAGGAATTCTCGCTCGCCTCTGATTGGTCATGTGGACTGTGGCCAGGGTCCCATGGCCACTCCATTGGTTTCTCTTTCTTATCTTTTTTTGTGTCTTTCAGCATTGTCCATCTATGCAAAGTGCAGAGTCTACGTTTTAACTCTATTAAATGATACCCCGACACAAGTTGTCTCCATCCTGTATTAAATACATTTTATTATTATATTCAAGTGATAGAAATAGAGTTTCATGTTTCATGGTCTAACTTCTGGAAGATGATTGGGTTCTGATGAGACATCAGGGTTCAGTGAACAGGGTCCTTGGTTTACCTCTAAGAACAGTTTCAGCTAGAGTTCGTTCAGTTGCACACGGAGAGTTTACCCATGAGATGAAGACACAGATACAAGCAGGTGAAGTTTCATTTTAAAAGGTCAGACTTATTAGGAAAAGGAGAAAGGGAAATAAGAGAGGCACCGGCATAGACACAAGTGGACAGAGAGCTGCTTTTCAAAAGGAAAACTTTGTTAAAAGAGAACCCTCTAGAGACACAGTGGGCAGTCTGGGGAGGAGAGGTGCATTTTGCTAAGGCAGGAATTGTTCTAATGTAGTGTTCTTTTTTAGGGGAAAATTTCATCCCTTTGTGAAACTGATTTCTATTGTTGTTTCAATCATTTCTAGTGTGTGATTAGTTAATTTGTAAGAACGGATGATTCTTTAAGGGCCCCCAATATCTATATTCCCATCTTTAGTCCATGCCTAGGTTATTTTCTGTAACAGTTCCCACCTAAGGATTTTTCATTTCTGCAGTAGATTTAATGACTATATTAATCACTTCCATCCCAACTTCCAATTTCTGGCCTTGTGAAACCTCCATCCAAAATTTTCTACTCTAAACCTCCATTAGGAAACAATAAATTTGTCAGATCTAGACTGAACATTCCTAAAACTAAAAATACACATTTCTACAGAGTATTTCATATGTCATCAGAAACAGATGAGCCAATATCAACCTGTTTCTTTTTCAGTGTTATAACTGCAATTGAATTTTATATCAGAAATGCATTCTTTATTCAAGAGAGAATAATGTGGTATACCTCTACAGCACAAGTAAAAAATGAAGAAACCAAAAACTAAGTTCATGGACTCCAGTCCTTATTTACAAAAAAGAGCTTAAATATTTGTTCAGTTTGCTTTTCTATTAAAAGTTCACTAACTTTGATAGGTGCAATATAACCTCATGTAAGTATGTAGATTAAGGATATGTTCCTATACTTATATTTCAAGTTTCTTCTTTCATGACTTTAAGGTCATCCACTCATAATAGTGTAATTTCTCTTAAAACCTCATATTCTATAAATATATCAATCAAACCATTTTGTTGAAAATAATTCATAGTATGAATAATTTGTTGAGAACTAATCAGATGTTGATTTATCATATATACTTTATCAATAATTTGTCTTTTTAGCTTCAGATTTAAAGAAAACAAAAACCCCTGCTGCAGAAGGTATTGGAAATAGTTCTTTTTTCTTCTTATAGTTGATTAACCCCTACATTAATTCTTCAAGAATTAACATAGAAAAAAATTATTACTTTTGGGGAAGAGAAAAAAGAGAAAAATATTGAGGTAGATATATAGAGAATAAGGAGAATCAAATCTTTCCTGCAGTATGATCAAAATTTTGTCAGTGCCAATGATACTACAGCAATACTACCAATCTGACAGAACTGCAAGAAATATTTAGCAGTAATAAAACACAAATATTGCATATGTAAATGGTTTCCCAAAAAGTTTGCTCGACAAGTAATTGGCAGAAAATATTCTGATCAAGAATTTACTTTATTAGAAAGTATAAATTCAATTAATGTTGAACACACCAATGTCAGTTAGAAACTGAATCATTCAAGTCTTGAATCATAATTTATCTGCCAACTATGGTTGTTTCTCCTATACTTGTTCACATATGTACATGTTTGTATGTTCATATATGTTTAAAAAATTGCAAGGTATGAATCATTGAAGTGGTTAAACAATACAATTTAGTTAATTAATTGTCAAATAGTATTTTTTTTAAAGACTTATTTATTTATGCATGCACACTGGGGTACAGGCCAGAGGCTTGGTGCAGTGAGAGGGTTCACCAGAGACAGAATGGGGAGTAGAACAGGCAGATCAATGGAAATACACTGCTGAGGAGCACAGCGGGCGAGGCAGGAAAGATCTGCCACACCATGTGGGACTCTCCCCAGCCGGTGTTGAACTCGTTTCGCCGATGCAGACAGCTCCACAGCGCAGCGCTTAACCGCTTCGCCACCAGGAAGGCCCTGTCAAATAATATTTTTAATTAAAGCATAAAAATACCTATAATAACAGACAATTCTTCAGAGTTTCACTCACTATCAAATTTAAGGGAAGAAAATAAGAGTGGATATTAGAAAAAATACAGTTTAATCAATTTGTTTGCATAGTAAGTTTGATCTTTAAAGGTTTTAAGAGCGAATGTTTTCTGTTTCTTTCTTTCAACAGAACAACCCAAGGGAAAAAGTAAGGAAATGCATGCAAAATATGTTTATGTATCTATTTTTTTCTTTACTACTATTATTTGACTGCTGGTATACCTAGGCATGTTTTACATCCCTTTTCTACATTTTCTACATTAAGTGCATGTAAACTCATTTGTTACATTTTGTCAGAATGAAATAATATACAACCTGGCAGAAGGATTTGGTGTCACAGTGGATTGAAAAGCATGACAATCATTCTTAGAATCCTTTTCAAATCCATGCAAACATCTAATAACTTTACCCACAGCCTGCTAACCAAAAATATAACTGCATTCCATAAACCAAAGCTGTCTTATATTAGTGTAAATGTAGTACTTATAATCTGGTTAGATATTTATCCTTAGAATAGACTGAAGGAAAAAAACTTCAGCTAGTTTTACAACCTTTTTCCTATTTTCTTTCTTCTTGTAATCCATAAATATTTGAGCATGTGTACATGATATGTAGAAATACTTTGTTTATATTTTGTTCATAACATGATTTTCCTTCAACAGCATGAGCTGGTAGAATAACATTACTTGGGACCCCTGCTTAGACGGCAGCCACTATTGCTTTAATACACAATATCAAAGCTGATTCCTAAAAATACAGTATAGCCTGATGCCTTGAGGTTGGGTCTTTGGCACATGTGTTCTCCTCTGAAGAATATAGGTAATACTGAACAAACGGAAACAAAAAACAAGCAATTTTGTATAACCATTAAAAATCTCACACTTCTAGGTGGGTAGATATTAACAACGTAGGTTAATATTAAGATATTTTGACATCTCTGTCAAAACATACAGCAATTGTAAAAGATATGTATATGTGTTCCTGTAAAAGATTGGAACAATCAGGCATTCTCCATCATAAAAATGTTCTAAAATGTCTTGTGGAGAGAATGATGAAATTATACTACAACTCAGCCAGGGGGAGCAATCTATCTATAGAGAAGGCTATATTCTTTCAGGTCCAGAATTATGTGTGTGCACAGCTACTGATGAACATTGGCACACAGGTGCAGAAACCACTCTATAAACTATTGCACCAGAAGGAAAGTGGAAGATAGTTGGAGACATGAAAAATAGCATTAAATAATATATACATAACCTAAGGTCCTCACTTTATTGTCTATGTGATTTAAAAGTTCCTGCAGACACACTGTGGCTCTTTGGTAATCTTCAGGCATCAATATATTTAGTAAATAAACATGCCTTCTCAGACACTCATTTACATCCCAACAGCTTCCTCTATCGGGATGATCTGTGAACTATAATCTGAGCACTATTAGGGAGAAGAGAGAAACTTTCTTCAAAATAACTATCAGTTCTTCTCAAATGAACTTATTTGTTCTGGTTTATCATCTAGATATACTTTTATTATTGTTCTTGTTATGTCTGTATTTATTTAATTATCGATCATTTAATTATAGATCTCCAACACTATGCTCTTATTTTTCATTTTATTTTTTAGTTGCTAGTTGTTCTCATTTTTAATCTAAAAATAAATTTAAAAGAAGGGTAAAGTAGAGCACAAGGGACATTACTGCAGATATTTTTGCAAATTCTTGTGACCTATTATTTTTTCAACTTAAAAAGTAAACAAAACTCAATCATAGGCATGATTTAACAAGTCCTATAAAATTAAATCTTAAATTATATTTATTGAAGGTAATTTAATAATTACATCCGGAATTATGCCATATAATAAATGCTTTTAAAAGGGTCTTTTTGCATATTGCTCCAAATTAACACAGATATTTTTCTACTTGTATAATGACTTTCTGATTTGATTGCATCTTGACTATTTTAACTTTGAAATCAGGCATGTAACTCTTATCCTATTTTCTTAATTGTCCAAATTTGCTTTGATTTTTTGCACTGTTTGCTTTAGAAAAAAATTAGAAATATTTTATTATCAGTGATTCAGTTCAGCAATAAATTAAACAATATATATAATGACCCTATGTTTTTCAAACAACTTTTAATAATATTCTTATGTTTTAGCTAAGTCGCCTCCAATTATTCCTTTTGACTAGTAGTAACTGATCATTTATTTTATTTCCTTTACTTGAGAGTGGATACAGTATGCCTTGTGAATCATAGATACAAAACTTATAAACAAAATGACACATTTGAGAGATGGGATAGTTGATCATAGAATACATAATGACACACTTATGTTTGTAACATGTAGTTCTTAAAATTATTTCAGCATAAACATCTTCTATTCTTCATAATGTAATCATTAATTGAAACTTTAAGAACTCCATTCCTTTTCTATAAAAATCAAATAAGGTGTGTATGGGAAAGCATTTCTTGAAAGTCTTCTTTTAAATTAACCCCATGAAATTGTCAAGGCAAAATAAACAGAAATACAAATGTAGATAAAAGCACTTCATATAAAATTTATGCTCATTATAATGTAAATTCAGCTTAATTTGAGGCCAGAATAATGCTTTGTCTCAGACTGACAAAACTTTCTTTAAAAAGCAGTATCTCAGAGGAATTTTATAAACAATATTTGTCCTAAAAAAACAAGCAAAGCATATTTTGCTTCCTTCTGAAAATTCTTACTCTTTTTTCATGTCCTAGAATTGCTCGGCAAAGCCCTATCTTAGGTAAACAATTATCTTTAATAAGAGATTTTAACTTAAAGAGGAAGTCCATATGAAATGTCTCCATCTGTATCTTTCTGAGAATTATTTTAAAGCAGCTGTAAAAATTATACTCTGTACTAATTCTTTAATCCCAAACTAATTTCATCTTGATCTAATATGATAGCAAATTAAATTTTCTTGATATTTTATAGGCTTTTTTAATTATTCTGTTTCATCATCCACAAAGGATTTTAATTCATCTAATTTCAGAATATTTTCATGATATTCTGTGAGGGAACTCTGAGGGGGGAACAGAAAGAATATTAAATATACAACATTTGCTTTTTGTGTTAGTTGTTATTAATTGCTGTTCTACAGCCCTAATACATCATGTTTATTTGTTTTGAAACAATTCAACTGTGACACATACATTTGGAATAATAGTAATAATAATAATAATAATAATAATATTTCAGAACCAGAAAAGAAAGAAAAACCGGTGGAACCAGGTAATTGATTTTAAATTTCTCTATTCTCATTTTAAATATATTGCTTCATTTGCAACTGAACGCTGCATTTGGATCCAATGACATGAAATGTTGATTTTTAAAATTTACTTGTTTCATACAGCAAAATCACAAAAGAAGGAGCATTCAGGTGAGTCAGACTGGTGCTGCTGGCCACTTTCTTCCTCACATGCAGACTTTATTGACATTGCAGCCACAGACAGGTAGGAAGGTCATCATAGGAAAGGACAGAAATCCATCCATCTCCCAGTCTTTTTGTCCAAATTCTCGGCATTGAGTTAACATCAATGCAGTTTTAGATAATAAAGCCAGGTAATATGTTACATTCTTGCTACTCAAATGTATGTTCTGTGAATCAGCAGCATCAAGGTCACCTGGGCGTTTTTTCTTAGAAATACAGAATCTCTGACTCCACCCCTGATATACTGTCTCAGAATCTGCAGTTTCCTAAGATCCCTGGTGTATATATTTGTGCAGTGTTCTAACAGCACTGTTTTACAGTTTAGTGTAAAGAACAACCAAAACAAAAGTAAAAACAAAAATATAATCAAAAAAATCAAAACACTTTCTGCATGTGAATCTGATGTTATTTTGCTTTTTAAAAGTAGAGTACTCAGTTTCAGCAAATATTCACTTCTTATTCATAATATTATTTACAAATATGTCTTGAGTACTGGGGGGAGTTGCAATGAAAGTAGAGGTAGATTTTGTTCTCAACATATTTATATTATAAAGGAATTAAAAAGAATCTGTTGGGGAGAGACGATGTCCTGAAGGAACTCCACAAACTTGGGTTTTATGGACTCCACCCCCACCTCAAGCCAAATAGATCCAAGGCACCATGGACTGCAAGTCCCATAATGCCATCACCACCGAAGGGAGGATTGCTGGGAAGTAAAGGTGGAGTTTAGCAACCAGGCTTGATATATGACCAGAGACAGGCGGGCCTGGGGGGTTGTTTTTTCGCCAGCCTTCAGCACGTTGTTAGCATCCCAGCTCAGCGAAACTGGTAGGACACATTCATATATATATATATATCTTTCTCCCCAGGTTATTCTTCTCTTCATTCCCTCTTTTTATAAATAAGCCCTTCTTTAACCTCTTTTATGCGTGCCCACAGTTGTGTCTCATTTTAAGTCCCTTTAAGTGCTCTGGTGAGGACCCACACTCAGGCCAACCCACTTCACGTTGGGGTTGCCAATAAAGCAAACACACAAACACTAACAAACAATTATTATAAATATTGAACCATTTTCTTGCAGTTTTCTAGCATTTAGTCTTTCCCGTTGTTGTTTCAAATGAAAATAAAGTTTTCTGAACTTTTTTTAATCGTCTCGTATCAAAACACCACTTGCATATCTTACCTAGCAAACTTTTACTCAAAGACTGTCACTGAGTTTTCGTGTGTGTGTGTGTGTGTGTGTGTGTGTGTGTGTGTAGGTAGGTAGTCATGGTCTCATAGAATGTGCAGTAACTACCCCTCCAATTTTATTGTATTTACATGGAAATATCATTAATTCAATATTGGCTAAATATGCAAATATAGTTCAACTCTATTCCTTCCCTTGCCACAGACCACAGCAAAGCACAGATTCAAAGTCACATTTTTTTATTCTTCTTTTAAGTTCATGAAATGTCCTTGGACAACCCAAATCCATTTAGGCATTTCTCCAACTAGTTCATATAGTATCTTCTTTCCTTTATAATAGCACTTCATACACTCATAGTCAAATTGCCTTTTCTTTGTGATTTTCCACTTTCTACAGAAAACAGAGGATAAAAGTTGAATAGCTCTCTAACCACAGAATGCCTATTATAGGGTCAGGCACATATTGGGCACTTGATAATGGTTTATGCAATAAAAGGAGAATTATCAAATGGATAATAGCATAAACACTTAAAATATTAATGGTTTTCAAATAATTTATAAGCTAAAATAATCACACATTTTACTACTTCATGTTGACATTGATTTTACTTATCCTTTGGAAATAGATTTTTTTGTTCCTTACAAGTAGCAGCATAAGTGTTCAGTGGAAACACTCCTGCAAGTGGACTTCACACATACTCTCACTTACGTGCATGTCAGAAAGCAGACATAGAGCATGTTATTATAAAAATATGCAAAGATGAGAGAAATGCAGAATGACTATTGATGTAATCAATTTTAATAGTTTTAGTAGTTGAATAGTATTTTGTAATAGCAAACCTGACAAAATATAATTTAAGGTGCTTGATCATTATCTGTATGTTTTGGCGTGTGATTACAGTGTAGCAACTTAGCAGTAATTAGGTGCTTTGAAAAAATTGAGATCATTGTCTAATTTTTTCAATTGAATTAATTCATTTCATACCAGTGTATACACTTTAAGGGAGTAAATTGGTTTGTATATAGACACTAGCAGATTCTTAGATAATTTCAAATGGGAAATCACGAATGAGCATTCTGTGTTGGGACAAGATGTATAAATAGCAGAGGGAAAAAAAGGTATGGTTTTCATATATTTAAAGCATATCAAAGTGTTGCATTTTTCTTACTCAAACGTATCTTTTCTATAGCTTCAAAGGTTATAATAGTCTTTAAAATTTTTTAAATAACCTTAAAACTATTTAGAGAGAAATGTAATAGTATTGTAGTTCATTTAGACCCTATCATTCCTTCTTAACAGCTCCAAGTGAGAAACAAGTAAAAGCAAGTATGTTGAATAAGACTTTAAAAAACTAAAAGAAATATTTCAGCAGTTTACTCACTCAGGTTTTCTGCTAAAGATAATGCTAATGCTGATTTTTGAGGCTGGTTTAACAACATGTTTCTTGCTGGTTTAACAACATGTTCCTTGCTATGATTATATGTTGCATTAAAATAATATGCATAATATCATCCTTTTCTGTAAATCAATTATTATTATTCTATGGAGTTTTCATTTTAAATGGTCATTTCCCCAGATCATACTCTTTTTTGAGTCATTTAGATTTCTCCCCCAATTTGGAGAGTGATAGTGTTCTATTTGCTTCTTTAAACACAACAAATTTAATTTTCCTAATGTTTAATCACTAGATTAAAGCAGGAGGCAGGCCTCTCTAGAGGCACAATGGGTCAAGTCTCAGCACTATGAAGCTATCCAGAGCTACTGCAGCATGAGTTTAATCCTTGGCCAGGGAACGTCCCACGTGGCTCAGCAGACCTCTCCTGACTAGCCCGCTGCTCCCCTCAGCATTGTATTTCAGCTAACCTGCCTGTTCTGCTCCCCACTATCTCTCTGGTGAAGCCTTTCACCCCTGCCCCACACTTCTGACTATACCCCACCTCTTGTATGCATATATAAATCTTTTTTTTTTTAAAGGCAGTAGGCAATATGGTTTATCTATCAATGAAAGTCACTGTCTTTAATGAAATGACGTTCCTGTGACTTTATTAACACTTCCCTTGAAATGTCATAATTTTCCTTTAAGATTCCTATCCACAGATTATAAAATATGGACTGATAACTGTAATATATATACTATGGCATCTGCATCAATTGTCGCTTTAACTATAAACTTAGGGAGAAATACTAATTTCTTTGTTGGTATTTCTCAGTTCAATGAAATACATAACAAATTGTCATTTATAAAATTTATTTTAGGCAAAATAACATATTCAATTTTAGAAAAGATATACTTTTAATATCTATTTGTGTATAGATTTATAGTAAAATCTCAGTTCTATGTATGTTGTAAATATGTTTCTACTTTTGGGTTAGAGCTGCATAAATATTAACAAGTATACAAATACATAAAACAAATACATGCTTCACTTAGTGCTGGGTTTTAGATATTAGAGTATATCATTGGTGGGTTTATCAGAAAATTATAATATTGAGCAACTTGGTGACAATGTTCTTTTTAAAATTACAGTTGGAAATGATCATATAGACACTGAGAATTTAAAAGAGAGATTTGACATGAATCTAAATTCCATTTTTATTTCCATAAAAAATTTTAGTTGAATCTAAGCTGATTGGAACTGTACATTATGTAGTCTTTAGCATGGTAATACTTAGTCTGTAGAAATGCATAATCAAGAAAATATATAAAACACAACTGACAATTTTGTAGCACTGTTAGAGAACGTTAGATTGAAGATTGCTCCTAGAAAAATTATATGTATAGATAAAAATATTCATTTGCAATAAAATATTCCTGTAAGTTATGCTATCTATGAAATGCACTATTCAATCAGATTTTGAAGAGATCAGCATGTTTTGCAGTAAAATATCAAATGAGGTTGCCAAATCATTTTATACTCAATATAGAAGTTTCAAAGCAATGTTTAACTCCCTATATGGGTGAGAGATTTTGACTTGACCTAGACATTTATTCATTACAAAATTAATTTCATATAATTCACAAATGTTTAAATTGTGTAGTGACTGGTCAATTCTCCAACTAAGAACTGCTTTTTGCATTTTAAATCATATGACAAAAGAATTATTATGTAACTACTATTTACATTGGGCTATTTATAAAATTTAATGGCTAAGGTGAAATTGTATATCTTTATAAATGCTCTTGAAAATTCCTTAAATCACCCTTAGAGTATTATCCACATAATATTGGGTACAGAACCTGAACATTCATAATAGGATTTTACACTTTCTTAAATTTATAAAAGCAAATGAGAGAGTGAGATGTATAGGCTAATTAACATCAATCAATGCCATGGTACAGAGATAAAAAGAATAGATGAGTTGGGCAAGGAAAAATATAGAGCAATTTGTCACTAGCTCTTGCTTAAAGAAAATATCTAGAAAGTGGATTGAGTTATTGGTTTAGAATTGTTTGTGTTAGGTTTTAAGGAAACCAGCCTCACTGTAGGAAAAAATACTGAACTTCACGCACAAGCTCAGGAGCAGTATTAGTTCAGAACTTGAAGAAAATGGAAACATTTCAGGTTCATTGATGTAGTGCTAAAGAGGGACAGTTAATGCCGCCACATCTAAAATTATGAGTCACTGGTATTATGTATGGAGGAAGAATACTATAGACCAAATAAGGATGCCAAACCTAAGATGATAATTTTTACAAATCCATACATGTTTCTTTAAAATGGTACATGAAAAATGCAAAAATGGCTGAGAGACATGCAAAGATGCCTCCACAGATCTAATTCTTCTCCATGCAGTTCCCTACACCCATACTAGATTGTGACATGGGGACAGACAATATGATTAGTCATTCCCAGACAAGAAGAGGACCAAACAAGTATTTCTTTTTACTTTAGGGCTTTTGAGATCTTTAATCTTCCAGAAGGAATGAAGTAGACAATACTCAGCAAATACAGTTGATCTCATCTTCACTTTTTGTTTAAAGAACGATTAAATGACCAGTGTTATTAAAGTCCTAAAGAAGCACTGGTACAGATCACTTAACTTCATGAGCTTGAAACTCTCCTCATGTATCCCATGTGCTTGCTTGATCAGAAAATGAACAGTTTAAACTCTGAGTAAAAAAAGTACCAAACACCAATCAGGGCCAAAGCCTGGTTATTTTTAATCATGGGTCCAAATTGGTATGAAATTGCAATAATCACCATTTTTTATTTATTGAGTTAACCTGTATACTTTATGAAATGCTCAGCGGCCAAATCAAATTATGCTTATTCCCATAACTATGTTTTAATACCTAAAGCTGAATCAGATAACTATGATCTGATCTCTGAATACACAAAACTTAAAGCATTAAATCCCTTTCTATTTATTCACTCATATAAAATTAGAAGAATATTTGGGCATAGTATTCTTTAGTATGAGAAGTGGCATGGCTTTCAAGGCTTATTTTAAATATTCTGGGATAGAAGTTACTGAGAGAAAGATCTGTGGTCCTAAACTAGCTGTACCTGATATCAAATGGGCTATGTTTGTATCATAAATCACATGTGATATATGACTTTATCTCACTCCTTTTAGTGGAAACTGGTTTTACTCATATTATTCTAGAATTATAACTAGCACCTTTTATATGCTCAATTTGGATACTAAATATATGACCACTACCCAAGTCAGAGATGATAATGTCAGAATGAACTCATAAAAGGACTCAGAAAAGCATTGGGATGATGGGTTTAGGAGGTTTATGTAATAGGAAAACTAGAGTGTGAGAGAACTGGGACTAATTTAGGTAGTAGGGCAAGATGTGTTTCTTGTTTAATCCTATATATGAAGACAATGTCAGCACCAAATTGGAAAATGTCATGGTTCAGAGTTTAGGGATGCTCATCAATGTTGATTCAAAGGCATTCAAGCTACAAGGATGAGTGCTACCAGAAGTAGAATCAGTATTGAATTTTAGAGTGAGGAAGCAAAAAGGAGGTGGAGAGGATTTCAAATGGGATATTAAGTACAAATTTTCATATTACAATGGATATACCAAATAGCACTATGAAGTGTGATTATTTACCCTAGGACAATGTGTCCTGGGTTATACTACTAAAATAATCTCCTGGTATTGTGTTTTCAAGTGTAGAATGGTATTGATGCAGACTTAAACCAGTTTTCCAATTAGAAAGAAGGAAAAAAAGACAGCTAAAACAAATTTCACTTGAGTAAAAATCTAATATAAGATTCAAATTCTGTTTAGTCACTCAGCAGCTTAAAGATAGCCAGAAGAAACTAAGAGAGAAGATGACTATGAAAAGAAACAATACGTGAGTTATCTAACCATGTTCATTTAAATACAAACTTACTGAGAGAAAATTGAGCATTGAGGAAGACCTTGATCTCTGAAAAGATGGTAAAAGCAAAGGAATGATATCACTGTGTCAGTGCTATTTAGAGGAGGAGGTTCTTGGGTAATTTATTTTGAAATGGAACCAGAAAATATAATTTTTTAATCTAGCTTTTGGCAGCAAAGGAAAGTCCAAGAGTATATGGGTAGTAATGGTTAAAGAAGTGGCGTCTCTACATATTTACAGTGAGGAGGTCAAGCAAATGAGAGATCATGTGGTTATATGAAGAGTATAGATGACTCCCAATCCTAGTTATATATTATAATGTTAGGACATTTACAAATATAAGAATACATAAACCTCATTCCAAACTCACTAGCTCAAAATCTTAAAGTTCCAAAATTCTATAGTACCCCCCCCACCAAGATCTATAACATCTGAATCCCAAGGACTTATAAGAAATACCCAGCCTCTTCTAATGTGCAGCCAGCATCAAGAGTGGTTCTTAATGAAAACTCACAGTAGTTGTGAAAAAGATGATAATTATGTGAACAAACATTCAATGAAAAATGAGCCTAGGCAAAAAGTTAGTTAAAGACAGAAAGAAAGAGGAACAGAGCTTGGTGCAACCTGATAGGCTGTCTTCAAAGACCTGGGACTTCGAGGAAGGAAATAACAATCTGAGACTTCTTATGACTATAAGAAGTAAAGAGTGGGCCTCCCTGGTGGCACAAAAGGTTAAGTCTCAGCTTATGAAGCTATCTGCAGCCACTGCAGTAAATGGTCAATCCCCGGACAGGGAGATTCCCACATGGTGCAGCAGACCTCTCCTGCCTTGCCTGCTGCTCCCCTCAGCAGTGTACTTCAGTTGATCTGCCTGTTCTGCTCCCCACTCTGACTCTGGTGAATCCTCTCACCACCCCACAGTTGGCCTGCACCCCAGTTCTTGTATGCATAAATAAATCTTTACAAAAAAAAAGATCTACACCTCATCTTCAGACACTTTGGCCTATTGGCAATTAAAAAAAAAATTGTGCAATTTAGAAGACTGCTTAGGGGCATAGTGTCCTTAGGAAACTGAGATTTGGGTAAAGAATGAAAGCAAAGTGCACATTCTCAGAAGAGGCTAAGGATTTAGGTGAATGTGTGTGATGAAGACATGACACAGGGGAAGGATGTCGGCAAAGCAGTAAGAAGTTTTAGATTTTGTTTTGTGCCAGAAGCTCAGACTCCTGGAAGTAAATGAGGTAATAGGAATGGAAAGCACAGGAGAGTTAGTTCCAAACATCACTTGGGGACCTCAGGGTGCTCAGTTTCCAAAATAGGGTCCTGAGTAGCAGAATCAGCATCACCTGGAAACCTGTTTAGAAATGTACATTCTCAGGTGAGTCTCAGATCTACTGAGTCAGACCATCTGGTATAATATCTATGTTTTCACAGGGCCGCTAGGTGACTGAGACATGCTGAGTTTCAAAACCTCAAAAGGCTTTTACCTGAAAGGCACGTAATGGCCAGGGGTCTACTTAGTCTTAGAGCTCAGGATCTTAAGATAGTCAGTAGGTGATGATATTTACTTAATTTCTTGCCAGGTTCAAATAGTGATGCTTGTAGAATTAAAACCTGAGAGTGATGTGAAAGCCTCCTTTCCGTCATATTTCTCTCACTGTTGTACAGGTAGGGCTAGAGGGCATGGAGACGCCTATTGTTTGGTGCTTCCTAAAGTCTCCATTGTAGATGAGTGAGGAAGATATACATACTAATAAGAACAAGAATAAAAATAAAAATGACTGAGGAGAATAGCCTCAAATAATAAAAAGTTAATAAAATGAGTAAATTAAGTTTTATAAAACTTGGTAGATCATTATTATTATTCTTATTTTCTAATGGGCTACAGGAAAGTTCAACTTTAATTAACCTTGATTTGAGGTCCAATATTTTGTACTCAGACCAGCATTTTAGATGATGTGTTCAGGGAAGCTCTCTTATCTTCCTCTATAGATACTGAGAGAAACTCTAAAAGGCCATTTTGACTTTTTAATTCTCTCTCTCTCTCCCTCTTTCTGCAAAACTCAAATGGAGTTTTCTATAATACATTGGCTAATCTTTCATAATATAGAGCCAATTGAGGTCAAATTATGTTTGCCATCCCCCATAATTAAAGGCTAAAGAGACAATGAAGGCTTTTCAAATGCTCTTTCCTACAACCCTTAGGTAATTCAAGATTTGAATATAAATTCATCAATTAGAATTCCAATGCATTTTGTGGAATAAGGCACCTTTTATGGTCACTAGATATATAAGCATAAAATTTTAATATCACAAAGTTGTATCCGGAAAGAGTTTCTGTATTGCTACTTAAGCTCATTAGTTTAAACAACTATATAAGCCCTTTTTAGCATGACTTTTTTGCTGCTTGCTTTGCTCTCAGGTGCTCCATGCATTTTTTATCTGGTGGGCAGCTTTAGTCTTGTCTGACTTAAAATAAGATATTGACCTGGTATCTCTGATGCCCATTTCTCATTCTTTAATATCTGAAATTGCAGAAACTGAAAGAGCCAAAGAAGAAATTGGTGCTGCCTCAACTAAAAAAGGTAAATGTAGCTGAAATAAAAATATGTTATGACTATCACAAATTTCTAATAAGATTTCTAAACAAAGGTATTGTTGAATGCTATTAGCTCAGCTCAATTTATTGATTTTACTATTTTTTTTTGATACAGGAACAAACCCACTTTGCACAAGTTTAATAGCCTCTATATTAACAAGGTTTTATCTTCAGTGTTCTAATGCCAACAGTTTTTCCCTTTAGGGTCATTAGCCAAAATTGGCAATTATAGTCCAATTGCAAGTTGTTTTTGAAAAAAATGAAATACATCACCTACATAGCCATAACTGAGCTGGAAAGCTGCCAGAAAATGTAAAAGCAGAAATTAATGATATAGAAATAAAGTGTACAATAGGAAAAGCAATACAGTCAAAATTAGAATCTCTATAAAAGCTGATAAAATTTATAAACCTTTATGAAAACTTATTAAAAAAGAGAAAGAACAAACATTAATATGAGAAAATGAAAGGTGGCATCACTATAGATGCTACAAATGATTTTAAAATAAAATATTTTCCAATAAATTTTGGAAATTTTAATAAAATTGATATTTTGGATCCCTATTTATCATCCCTAAAGGAAAATTAATCCAGATGGCTTCACTGGTAAATTTTTCAAATACTTAAGGAAAATTAATATCAATCTTATATCTACCTTCCAGGAAGAGAAACCTTTCATTAATTTTATGGTACTAGTATAATCTTGATAACAAAATTGTTTAACAAATACTGGTAAAGAAAGGAAACATACAGGCTAACTGTTCTTGTGAACAAAGAGGTATCGAACTGAACACAATATTACTTAATCAAGTCTGACAATATATGCGAAGGATAAAATGGAACTTGTTTTTTTAAGGAAAACAAATTCAAAAAAATCACTGTAATTAACAGGAATGATAGAATAAAAATAAATTACCTTCATCATAGAAGATGCATTTGAAATAATTCATCATGAAAGAAGAACCTTCCTAGTCTGATAAGACATATACAAAAACTATTAGCAGAAATCATACTCCACGCAAAAAACTGAAAGATGCTCTCCTGTGAATTGAAACAAGACAATGATGTTTGTTATCACCTCTTGTATTACACATTGTGCCGGATATTTTAGCCACTGCAATTAAGATGAAAGAAAGAATGATTCAAAAGTAGGAAAGTAAGAAATAAAACAATATTCACAGATAATATGGACAATTATAACCAATAAAAATTTAGCAAATTTCTAGAAAAAATTGTTTTCTCTCTTTCTCTATGTCCTTTATTCCCTCCTTCTTTCCCTCTCCCTGTCTTTTTGGTTGTTGACCTTGTCTTTTTTAGAAAGGTCAAGGCCAGCCATATTGTATACGCTTTTTTATTGCTCTGCTTGTTTCTTAGCATATTATTTTAAATGTCCTCTATATCCCGTATTTGATTAAACTGAAAACTAAGGCTTTGGTTTAATTGGATTCCAGCTGGATGCATTGGCAATAATATTCCCGAGCTAATGCTTGCATATCACATTACACGACATTAGGAAACACAGAAATATGTGGATGTCCTATAATCAGTAACATTTCTAAGTTTCATCAATGTGTTAAGTTGTTGACAACCACATTCCTTCATTTCAACTTTGTATGTTTCCCCCTTGCATCTATGTGGGGTGATACTTGGATGTGATGATACTATTTAGTCCCAAGTCTACTCATTATCTAATGGCTGCTAATGTCCTCTGAAGATCCGTACTGGAGTCGATTAATTCAGAAGAGTACACTGGTTTTGAATAAATTATTTTACTGTTTTGATGTGTAAATAGATGAACAGTGAATACTCCATTAAAGGAATAAATCTTAAAGCATAACGCAATGAGAACTGCACCTACATGATAATCTTACTTCTCTTTTGTTTACTTGTGATCTGGGATGGCTTTATTCAATATTTAAATAAATCTCAAATGCAACTATTCTGTCCTTTCAGTTGTTTAAGCTATGTGAAGCTTGAATGTAAAGGAGCATCTAGTTGACATTTTCAAGACACTAAATAACTCCAGCAATAACCTAGAATGTAAGTCAATTAATCATAGTCCTGCCAAGTGGAATTATTTGTACAGCTTGTTTACCAAAGGCAAGGGCAAAAGAATGAAGTAGAAAAGAGTGTGGGAACAACCATTCAGAAAAAAGTATTTAATTCTTAGAGATTAGATTTATAATAGGTTTCAATTGGATTATAGAGAAATGAGAAATGTTGAAAAAGCTTTAGAATAGCTTGTTTGGAAGAAATATTTGTCATTGAATGAGTTACAAAGTGCTTTTTGAAGCAGAAGTAGCATTTCCATCTGAAACTTTTATTTAAACCTTATCTCTGCATTGCAGCTGTACCTGGGAAGAAAGAAGAGAAAACAGCCAAGACAGTGGAGCAAGGTAAAAAAAAATGAAGGAGTTTGACATTATCTTCTTTAAAAAGACAACAACATGAGGAGGAAAGCATTGGATTCAGACAGGCGGAAGACAAAAACCTTTAAATCTATTGGTATCGCTGTCCTTGCATGATTTTCTGTGCCAGGGAGAACGTGAGGTGGCAATCTGGGTTTCTGTTCTTTTGTGTAACTAAACTTTGAGTGTAAGTTCAGAACAGGAAAGCATTACAGAGCACTTAATTATGTCTGGAGGAAGGCTGAATATTATTGGATAAAAACAATGATCAGGACAACTGATAGAAATTTTGTTTGATTTGTGGTTTCAATACCATCTGACATTATAAAAGAATTTTTTATTGCTTGCAAAATAGTATCTAAAACTTAAAACAAAAAATAAGTTTTTGAGTTTATATTGTAACTTCAGCAACTAATTTTCCCAAGAGGTCTGAAATTTCAAGGTAGCTATATAATATGTTGCTATTTAATAAATGTATCATTCTACAATATATTTGAGAAAAATGAGACAGTACAGGAGAGTTAAAACATTTAATGTTTTGTTAGGGGTTTCTGTTAGAGCTCAAAGTGATTTTAATTGTTCCCCCTCTTTGTTTTTTATAAAATATAATATTTATTTTAATAAAATCAGAACTAGAAATGAGTTTGTCAATAGTGAAGTCAAAATAATTTGCTCTCTTAATTTAAGATGCAATTAAATTCCTAAGTTTAGAAATTAAGAATTTTTATATAAATATATCTAGAAAAAATGGTTAACTTTTAGATAAATAAACCATGTTAAGAATTAGTTAGGTCCTCCTTGGTGGTGCAACGGGTTAAGCACAGCCCTGTGGAGCTGTCAGCGGCTGCAGCGGCTCTAGTTCGATGCTCGGCCAGGGAGATTCCCACATGGCACAGCAGACCTCTCCTGTCTCTCCCGCTGCTCCCCTCAGCAATGTACTTCAGCTGATCTGCCTGTTCTGCTCCCCACTCTGTCTCTGGTGAACCCTCTCACCACCCCACACCTCTGGCCTACACCCCAGTTTGTATGCAAAAATAAATAACTTTTTTAAAAAAAGAATTAGTGACACTTAAAAGTTAAGTATTTATTTCTTATTTTACTTTTCAAAATAAAAATGCATTATAATAACATTTAAATGTTTTAAAATTAGTTTTGGTTTCTTGAGACTGCCTAAAGATTTAAAAGTCAGTAGAAATATTTTTTCAACCTCTTTCTAAGGTGGGTATTTTTGTTTCTGAAAAATAATAGAGGAGTAGGAATACTGGTTCTCAATTTCAACTTATCCACTTAGCCAAGACTGAGTCTAAATTCTTTAAATGTAGTCCATTAGTTCTGACATAATTATCTGACAAAGTATAGAATTTAAGCAAGAAATTATATGTGAAAGGATATGAAATGTTATCAATTCCTAGACAGTTTATAGAGGCATTTTTTTCCATTAAAATAAGTTTTGATGCAGGTGAGATAAAGTATCAAACCACTTTGATTTTACAGTTTTTCCCCATCTACTATAAAAGTGTTGATACTCATCTGTGACACTCATAGATTGCTTTTAGAGCCACAAAATATTAAGAGAAGATGACAATCATACAAAATTCCCACAATAATAATAGTTACCTAAACAAGTTATCTAATAGATAACTTTTTAAACATAAATTACTTATTTCTTCTTCTCTGAATGCTGATGCTTCACTTTTGTAGTTTTTTATTAACTCTATAATGTGTCTCCAGCTGAACAGGACACTGGAAATAGTTCTTAAAGATGTGAACATACTCCTTCAGATGTTTTATAATTAAAAATGCCCTCCCTTTATCTTATGAAATTGTATTTTCTTGGTTTACCTCATAAGAGTTTCTTTCAATTATTATATTGACTTAGTAGTATCTTATTTTAAATATGTAAATCAATTACCTCATTTTTCAACTATAAAAATCATGAGAAATAGGGTTTTTGGATAACTTGTATATTTTTGTGGTGGCATATCTAATATAAATAACAGATAGACTGTATAGTCTGTGATTTTAATAAAGCAGAGAAGTTATGGAGAATAAATTAAACCATGATATTCTACAGATTTCATCATGGTATTCTAAAATTTATACATGTTTTAATGATGCTTTTAGACTTGTTTGCTCTTCCTTATACAAATTTTAGTATGTCCAAAAGTATAAATAACATGACACTAGTTCTTAATGAAATATAATTAAATAGATTTTAAAGTTGTTTTAATTTATTTAAGTTTGAACCTGGGGACTTTCACTAGGGGGAAAGCTTTATGATTTTCATTAGCTCAGAATAGTTTTCAAATACACTTTATAATTTAGGTAAAATTGTGTGTATTGAACTTCTGGACTTGATCTACATTATTGCTGTACCTGGGAAACATTGATTAAGCTAAAACTTATTATATGGGAAATTCATATCATGAAAGGTGGAATTAATTTTATGTTAACATGATTTTAGTACACTAAATCACATATTTTGTGAGAAATAGAAATTTAGTTAATCTAACTACTGCAAAAGTCCCCAAATATAATTACTTTATCTCTGATTCAGGATAAATCATATCTTTCATTTATTCATCTCATGAAGATCTTAAATAGACTAAAACTTTGGATTTTAAGAAATACTTTATAAATACCTCCACTTTAAAGGTGTGTACACCATTAACTATTCCCTTTGTTTAGAAAGCAATTACCCAAGCAGCATTAGGAGGCACAAATATCTCCTTAATAAATGTTTTCCACAATAAATGTTATTGTGAGAACCAAAGAACATTAAATTAAACATGATAATATGTGCCATCATGTGAGGGTTTATCTTTATACATTTGTATATCTGCAAAGAATGATTGTATTTCTTATGATTTAGTTTATTAATATGTTATTATTTATTTTCACATTTGTTGTATTTTTCATCTTGGACATTTTTTCAAAATATATCTGCCTTTACTAAATGCATTTCCCTCTCTAACAATCTCTGTCTCTCTAAGCCTTTGGTGATACTTGTTTTAGCCTGTAAATGGTCACTACAAGGAAGCATCCACGGCTTGATACTTATTAGAGCAGGAAAAGAGACAAGCAAGGCAATTAACTATAAAGATCTGAGTTGTAGGTTGTCCCACCATTTCCCTGTTTTTAATTTCCTCCCTTCAAAGGGACTATGTGCAACACTGAAAAGGTAAAGAAAATAGTAATAAATTAAATATATTGCAAATCATTTTCCCTTTTATTTACTACTGTGTAAAGTCTTACACTGTTTTAAACCAACTATCACAATAAAAAATAGTATAATTTTAAAAATTAATTTAAGTACTTTTTAGGAGTCTGTCCTAAGAGCCCGTCACAATGCTGACACAGTAAATGTTTAATAAATGATTGTGGATTAAATAGAATCAGAAAAGCTCTTGAAGAAAAGACTATTAAGTGGTCCAGATTTCATGAACATGTCTCTAACCACTGCTGAAACAGAATAGTCATTCAAAATGTGGTTTCCAACAGTGAAGGTGATCAAATATTTTAGAAACCAGAATTGATTAAATGCTTCAGCTACCTTCATGTAGAGGAAAATTAATAATTAAATATGTATTATTCATTAATTACATCATTATTTCTAGGATCTTTTTAGATGGTATTCTTACTCTTAAACAAAACTGCATGTGCAATCATTATCTGGATAAAGACATTGAAATTTCAAATTTTGGTAATTACAACCATTATTTTGTGAAATGAAATTCAAATGGAAGAGAAATTGCCTATCTAAGCTAAAGTATAAGTCTAGCTGCAGAAATGGTAGGCTTGCCCTTGCTTTCCTTATAGAGCTGAACTGGCTCATCTTAAACTCCTTTGAAATGTAAAAATTTTTCTGTTCAACAAAGTTTTTAAGCAATATGTTCCTTACATCAGAATATGGAGTCTAGCTGCCTTTAGGTGAAAGCTGGTCTTAAGATTTCCATCTCAAAGATTGTAAAATCAAGTACTAAAATTTTCATTACAGGAATATTAAGTATAGTTTTCCATCTTAGCAATTAAAAATCACTTCAAAATTCTGTTAAGTAGAAACATGACAGAAATATTCATGAAAAAAGATTACATAAAATTTCTGTGCCTCTTAACCACTAGAATAAATTTGAGCAAATTGGTAATCATTTTATTAAGGGTAAAACTGGAGCATATATGTCTTAAATGTATCAAATGCAGCCCATTTCCTGTAATAAAAAATCAATTTGCCTTAAATTAGCTACACTAATATCTGTCCATCTGAAGAGTTTTTTTTTCCTTTCCTCTGATATTATTCTATAAACAATAGTATTCTACATAATTGTATTAGCTTTTCAAATTGTCACAGTACCAGGTGAAATCCAAATATTATTATATGATTTGTATGTTTGTTACTGTCCTTATCCACCTTTTATATCCTTCTAGTCTTTGAACATGCACTAGCCTATCTAGAATCTGTGGTATATATTTATTATTGATTTATCTCATACTTTCAAGTGAATGTTGATAATGTCTAACAATAATGATTTCCCTGAGAGAAGCTTATTTACTTAAATAATGAATGTTTATATTTTATGGTGTGTCAAATTTATAAAACAATTTTACACTTAAATGAAACAAAAGTAAAGATTTAGTTAATGAAAATTGTATTGAATCATTTGTTTAATTTGTGATTATAAAATTGCCTGTTTGCACATCTGGACTAAGTCGTGCTGTTGACCCTCAATAAATGTTAAATGGTAATAACAACACTATTGATTCTTGTGAATTACAAACTTTTTGATGTAGCTTGTGTTTTGGTTGTTTAATATTTATTGAGCGCCACAACAGGCTTGGCGCTGGGATAATGCATAGAAGGAGCACAGAGTGGCTTTTGGAGAAAAGATGGTCTATAGACAGAGTCCATGCAACATACATGAAAATGAGTGTGTTCTGTTTGTTTATATATTTTATATATTTTCTAAAGACCTTTAGCAACTGTCTACTGTCTCACTTGCTCACAAAACACATTTCACTTCTTACTTTATCTAATACTTTTAGAATGATCTCACCATTATTTTACCTCCTGTGTTGGAAATTCCTTTCTAGTTAGTCTTTTCTTATCATGTTCCTCCCAACTTCCCTCATTCTTTCATATAGACAAGACTAAATGCTACCCATCACAGCAGAACACTTATTCACAAGTGGTTTGTTTGTTACGTTGAGCTCCTGCAGGGTACACCCTCTTCCTTGCAATATTTGGTTCATGTCACCAAAATTTATTCGTAAACATGCCATTCCGTGCTAAAAAGAAATGCAGCCCAGTAATTGGGCACCGTGTGCCATTGATGATGATGAGATTTGGAGGCAAAGCTATCCATTCATGCTGCCCCTTTTGTAGAAGCTAAAGGTTCCTTGCTATTAGTGATCACTCAGGTCACAAAGAGAGATGATAGTAATGCCCAAATACCTGCATCCATGCAAATATTCTGCTTTTAAATTATCATGAAAATTAGCTACTCCTGTGCTTAGTGTGGCCTCTGTGCCTATCTTTTTCCTTCCATTTCCTAGAGACTCTAGGCATAATATGAAGAAACACGCTTAAATTAGAAGATCACCCAAGGAACCTCCCCTGCACTACAAACTGGGATCTTCACTCTTTTTTTTCTTCAAATATTTAGGTCATGCCAAAATATTTTTTACTGGTATTTACTATAACAAGACAAATATTTATATTTTAGTATGCATCATATCAAAATACTTATGTATTGGTATATATTATACCAAAACAAATATATGGTATAACTTGAATGTGCAGAAATGTAGATATTTTTTAAAGTTTATTTTTAGATGAATTACTTTTTTCTTACATTGTTTTTAATCTTTGGACAGTATTTAATTTGTCCCCTCAGGTGTAGTCTCCATAGTTGTCCCACCACCATAATGCCCTTGATCCCTCTCCACAGTCTTATGTGTTCTTCCTTCCCCTGCTTTGAACCCTCACCCTCACCCTCCCTTCTTAGATGCCGCAGATCTAGCATCAGCTTGCAATTTTTATCTTTATTCTGACCCTTTTTTTACTTACTTCATATACTACATATCAGTGAAACCATCTGATATTTATCTTTTTCCTCCTGACTTATTTTGCTTACCATAATCTTTTCCAGTTCTGTCCATATTGCTGCAAATGCTGTGTTTATTCTTTTTGATTCATAAATAGTATACTATTATGTATATATACCATATCTTATTGATTCATTCATCTGTTTGGGGATATTTAGGTTATTTCCATATCTTGGCTATTGCAAATAGTGCAACAATAAACATAGGACTGTAGGTTACCTTTCAAAATAGTGTTTTTGTGTTCTTTGAGTAGATTCCTAGCAGTGGAATAGCTCAGTTGTATCATAGATCCACACAGCTTTCCAGGCCATTCTTACCACCAAGTCAACTTATTAACTCTCAGGTCTGTTAGAATTGGGGTAGATAGATAATATCAATTTACCTGATGTTTAACAGACAACATACCTATTAGCACTAGGTATGTGCCACTACTTCTACCCCTGTTATGATTCTTCAAAGTAGTTTCTTAATACAAATGATATCAATCATTTTAGGTTCTTAAAAAGAGCAAAGATTTGACATCAAATGTTTGCTCTTGCCTCCTCTGTTTTATAATCCCTAAACTTTATGTTGACTTAACTTTCTATACTCTTCCTGTCAAACTAATACAATGCAAGGATAAACCATTTTGTAAAGCCCATTCAAATATAACTGTAACTATTGAGAGGTTTGTCATATGCTGTCTGATTCTAATAACAATACATTTTAGAATTCTTTTGGCAATGGTTTCTATGCTATAGTAATTAACACAATGTAAAAAATAGGTATTCTTGATCATCATCTAAATCTTAATATTAGGTTTCTGTTTCTTTAAGATGCCTTTAAATCTGTGATACTTTTCATTATGTCAATGAAAATTTTCTTGCAAATCCTATTTCCTCATATAGAATTTTGATCCCTATCTCCAGGATTTGGCATTAAAAACAAATTCTTAATTATTTAGTAGAGAAATATGAAGATTAAATTTTTGTTCTCTGGGAGAAAAATCAACTTTGTTCCTTTGACACTAGGCAGATTTTACAAAAGGCTCTGTAAATGTGGTTTAGTGTTTACCATATAACACACTAATAAAATACCTGCTACAAGCTTAAGAACATTGGGCTTTAGATATGTCTTATTTTTTCTATTGATATTTACTTTCATTATTGCTGTTACCCTGAGGACATGTTTAGTTTTATTCTCTTTATTCCCAGAGGAATAGAAAGCATATTATAAATTTCTTTTATAAAACTAACTGAACAATGACTATTTTCTGAGAATTTTGTTTCTTTTTGTTGATTTTTTCTCTCATTTATAAATCATTTGTTTTATAAAGGTCTGTTTAGGGAAAAAGAAAGTTGGTATATACGATCTTAAAAATAAAATTGCTTGAAGTCAATTGTATGCCAATCCTAGAGCAAATTAATGGATCTTATGCTCCATTATCTAGCAAAAAAAGTACAGAAATCACCTGAACTCATTAAACCAATATAAATATCATTGCAACTTTGTTCTCATTGTAAATAAAATTAAACATTTAGGTCAAATAATTTCAGGAATGAACATGACGATTTTATTAAAAGTATGGATAAAATTTACTTGTACCTTATTGGTCACTACTATTGTACTTTTTCATAGAAAAAATGATGTTAACTGAGAAGCAATTCTCTAAAAAAGTGAAAATTCATATCTTCCTTTGGAATTATGAAATATCAAAATTTAAGTGAACTGTTCTTCATCCTTATGACTTGCAAAGTTTGAGTTTTATTTCACTATATTTTATACAAGAAGAGGTACTAATCTGTTAACTCATAAAAGCATCCATAGACTTTTTTTCTCTTTGAAATTTTATTTCTCTTTGCTAATTATTTATGTAACTATATAATTCTGGAGTACAACTTCACATTTTCCTATGAAAACATCTATAATCTTCTTTAAAGGCTTGTCAATAAAATACATGATAAACATTTTTTAAGTTGAAATTTGCACATGTATTTTTGAAAAATTTTGCACATGTTTTTGAAAAAGAAGTAACTGATGAAAATCAGTGATGATTATAAATATTAATTTCTTTGAATAATAAAATACAGAGCTATCTCAAAATAAAATTTAGAGGTTGGGTTAGTTCAGCAATTTATTATTTGACATTTGTCTAGCTACTTGCTTTATAAAGCTTCTTTTTTAAGGCAAGATTATTTTACTAACAATCTCCAGAGGACTTCCAATCCTAAAACTATTAATTCTCACTTGTAAGAAATGCTTCCTATGTCTGAAATATTTCCACTTCACCTCAAATACTGAAGAATAGATTTATTTTTCTGACCGCAAGAATAAAAGCTTGGGCCTCCCTGGTGGTGCAAGGGGTGAAGTCTCAGCCTATGAAGCTATTCGCAGCCACTGCAGCATGAGTTCCTTACCCAGCCAGGGAGATTCCCACATGACGCAGCAGATCTCTCCTGCCTCGCCCGCTGCTCCCCTCAGCAATGTATTTCAGTCAATATGCCTGTTCTGCTCCCACTCTGTCTCTGGTGAATCCTTTCACCCCCCACACTTTTGCCCTTCACCCCAGTGCTTGTAGGCATAAATAAATCAATATTTTTTTTAAAATAAAAGCCTCAAAATAGAAATCAGATTCAGAATAAAAGTACTTTAAATTATTAAATAAAAGTACTTGAAATTATTATATAAATCTAATAAAATATAAGTACAATATTTGAAATATTTATTCCATGTGAATTTCAAATTGTATACTTAAACTTACATGACAAAAATTTCAACACTAGAGCAAAGCACGTCATAATTATCCCAACTAAATGACATAAAAATTCTCTAAATATGAGTCTTAACTTAAAAATCAGTAATAATGGTACACAGGATAAAGAAATTATGCTTATGATTTAGACAGAAAAAAACTATAAAAAATGGATGATACATTGTCTCTGGGGACAGGAGAATGGATAACAAAAACTGGGTGTCTGGTAGTTTCGGTTTTGTAATATTCCCAAACAAAATCATACCTGAGGAGAGAAATTCTATATTGTGGGGGGAAAAAATGACAAAGCCTTTTTATGTATTGTCAATTTATTATGTATTATATTTTTTTAAAACAAAACTTTATTGATTACATTGAAACAACTATTGATTACAATGAAACAATGGCAGAAAAAAATGTTTGGATTTAGAATCTGTAAAGGATATTCATCACTGGAAGATTATAAATTTAAATTCCTTGGAGTATACTACAGGTTGCTTTACCACTAAGCCTCAATGTAACTTTCCTGGCTTGGATCACTTGTTCAGCCCCATTTTATACAGCCAGAAATTCAGTCACATAAACTTTCACATGTTATTTGTTTATGTTGCTCCTTATTTTGGAGCATGACTTTCCATTTCTGTTTTGATAGCAAACTATATTCCCTCTTGAAATCTACCTCAGATATCATTGCTCTGTGAGGTAACTTCTCATGCCATCAGGTAGAATTCATCAATTCTGCTACTGGGCCAGAGCCCTTGTTATGTCTTTATCATTGTACTTAATATGAATATGTCAAGGTTTACATAACAGATTCCATGTAACAAGTTTTGTTTTTATAACTCCAAGCACAAAGGAAACAATGGTAAATATGCATTAATAGATCAAATAGATATTGTATAATATAAAATGTTACATTCTTTTAAATTATTGTTCTCAAGTGAAGGGATTTAGACAGATCTATGGTCCTTTCTATGAGGATCACTTTTTCACACTGGCAAGCACTGTAGAAGGGACAGTCTCTAGTTTGTTGAAATGGCATTCACATTTGTTTTATTTCAGCAATACTTTCTGAGAGTCTCAGAATTCAACTTTGTTTTATATGCATATATACATGACAGAGGTTAAAGAACTGTTAGAGTGGATATTTCAAAAACATTTCATGGAAATCTAAAGTATAAGCAAATAAAATTAAACAATACACAAAAATGTACACACCATGACCAGTGGAATTTATTTCAGGTATGCAATGTTGATTCAACATTTGAGAATAAATTAATGTACTCTAGCATATCAACAAGCTAAAGAAAAATACATATTATAATGCATAAAGTCATTTGAGAGAATAGTACAACCATTCACAATGAAAATTCAGCAAACTAGGAATACTGAAAAACTCCTACAACTTAACAAAGGACATATACAAAAATTCTACAGCTAATAACATGCTTAATTATGAGAAACTGCAAACTTTCCCAGATAAAGAACAAACAAGGGTGTCCCCTCTCATCATACTTATTCACTGGAAGTACTATTAATGCATAAGATGAGAAAAGGAAATAAAAGGTATACCAACTGAGAAGGAAGAAATAAAACTAATTTTGTTTGCATCTGATATAATTGTTCATACAGAAAATCTCAAAAAATCAAGAAAAAATTCCATGAACTAATCAGTAATTATAGCAATGTTGCAGCATACAAGGTTAATATACAAAAGTCAATCGCTCTTTTATATACCAGCAATGAAATGCTAGAATGAACAAAATTAAAAATGTACCTTTATATTGGCACAAAAAAGGAAATACTTAGATCTAAATCTAAATATATATATATATATATGTAACATATATGAGGAAGACTACAAAACTAAATGAAGAAATAAATGAGATATATTCCATGTTCATGGATAAAAAGACTCAAAATTATTTAGCTGTTAATTATTCCCAAATAAATCTATGGAGTCAATATAATGATACTAAAAATCCCAATGCATAATGACAAATTGACATTGTAGATACTGACAAACTTATTTTAAAGTTTATATGGAAAAATAAAAGACCCAGAATAGCAAGACAGTATTGAGATAGAATAGCAGTATTGGAGAAATAGAACTACTGGACTTCAAAACCTACTGTAAAGTTATGATAATTAACACAGTGTAATACTGTGAAGGAAAGAAAATAGATCATTAAAACAGACTAGAGATTCCAGAAATAAACCCACAAAATATAGTCAACTGATCTTTGACAAAGAAGCAAAAAGAACTCAATGGAAAAAAGTTGTCTTCTCAACATATGATGCTGAATAACTGACTATCCACAGCAAAAATAAATAAATAATCTGAATACATGCCTGCATCCTTCTCAAAAATTTAATTTAAAATGGACCACATAACTAAATGTAAACATGAAACTGTAAAACTTCTGGAAGATGGCATAAGAGAAAAAACTAGGTGGCTTCTGGCTTGGTGATGACATTTTAATACAACTAAGGCACAAATCCATGAATAAATGCTGGTAAGTTCACTATTTTTTTTAATTGTAAATTTCTGTTCACAAGATCACACCAAGAAAATCTGAAAAAAAAAGTTGCTGAGTGGGATAAAATATTTACAAAATATATATCTGATAAAGGACTGTATCCAGAACACATGAAGGACTTTTAAAACTCAAAAGTGGAAAATGAACAATGCTTTTTATGACTGGCCAGAGATTTGAACAGATACTTTCTCAAGGGAGAGATACAAAAGTCAAATATGCTTGTAAATCGTACATCATACATCATTGGGAAATGGCAAATTAAAATGAGATAGTACTACAAACCTCCTAGGATGACTAAGTGCTAAACCACTGATCACTTAAAATATTGGGGACCAAGTGGACAAATAGGAGCTCCTATTTGTGGGATACAAAATGGTACAGCTACTCTGGAGAACAGTTTGGTGGGTTCTTACAGAATTAATGTACTTTTGCTAAATGAGCCAGCAATCATAACTCTCGATATTTACCCAAATAAGTTGACATATTTATTCACAAAAAGATCTGCATGCAAATATTTATATCAATTTATTCATAGTTGGTAAAAGTTGGGATTAACAAATATATTATTTAGTAAGTGACTGGGCAAATAATCTCTGATATATCTGTACAATGGAATTTTTATTTAAGGCTAAAAATGTACGAGCTGTCAAACCATAAAAAGACATAGCAGAAATTTAAATTCTAAGTGAAAGAAACCAATCTGAAAAACTAATATACTGTATAACTCCAACTCCTTGACATTCTGAAGAAGGAATGGAAAAAACTATGGAAATAGTGAAAAGTTCAGCGTTTCCAAGGGACTTAGAGTATGGAGGGATGAATATGAGGAGTACAGGGGAGTTTCAAGGAGTTGTATCATACTACAGTGGTAGATGTCATTAACATTTGTCAAATTCATGGAATAAACAATGTCAAGATGTGAATTAATGTGAACTGTGGACTTAGTTGATGATTATTCATCAGTATTGTTTCACTGATTATGATCACAGTAATGAGAAGTGTTGCTGATAAGGGAGGCTGTGTGTTAGGGAAGGGTATATATGGGAACCCCATTTATTTTATATTAATTTTGCTTAAACCTTAACATACTCTAAAAAATTATCAAAGTTCATTAATTAAAGAAATATATGGAAATCTCAAATAATTAGTCCACTAAGTGAATTTCAAAGTACCATATTTTGAATAATAGAAAGATGTATTGAAAATTGTTCTGTTCACTAGTTAACATTTTTCTGATATTTAATTATATCCCTTAAAATTTTCTTCATATCCTTTCACAAAATAAACTTTCACTTATACTATAATTCAGCTGTTCATTTGAAAACTTAGATTATAATGAGACTAATCCTCAGGATCCCACAAAAATTGTTTTTGTAGGAAATTTTTAAGAAAAAAAGCTCAAATGACTTATAATATGTATAGTGAATGCTACTGTAACAAAAAGTAAAAGAATACTGTATTTAAAATGAACAGATGATTAGAAATTATTGCAGAAATTAATTAAATAAATATATAAATATAGATGTATGAAATTATCCAACATTGGGAATTAACCACTCAAAATCTTATTTTGAAGAAGTACAATGCTGTATAAATATTAGGTTGAAATATATATAATTTGATTTATATGTCCATGAAAACTCTCAAGTATTAGCAATTTCATTTTACTTTAACATGTTAGCCAAGTTGATACAAAGTTGAGAAATAGTTAACTATGTAAGGTGACTGTAGTGCTTATTAGGCTTTTGTGTAAAAATTAAATTTCCTGATAAAATGTGGTCAACACAAAATTTGGCAAATTTATTAACTTATTCAATAAACAGTTTTTAAATTCTAAGTGTGTGCAAGATGATAAATTTCCTGCTTCAGCAGTATTTGGAAGCCTATGACAGAGTGACAGCCTAGTTGTCCCATGTTCATCGCAGCCTCCAATCATGTAAGTGAGCACTCATTTTATTCTTGAAGTTCTTGCATATTGCTGATATTGCATCAGAATATAAAAGCATGTGGGAAGAGTCCGTTCCTTGTAGCCAAGCTAGAGTGTAAAAGCCCAGTAATTATAAAGTTTGATAGAGGTCAGTCACAGCAAAGGAGATTTGATGATTTCGGGGAAATTAAGAAATAAACAGGGGCCTCCCCGGTGGTGGCGCAGCGGTTAAGCGCTGCGCTGTGGAGTTGTCGGCAGCGGCAACGCGAGTTCGACGCCCGGCCGGGGAGAATCCCACATGGCGCAGCAGACCTCTCCTGCCTCGCCCGCTGCTCCCCTCAGCAGTGTATTTCTGATCTGCCTGTTCTGCTCCCTGCTCTGGCTCTGTTGAGCCCTCTCGCCGCCCCATGCCTCTGGCCTGTACCCCAGCTTGTATGTATAAATAAAAAATAAATCTTTAAAAAAAAAAAAGAAGAAATAAACACAATGAAGTTTCCAAGGCTAAAAAGGAAAATTATACCAACATATAAATATAATTTCCTTTGAAATGTTTTAAACTTTTAAGCATTTAAAGCGAATATTTAGAGAACAATATGTTAAAATTTTAAGAATATGTATGCCACGGTCTATAGCCTATAGATCAGGGAATGAAGATATGTTTCATTAGGACTAAGCGAAAGTTAAAGATGTTTTCCTGACACCAAATCACACTAAATTAAAAAATTAATGGACAGTGTCCAGTGTAAAAGTTGACTCTTGCAACATCTTTATAAAACATTTATAATTAATACTACGTAAAACATCAGTATATTATTTTTTCCCTATTGAGAATTATAAGCACAGTATTTCAAACCATTTAGATAATTTGAGAATACTTTTAATTTATTTGTAAAATTTACATTTTGGAGTTTGGTAACATTTGGAAAATACTATATAATGCCTTTGTAAAAATATCCTTGATTATCAAAAATTATGTGCAAATGAACAAAAAACAAGGAAATATCCATTGGCATATTAAAAATTTGTAAACTCATACAATTAGCTATAAAAAGTCACTTTAGGACAATGCAGTATCAATTTAGGATGCAATAAAGAAGTAAATATAACATTTTTGAAACTGTGAGATGTACTTTTCATAGTCAAGACTGGGAAATTATCAAGATCATTGAACTAATGAATAGAGCTCTTCATGTGGTCCTTTAAAACTTTTTTACATCAAAGGAAAATTCCAAAAAGTCTTATACATTGATCTTATTCATTATGTTCACTGAAAAATACTTTAAATCAGTAGGCATCTTTTATCTACAAAAGAGGGAAGAAAGATAATTTTTGAATTGATATTTCTGAGCACTTTGGTATTACTAACTGGGTAAGAAAGACTCAGACTTTTGAATTTGGTTTTCTTTGCAGTCAGAAGTTCTGATGATTCTGTTTGAGCATTTTATTTTTATTTTTATTTTGCTTGTTAGTCCTCTCCTTTTAGCTGAATGACAACCATCCAACAGGATTTCAAAGTTCCATATTTTATTTAAAAGGACAATGGACATTAGCACTGATACAGAGTTCATCAAATTTTGCCACACTAAACTGCAAACCCACACTGACAGTACTAAGTTAGGTTATCCTTGCCATATGTAAGAGAAAAAATAAGTTCACTACAACTCTCAGATTCCAAGTGAAAGTCACTGATATTCATGGCATCTGTGGAAATTGAATGAGGGCAGATAAACCCAAAACTTAAAATGACAGCTATTTTTACTTTGTTTATGATTTAGAGAGACAGAGATTCCAGAGGGATGAGGGGGCACTTTTCACTTGGATGCCTCATGTGTTTGCCATCAGACATAGGTTGGGGGTTGCTCTTACCTAACATAGCCTAGTCTTGGATGTCCAAGATGGCACGCTGATGACTGGCTGTTGCCTGGGATCTCAGTGGGTCTACTGACTGGACTACCTGTGTATAGTCTCACCAGCCTGGCGGTGATCTTTGAAGGTCTTATGTGGCTTT
This sequence comes from Scalopus aquaticus, assembly GCA_004024925.1. Taxonomy (NCBI): domain Eukaryota; kingdom Metazoa; phylum Chordata; class Mammalia; order Eulipotyphla; family Talpidae; genus Scalopus; species Scalopus aquaticus. The sequence continues at coordinate 82,971 of PVIJ01000062.1, read as the reverse complement.
GACTTCTCCAGAATAGTGTTCTTGCAAAAATAGTTACAATCTGCACGGCCTGTCCTGATTTAGCATCACTTCCACTGCATTCTGTTGGTTACGAGTGAGTCATTAGCCAAACTGACAGAATGCCTACGCCTACCCCAGGCCTCCCCGTTTTCACTTCTGTCCTTCTAAACTATGTCTCTCTTTATACTTTTTCTCTGTTGGTCTGTTGTTCTGCCTTTTAAGGTCTGCTTTAAGGTCTGGCAAAAGCTTTTTTGACCTAATGTCTAGTAAAATCTTTTCTGATTCCATCAACTACCAGAACCAGCACCTTTGTGGTTGAGTTCAGAGACATTAGTCTCTGGTTGAGTTCAAATTCAACTTAAGAAATACATGACCCTGGGCCTCCCCAGTGGAGCAGCGGGTTAAAGCGCTGCGCTGTGGAGCTGTCGGCAGTGGCTATGCAAGTTTGACATCTGGCTGGGGAGATTCCCACACGGCACAGCAGACCTCTCCTGCCTCGCACGCTGTTCCCCTCAGCAGTGTATTTCCATCGATCTGCCTGTTCTGCTCCCCACTCTGTTGCTGGTGAACCCTCTCAGTGCCCCATGCCTTTGGCCTGCACCCCAGCTTGTATGCATAAAAATAATTTTAAAAAAAAAGAAATACATGACCTTGGGAAAGTTATTTAATCCCCTTATGTGAAAAGCAGGAATAATAGGACAACCTAAACAATAGATTTGTTATAAAAGTTGAATGACAAAACAGTAGAGAATGTTCCCTGTGCTACATAGCACACAGACTCTGCTAGCTATCATTATATCTTCTTTCTCCAATCTCCAAAGTCATAGCATTTTACTTATACCTTTTTTGTGTTTTTGTCATAGCCTAACCCTCATGATAATCCTTTTGGGGCTTATTTTCTATCTCCTGCATATTAACTCGATACTTTACAGGCAACTTATTCCAGTAGACATCTGTATCTAGAACAGCAATTTAGTTTCTCTTTAGTTCTTTAAGCCTCAGTAAACAAAACATATGAAGACACTTGTAGCTTTTTATTATACCTCATAACCATTTCATTTTGATTCTTTTTGCAGAAATTAGAAAAGAAAAATCTGAGAAGACTTCTTCAGTACTGAAGGATAAAGGTAATAGAGTCAATTTATTAACATACTGGAAGTTTGTTAGCAAAAATAAAATATGAGAATGAGTCGGTACTACATTAGTCACTTCCTTTATGGAAGTGTGGGACAACGTTGCATAGTTCATATTCATACACCTGAATACTTGTATTTATTTGCCTTTCCCTCAAATACTTTCATCCTCTTCACTGTGATCTTAAAAAGTGCTCTAATTGCAGTTTCTATAAAGAAATAAAAAGATTTTCTTTAAAGAATTAAAAAGGTAAAAAATGATAGAAGGACAATAAAAAATATTGCAATACTTCATGCTCTCTGGAATTCTTAATCCATCCATGAAATGTATTTTAGTGCGTAATGCTTCCAGGAACTTGCTAATCATTAGGGAAGCAAAGATGGCAAATTTAGGAATAGTAAGAAAAAGTTAGTAGTTGAAGTTATGAATTCTGTTATTTTCAAATATTCTGAAGTATATTCTATCTGTCTTAGTCTTCTCTAGCTCTTCTCTAGCTCATTGTTGTTATGAAAAAGCATGATATTTAAGTTGTGCTACTTTGATCTTCCTAATAGACTGACTTTCCCGTCTACCCATCCAAATCCCAGGCTACTCTCTAAAACAATGCCCATAGGAAATATCATCAAGCCCTTGTTATTTCAACTTTTTTCTGAAATAATCTCCTGAGTCTATATACTCAAAATATTTATAATCTAATATATACTGTTTTCTTTTAACCAATGTATTGAAATACTATTTAAACATCCAAACCAGGTGTAGCCACATTAATTTTTTTGTGTGGATAATTCACTACCATTTTCAATAATTGTTGACTGTGTTTTAATATGCAGAACTCAGAACAGGTACTCACTATACACTATGAATACAAGAAAGGAATGGTCTATGCCCTCATGGAACTTACAATGTTAATTATGTAGTTACATGGAACTTACGATGTTAATTATGTAGCTACATAATTAACATTGTAAGTGTCATAGAGGAGATAAATAGGTTGCCATAAGAGAGTATAATCGGAGATCCTAATCAAGTCTGGGTATCAGAAGAGGCTTCTCTGAAGAAATTACATTAAATTCAAGTGGCATAGAAGAACATTAGTCAGGCAGATGTTTATGGATTGTTTGGGAGAATTATAGAAATGGGGCATCTGCTATTTGCCACGAACTTTGGTATGTACTTTTAACATTTTATTTAAGCAAATTGTGCATGCTACCTCAATTTTTATAAATGAGGAAGCTGAGGTATATAGATCATGTCAATTATTTGGTGTTGCATTGTGGTAAAGAGGCAGAAGCAAGACTCAAAGTCATGTCTGACCTTAAATTCGACCTTTTTCAGTTTAACACAGATACTGCTTGCTCCTTAAAATAGGGTTTTTGTATTTGTAGTCTTAAAATAACCTTTGCTTTGAATGTAGCACTCATTAAATAAATTTTAGAAATCTATTTCACATGTACACATTTTATATTCAGCATGGAAAACTAGTCTCACTACTTTTATTATTGGGGTAACTTTAATTCCTACAAAGGATTTTAGTCTATTTTTTTTCCAGTGACGATCTGTACTTTGGGAAAGACTCCTTGTCATCCACCATTTTAGTTCATTTCACAATTAACCAAACATTATTCTTGATTCTGTGAGAACTAAAGGTGACATTGACATATACTATCAGGAAAATCCATATGAATGAATATATGAGTGTATCTATACATATGATTTGCAAAACACAATTTGCAAATTCTATATTGTCCCTCCTTTCAATAGTATGCCATATATTTATTTTAATCAGTACTTATGTCATGGGAATATGTGAATCATATATTATGATTTGCTATAAGAGCAGTTCAACAGAAATGTTGGGGTTTACTTTCAAAATACCTTCCAGGTAATGATAATCAGCAAATATTTAAAATACGTACTTAAAGATTCTACTTTTACTAAAGCCTGAACTAGTTGAAAATGATAGTGGTAAAAAAATCTGTCCAGGAAAGTGTTATTTGGGGGATTTAAATCCACACTAACTACTTCACTAAGTAGGAACCTGTAATTTACATTATTTTTGTTACTGTTATTAATGTGCAATTACAGATAATTTCAAGTGAATACTTTTTCCTTAAATCAGAATGCTCTATTTGCAATATATTTCCACTGTCACTAGAAAATTAAGCATATAAAATTTTACTATGACTATTAGTGTGAAATACACCTCATTTTAATTCAAATTACATTAACATCCTTGAATGAATATTTTTGTTATATTTAGTTGGATACTATTGTAGAAGTTTTCATAGTTATTTTTATTTTTTGAATATGATTTATTAGTATCAAAAAAAATCAAAGAAAAAAATATTATTACCTATAGGATTTCAAGTACTTTAAAAACTTCTACAGCGCTGTGTCTGGACAGGTTCTTTGAGGTCTGCTGCTGAGCTGTGTGCATTCAAGAATGCAGAAATTCCTCTTGACAAAAAGTCACTTTTACAATTGGAGTCATATTTTGTGAGTTATTTCTATTACGAGGCTAACAGGTTGCCTATGTTTGCCATCTCTCATAGATTCCTTGCATGTACACTTAGAACCCATATTGAAGCAGCGTTACAATTCTGAAATTGGTATTATTACACAAAAAATATTTGGGGACACATGTACTAAGTATGTGATTACCATGAGTAAGTTAGGGATTTAAAGAAACAGCATTAAGTAGTGTCATTATTTACTGAGTTTTAAAGAACTCCATAGATGATTCTTCCAAAGAGAAATAGTGGAATCAAGACACAACTTGCACCTTTTGCTGTTGGTTCAGCTATTGACATTCCTGGGCTAGTGGATTCATTCATGTAATTCATTCATGAAACTCATGAAGGCAGAGCCCTGCTTATGTGGCTTAGATCACCCAGAAACCAGACAGCCCTGTTAATGTCCCTTGTAATTGAATATATTCCTCCTGGCTTCCATACCTGTTCTATGGCCACTTACTTTTAGCAGCTTAAGCTGAAGATACACAATTCATGCATGGACCTATAGACTGAGGACCAAACCCAAACAAAGCATCAAGGAGATTAACTTCTCTTTTACTGAGAAAATAGTAGTAGTACATTTAATTTCCTCTGGCATGAAATAATTTGGCATAGCATCAAAATTATTGACTGAATTTTTGACCCAGTCCTCTATATGTTTAGATCTATTTGCCAGAGGATTCTCAACAGAGTTTATCTTCCTTTTATCTCCTAAAAAATGGCCATCCACATTATGATCTCCACATTTTTATTTGTTTTTAACTTGCTTTTCCTTGATCATTTTCACTCATTAGACAAAAGCTAGAGTTAAAGATGGGGTAAGTTGTCTGTGGATTTTGAAACTGAGACCCAATGATCTATAATTCATCATGGACACTCACCCTCATTCATTTGTCTCTGGAGGCAGTATAGAGAAATGGTAAACCTTAAACCATCTTCCTATTCTTTTGTGAATATTTTTCTCCATCACAACTTGCTTGTCCACACTATTGGCAGAGCTCCAGTTCAAGCAAAACCATTAAATATTTTCTAAGTGCTGGTAATCAACATTTATAAGCCTTCCTGCATGCATACTTTGGGAGTTACACACAAAAATCTATTGTATTTGTTTTTAGAAAAAGTATTCTCCAATGCTTTGCTCTTGACAAACAAGACAGATGAGTTGCAAAATGCCTTAAAAGCTTAACTAAACTGATAATATATCTGTCTATCCTTCTTAATATAGAAGTGCAGCATTGACATACAACCCTCTCTACATTTTTGTAAGATTTTATATCCCTCTCACTTTCTAGCATTATTAGAGACTGATCAGACTGTGGGCTTCCTAAATTAGGTCAAACCCACTAAAGTCAGAAAGCCTATGGAGAGAAATTGATCTGCTAGGAAATTCATGCAGGAGATGACATGGTCCAAGAGCAGAAGACATCTTTCACTAACAGACCATTGATTTGGGTGACTATAAACTAAATTACACATTTAGTTGGCAAAACAATAGGTTCAGTTATTTATCAGCTATAAATCATTTGCATTTCCTACGAACTTTCTCCAAATTTAAAGTGATGGGTTCATGACCTACAAGTTCCCTAAAAAGTATATCTGTTATTCCACAACTTTTTATTTCTCCACCAAAATCAAAGTAGTCTTAAGGGCCCTCGCCTTAAGTTTTCAGTTTTATAACTAATCTCATGAAAACATACACTCACCCATTTATGCCAACCTGCTGCATCTTAAATTCTAAAGTTCTAGTCGTTATAGTGCCCTGCCCCATGGAGACTATCTCCACCACCACTTCTCACTTCACAATACATTAATTCTTTTGGTTTAGCCAAGAAATGCAAAAGCAGTAAATTACTCCCATCAACTTGAAGAAAGTTAATGAAGCTTCTCACTGTGCTTATATAATGTTTGGCTCTTGATTTCATCTTCACATGCTAAAATATAGAAAAAAAATCAACCCTATTTATATTTAGCATAAGAAGCGACAACACTAACATTTCTTTGCTATAAAAAACAGTTATAAAATATTCTACAAACACATGGATATTTAAGGCCGTATTTTATCTACCAAGAAAGTCTTGTTTTAAAGGACAAGGCCTTTTCAAAAGAACCCTTGTATGTACGCTTCAAATTACCCAAAGTCACCTGGATTCAATAAATTCTAAGCAATTACTTGAGTGTTTTTTGTTGTTTTGTTTTGTTTTGTTTTGTTTTCTCCATTTACAAGCACCACTATCTCATTCTGGGGATAGGAAAAAAAAATAATAGAAGGTTAAATTTCTTTCTTTCCTTTTTTTCTCACTACATTAAAAGTAATCGTTGTTAGTAAAATGGGTGCTGAGATTTAGTGTTTCAGAGAAGACAGAAAGATTGTTTATCTTTAAATTTTAATAGGCTGGTAGGAAAGTATGTTATTCAAAGCAGTACCCACCTGTGTCTAAGACCCATGATGTGATCAGAATGATTTTGTATTTGAAGCTGGTAAAATAAATGAAATTTTATTAAACTTACTTTAAGAACTGCATTTTGATGAAATTGGGAGTTCATAGATGAAATTGTCTCTCAAACTTTGTCTTTTCTTGAAATTTGTTTAATGCAACTCTGGTGACACTGTATTTACTTGGAATGTGCAGGGTTTTCAATTTGATAATTTTTTGAAAGAACATAATTTGAAAGAAAAAACATGAATTTAATGCAGGTTTATAACAGTTTGGGAGACTTGTACATGCTGAATTCATATGTGGTTTTTGTTTAATTTCAGATACAATTATTTTCTACTTATCCAAATTCTCATTTTCTTAAGTAAACAGATCATAACCCATTCAACAACTTATTTTAAATAAAAATGATCAGAAGATGGCTTCTGATAGCCTATATTGTTTTTTCTTTATCTATGTATGATTAATGTCATTTTTGAATAAAACGCCATATTTTCTCCATTCAAATTCACCTTATAGTGCTATTCACATTATATGTGTTCTCAAAATTTTTTATCTTTGCCTCAAATTAATGTTTAATGTTTTTCCAGAGCCTATCAAGGAGAAAGAAGTAAAGGTCCCAGCTTCCTTAAAGGAAAAAGGTAACATAACAAAATGTAGAACATGTTGATTTGCATTGAACATTCCGTTATTTGCAATAACGTATTTCCTTTCCAGACTCTCAGAACTGTAACATTCATATGCCCTTGCATGGTTTTAAGCAAAGAAAAAAAATGGCTTATTTCCCATCATAAAATTCTAAATTGTTCTCTGAAACAACAAAGGAGAATATAGCTATGACAGAAATACCAAAAAAAAAAAAAAGCTTTTAAAAAGGCATATGCCATTCTGATCCAACATGTTTGTAGTGGAGTAAGGACATCTACATCTTATAAATATCCCTAGGTGAATCCTCTTAGGAATAACTGTGGAAATCAAAGATTTAAGATAAAAAGACATACTTAAAATTTCTCAGTGATAGCTTGCCATTCCGTGAGTTCGCATATAGAAGCATCCTAAAGAAATTTAGTTAGGAGGAACTTAGAATTAAACTATACTCTCCTATAAATAAATGAAATAGTCAAAAAACATTTCAAAGTTATTGTGATTAGTGGAACTTAATTTGTAGTAATTAAGTTGAAATTAATTGTAGTTTCTCAATGTCAAAACTTTGGTATCCTACATCAAGAAGTATGTACTTGTTAATACATCTTATTTCACCTCAGGCCTTTCCATTATACTAGACTCAGAGTAAAGCAAAATCTGATATCATATAGCAACTTATGTCCTCTGAAACATAAGTAAACATGCTAGTTTTAAATGTAATACATTTCATTTCTAATTAATCTTCCCAGTACTTCTGTAACTATGGTATTATTCATAAAATTATCTTGTATTTTCTTCTCAAAATGAATATTATAAATTTTCCATTGTACCCAAAATAGTGAAGCATTAAGACCATGAAATATATCTACAATATTTCTACATTCATGCTCAAAACAAGATCTTTATGAACTATTGACCAAAGCACAGGGATTTATCGACAAAAATTCTAACTTACTGACATTTTATTGGTGAACATGCAAAGGCATTATGTTTGAGTTTGGAGAGATATAGAATAGCAGTGGGTGGGGAAAGCTGAAAAAAGAGAAATGAAAAATGCATGGAGAGATCCCATTAGCCTGTGTGGCAATATCTAAAAACCACATCTTAACTCATATTTTTTTAATTTTCCAATTAATTTCAAATTAAAGAAAATTGCTATCCACTTAAACAAAAGAACACAAAATGATTTTTTTTCTTAACCCACTTGATTTTTTTTTCACTATTTAAAATAACATGGGCATTAATCCTATTAAAGTATTTATGTTTCGCTTTAGAAATGTATATATTATACCTAAAACTTTATTTTTATTATTGCCTATGATAGTAGTTATTTGGAGCTATACATAATTTTAAGTTATTCCTGAATAGCGTGTGATGTTGCTGCATTGTATCAGTCAAAAGAGGAATTGTGAAGATCAGAAACATTCCTCTGGATTTACCTAATTACTAATTTATTTTACAGTCACTACTTTTATTTAACGTGATCTGATTATTTATTGGAATGGATGTTTGCATGACAATAGTGAAATGCTTTGAGGCATTATTTAATTTAGTCATAGTGATACTTCTCCAATCTAAGAAGGAGATATTAATTAAAGCTGAAGAACAGAAAGGAATATTTCTCAGAATATCATACTGTACATACTATTTTCAGACTGCAGTTGACATAAGGTAACTAAAACTCTAGAAAGTAAAACTTTGGGTAAGGGGACACTGATACAATGGAACTCTCAGGTTGAAATACAACCCCAAATTCTAAATCACATAAAATAAATTATAAGATAGACATTCTAATTGCAGGTTGGTGTTGGTGTTGGTTAAAGTCATGTGGTCATTTAGGGCAGGCTTTGCCATCTTCAATAGTTTCCAAGTCTGCTTATGCTACTCACATCCTAGTCAGTTCCAAAGAAAAAGGCACCTATGTGGCAAGTGCTATACATTACTCCCATTCCCATGCCACTGGGAAAGAATAGTTTTATGACACACTTAACAGCAAGGGATTCTGAGTATAAGCAAGAAAGAGAATGGATTGTATTGTGGTAGGTAGTTGTATCTATCACAAAATGTAAATATATAGGAGTGTGAATGTAATATATAATGATATAGGCCAGATCAATAATATGTTTATGGGGGATTACAAAGCAAGAATCAAACATTAAAGGGGAAAAGTTTTTTACTAAATAAAACAGCACAAAAGAAATGTATATGAATATCTATGACATCATTACATATATGCATTTATATAATATTACACATGTATTTAATATAAGAATACTTTAAATAAAATTTAGACCTTGGATTATATGGAGAATTTGACAAAAATCCAATAATATTGAGAGATTTATATTACTTTATCAAAAAAAATTTATATATGGAGACAAAAGTGAGTTTTTGAAAGTTTGGAGGTTTTTGGAATCTATAAACTCTGTTAGGACAGAAGGGAGAAAAAAGAGAAAAAGAGGGTGAAAGAGAAAGATGAGGTTATAGATAAGAAAAATTATAAGGAAAAAAGGGCATGTATCACTTTACAGAAAAATAAAACTTTTTAAATCATAGATGCTATTTTATCCTCTATACATAAATGTTTAAAATATAGATGAAATAGACATTTTTTCAAAATGATTAAAATGACCAAAATTTCTGAATGACCAACCTTCCTAAGTGACCAAAACTTACTCAAAACATAGAAAATTATAATTAATATTCTAAAAGATTTTTATTTATTTTTTTATTGTGATAACATTGATTTACAACACTGATTACACGGGTCAACAAATTTTTACAAAAGTCATATAACTGAAATAAAATTAGTCATTTCCTATCAATTTGTATGTGCTCAACACAAATATGACAGTCAAATTCTAATTTTGGCTCTAGTTTTTTGTAATCTGCAATAAATGGATGTTTACATCACGAAATGCATGCCAATAGTAATAGGCCTATGATTAATACCTGTAAAAGATCAAGTCATAGACTACTTCTTAGATTTCTTCCTTGTCTCTTGTACAGCTGTTCAGGAGCACCTCTGGGGAGTGTCCAGCAGTAGTCATCCAGCATTGTAGTGGACCATTTTCCCTGTTATCTTTGTTGCATGGATGCAATATCTTGATGAAAAAGTTCACCATGTTCATCACTAACCATACCAGTTTTCAGGGAAGAAATCCAGATGGGAATGAAGGAAGTAGATCTTTAGAGACATATTGCAGCCAAGTTTCTGATACTGCATCAGCATGTCTTCTACTAGTTCCTTGTAGTTTTCTGCCCTAACATTCCCAAGAAAGTTTGTAGACACTAGGCTAAAAGCATTCCATGCTTGTTTTGCATCACCCTGAAGCAAGTTGTTGAACCGGTCATCTCAATGAAGATGGAATGTTTGGGTAGACTATTCTCAACTTCTTTTGCTTTGTTATTCTGCTGGAAAGAGGAGGAACCAAGCAGAAGTAACAGTCTTTTATGTGGTTGGTTGGCTCTCTCCACACCATGGGGACTGCGAATGACATTTTGCCATTTAACGACTGTGAAAGCTGTGTTGTACATGTAGCACAGCATATATGCGGGGCCCAAAGCTTGTCTTGGTCACCAACCTTGCATCTGAAGTAAAGATGATAAGCCTTCCTCACTTGAGAAGTGATACTTCTGGTTGGCAAATGTCACTTCCCCACAAATAGAGCAGAAATTGTCCACGCTATTAATGCACTTTCGAGGCATTACTGTTCTGTATTGTGCCTAAATGGATAAAATAAGAACAGTTCTATGGAACAGTAGCTTAAACTGTCTCGCAAAAAGTCTGAAATATTTTCAATGCTCAACCTTTCCGACAGGGCTTTATCTAGTGCCCTGCTGACGTCCGCTTACTTCCTCAGCTGCCTGGCAGTAGTATTGCATTGCATCAGAAAATGATGCAGTCAACTCTGGATGATGTGTGCAGGATGGTATTATGCAATGCGATGCAATATGACATCATTCTAGACAGTCCTACTGGATAAATTTACACGGTGAAACATATAAAATGAATTCTATGAAATATCTTCAAACCGAGAGCTAATAAAAAATTTCCAGAGTTATATTCATGTTCAGCACACCAAGATATGACAGATGAGGACCTTTTTAAGTCAGTAATGATCTCACTGTTGACCAGTGTTATGATTTAGAGGTGTAAACTCACAACTCTTCAACATTTGTTACTACAGCACACCCACCACCAAAGCATCTATTATGTAGACCTTTAGGACCCCTTCCCACCTTGCTCCTCTTCTTCTCCCTCTTATAGTCCCAATTCTATAATCATATTTGTTTGTACCCTGTGGTACAGGGTTTGTTTGGGTTTAGTTTTTTCTGTTCCTTTGTCTTGTTTCTCTGTCTCTACAGAAGAGTAAAATCATATGATATTTGACTTTCTCCTTCTGCCCTTCTTTACTTCGCATAATCCTTCCAACTTCTACCCCTGCTGCCACAAGTTTTCATCTTTTTTTTTTTAATAGCTGGGTAGTATTCCATTGTGTATCTATATCAAAAATTGAAAGTGGTACATGACAAGTTTTCAAAAATTTCTTTTTTAAAAAAACAGGTGGGAAATTGGATAACCAGATGTAATTACTTATTAGAGAAGTGCCTAAACTAAAACAATGTGTAATTAGAATTACTCTTTCAGAATCACTGAGAGAGTAATATAATAATTTTAAAAAATAGAGCTCTTCTTGTAAAAAAATACACTATAAAACAAATATATCATTACAATCATTGGCAAAGTAAGTGGAAAATCCTGCTTGCTTCCCATCTAGGGAAAAAATGGTTAGATTCTGTTCTCTTTTTAACAGAAATGAATTTAAGGTATCATTAAGATTTTATGGTAAAAAATTAGTTTAACCATTCAGAAAAAATAAAGAAAATTTTTGCATACCTATACATCTTGGGGGTAGGATTTAAAACACAGAGAGAAAAAATTCCAAAAGAAAAAATTAAGTTATACACTAGGAAAAAAGTATTATAATGTACATAATTAATAAAGGACAAATAGCCAAATTATATTTTTTAAATCTGCTGATTAATAAAACAAGGACACTTTAAATGTCATATTTATTTTGATAATAGCCAACTATCAAATAATATATTTAAAATCACTGAAAAGTGTGGGTGATGTTTGTAATTTTCAACCTGAACTGAATAATGTATTTCCAAGATATATTACAAGTCAATTTAGTAAGGTGAAACAATAACTGGAATCCATTTAAACTATAAGCATCTTTTTCTTCAATAAGATTTTTATATAAGCCCTATATTATTATTAGGATGTGTATATAGAACAAAAATTTGGTATGTGCTTGGAAAGAAGATTATTATACTCAAAATCCAATATCATGGACTTGATAACACTTTAGAAAGTAATAATACAATTCAAAATTACTTCAACATATTGGAAGCCAGGTTCAATAAAAGTGAATGTATAGAATCCAATCTGGAAAAAAAATCATATGACAAAGTTTTAAGATAGAAATACTGTGCAAAAAGGAAGCACAAATTTTTTTGTATGAAAGAAACCCTCAAAGTGAATATTTATAAAGAATTTAGTGCTGGAATTTAGAAAGGTGAAATTGATTGCTAATAGTGACAATAATTCACATTACTTTTGCTATTTAGTATTTATTTCAAATTATTTTGATCCTCATGCTTTTGTATGATGTACATAGTCCATGTAATATTATTCCCATTTTAAAAGTGTAACTTCACAACCACAAGGTGATGCACGAGCAAAATGATTTTTGTCTTTGTTATTGTAGCAGAAAATGCCTAAGTGGATGCCTTGGTGATAGGCATGGTGTGGTAACATACATCTGAACAGGTGTGAACACATACTTCTTAACACTATCCTGTGTTGTAAACCAATGTTATCTTAATTTAAAGACTTGATTTAATTTTGAAAAAAAAAATGAAATGAAGTAAATATTCAAAGCATTTTTTCTATGCACAAATTAACTCTTCCGCATTTTCAGTTTTCTGATTTTTTATTTTTTTCACAAATCTTTCAATGTCTCCTGCTGTGCTTTGTTCACTAAGGCCAAAATGATGATCCTTACTTCAGTATGTTATACTCGGTTCCAGACATTCCTTTTCACGCGTCAGACTTTTTTCTTTTTATTTATTTGGTAATAATGAAGATCCTTGGAAGGAACATTGAAGCTTTCCTTACAGAATCTTTGAAATTACAAAGAATAATCACCAGGAAATGAGAGCTCCTATCTGACTCTATTTTGTAAATATAGCTTAAAACAATTGCGTTAAATCTGAATTAGTCTTTAGAAGAGCTACTGTTTCAAATACGTAGCAGGACTGCAACTATGCTTAAGGTTTCCCACTTCCCATTAATCTTTCTGTAAAGATTCTTATTTTGTGTCCAGCTAAGATTTATTGCATAAATTCAATCTAAACAAAACAAAATAAATAACACGCACTATTCTGGTTTTTATCAGGCAAAGTCAGAAAGTTTTAGGTTGCCTATCCATCTCTTTCTGTCACTTCAACTGACATTCATTTAACATAACACTATAAGAAAACTGAAAACACCAATTTTAATTTGTATACTGATTTTAGATTAGGGGTTCATAATTTTCAATTTTAAATTTCATGGCAAGATACAGTTTCCATAATTTCTGCCTTACAAAATTTATAGGGTAATTTCCTGTGATATTTAAAGATAAGTATTTTTCATTTAATTTGATATAAAAACTTTTCTTGTAATTAAAATTGTTTAAATATTATATACATAATCTTTTTTTTTTCTTTTTTAGTTTTGCACATCAAATTAAATAAAGAAATGGGGAGGGAGGGTGGATATTTCAGGAAAATGAGAACAATGTTCTCATTTACGTAAAGGATGAATTTAGACTTTCAGTGGTAAGCTTAATGCAGTATACTCACCTGTTTATCCTCAATGATGAACACATTAAACTCATATGAAATACTGAAATGTTGTTTTCAGAAATAAATAAATTGTTGACTAAAAAATTAACCGATCTCATAGTTTTTCTACAGTATCTTTTATCATTCTTTTCTTGAAGATATTTGCAAATCACATTAGACAAAATGAAATTAGCAGACTAAGCATAATAAACAGGTTATAGTTATAGCACTTAGAAAGCTTAATGATACAGAAATACATACTTTATGTTAGTGGAGGTAAGATTTCATCAGCAAATAATAGAGTGAAAATTAATGAAAACCTTTATAGTAAATCTGTAAATAACTTTATTCTGCCACAGCTTTTAGTGAATCATAAAGATCACTATGCAAATAAGAAAATTCTGATGATTTTTCCAAGTCAACATTTTTAATTTTTAATGATATAAGTAAAATAACTTTGTTTCATGACATTATGCAGGTTGCAGGAGCATAGCCTCATATCAATATTTGTACAAGTTATATTATTTCACCATCAAAAGTCCAGTTTCAACTATTACCATACAATTGACACCTTTAACCCAATCTATCCAATCCCCTTCACTCTTTCCTTCTGGCAACTACTGTTTTGTTTTTATATTCTAAGATACTTATTTTATTTGTTCATTTGTCCTATTTCTTTACCACATATTTGTGAAATAATACAATATTTGTCCCTGTCTTAATTTATTTTACTTAATATAATACCCTTTAAGTCCATTATGTTAGTGTAACTAGCAGGATTTCATTTTTTTAAGAATAATATCTTAAGAAACTTGAAGCTCACATGAAATTAAAATTTCACAGGAACACAAACATATACATTAAGTATTGTCTCTGGGAGTTTTTGTGCCACAATGGTAGAGTTGAGTTATTCCAACTAAAACATTTACTGTCACTTTACAGGAAATGTTTTTCAACAGTAAGGATTTTGGTACTTAATCTAAAGGCAATTGACATCCACAAAAGCATGTTCTACATGTTTGTATATATGTAAGGGAGATTTGTATAGAGAGAGGAGGTTACATTTTACTGGCCATATGGCAATGGACAAGAAAAGTGCAGAATGAGGTACTCAGAAACCAGTAGGATACTACTAATCATCTTTAGGCAAGTGATACACTACCGTGGCCCACTAGTCATATATAAAAATATAATGTTTAATAAATTATCTGCCTTATACAACTAAATGGTTGGTGACACTACTGAGATTAGACACTAGAAAAAGAAATCTGGAATATGAGGTTGTAAATCTGGTTTATCATATGCTGAATGTGGGATATGTCTAGGGCATCTAAATAAACATGTAGAGTTGGCAGTTGATAATCAAAGAATGTTCAGAAGAGTTTTAGGTTATGATAACCCTTGAGTTAACCCTTATGTTGACCAATGTATGAGATTAAAGGATGAGATTGTCAGTGGAGTCAAAGGTGAGAAGAGAAAATATCTGAGTAAAGTTGATACAGAGTAAATTTAGGGTTGGATTGTGAGAATCTTAGAACACCAGGTATTGCAAGGGCCAATGCTTTTAATCTCTCTGCTCCGCTTTTTATTTCCTAGAAATTGATATTTTCATTTGTCACTAGTTTTTTAATCTCATCATGAAGATTTGATTTTTTGTTTTATCAGCTCTAATTATTACTAATTTATCAAGATACAAAATTATAGGGAAAATTTTAATATTCTGTTCAAAGACTGTATATTGTGTAGCCTGTTTTTATTAGAAAGAATGAAAGATGGTCTCAAAAATGTCTACTGTCCTCCCTAGCCGTCATATGCACATTTTAATATGCTTTTCTCATTGAAGAATTTTTTAAAAAGTCATAATCACCCTTTCATTTGTCCTTTTCACTTGACATTTTAAGCACTGTTTTCCATATAAAATCATCTATGATCCATATGAAAACCTGTGACCTTTTATTAATTTGGTTATTCTCACTTCAAACTAAAGAAAGTCAATACTGATGCCCAAAGGAACAAGTAGGAGTCTACTTAAATAGTGACTCTCCCTGAGGACCTCTCTGGTGGCACAGAGATTAAAGTCTCAGCAATGTCAAGCTGTTTACAGCCACTGCGGCATGAGTTTGATCCCCAGCCAGGGAGCTAACACACATGGAGCAGCAGACCTCTTCTGTCTCACCCACTGCTCCCTTAGCAGTGTATTTCAGTAGATCAACCAATTCTGCTCCCCACTCTGTCTCTGGTGAATCCTGTCACCTCCTGCACCTCTGGCCTACACCCCAGTTCTTATATGTATAAGTAAATAAAATAAATCTTTTTTTTTTAAAGTGACTCTCCCTTGATAAACTAAAGAATATCTGCTTACTTTTTGCATAATTTCCAAACCCATTGAAACGTTTAAAGTCAACAGGCTTATTACCTAAAACATATTCAACCAGCTCTCCTGCCATCTTTAAATAATATCAAAGGGCTTTGTTCTGACTATTCTTTGTGTGACCTAAAATATGTGCTGCATTATCCAATTATTTCTTACTTATTTCAATGTCTGATGTACATGCAGGGAAGCTTCAGAGAAGGAAGGAATGATGAGGCACATACAGGGAGGCATGAAAAAAGAGTAGATAAGGTAGAATGTTGCTATCTAAAATATGATGCTCTGCATTTAGCATATACAAAAGATAGAGGATCATGCAAATGAAATGATGACAAAATGAGGCAGGAAAAATATATGCATTTATTCTATGCTGCAAAGAGAGAATGCCCTTTGGCACATTTTGTGTTTTTCATGACCACTCAGCAAACTTTCTTTGTGAGCATCACATGCCTATGGGAATCTTGCCAAAGAAGGAAGAATCGGACTTAGGCATAAAGCACTGAATCATGCATTAAGTAATTGCATACCAGCTAGAGCCATTTTAGACTTATGCCTATAGAAACTTATAAAGTATAATTGCTTATTCTTATTGTTAATGAGAGAGAGAGAGAGAGAGAGAAGAAAGGATTGAGGGAGGGAGGGAGGGAGGGAGGGAGGGAGGGAGAAACAGAATGAGAATGGAGACTATGAGCATATGTTTTGGCAAAAGCATTGCACTCAATAGTTTGAAACTCTAGCTTCAGCTTTGAATAACTTACCATACACTAGTTAATTCACTTCACTTAGCTACTCAGGATAGTTGTAACTGAGACAAAATAAATATAACCATATGAAGATAATATATGGTAATATTGAGCATTATGTGGGGCTTCCCCACCTATGGAAGGTTTTCATTAATGAGATCAAAACTTATATTTTGGTCTTCACCACCTAAAAGGAAACTTTATGAATTTGATTTTTTCTTGATATTTTAAAACCACATTTTAAACTGGTTTCTATATATAATTTTTTAATTAGGTACAAATTCTGGGGATATCTTGGACACTAACATTTTAAATATGAACAGGACAAGATTTCTATACTTAAAATCTTTTCATACAATCTATAGTGGCTGTAGTTATAGTAATATGCTTTGGAGTACTTGTGGCTTTGGAATTGGGGGGCGGGGGGTGGGGAATCAGTATACAAAATTACCAGTTTTGAAATGACTTGGGATTATGTACTTGAAATTATTCAGTTTGTTATTTGCAAAGTGGGTGTAAAATAGCATTTACCTCATGAAAGTGGTGTGTGAGGATTGCATAGAAAATCTGTTCACTTGTGCAATAAATATTCACTGAGCTCCATCTGTGCACAGCATTGATCTAGGTACTAACACACAGCAGAGAAAATAAAAATTCATTCCAGGACTCATGAAGATTATATTCTACTGGCGTTAGAAAGCTGATATACTTATAAATACTTAATATTGTATAAATAAAATATAGATAATGCATATAATACACTTACTGAGTATCATCCATATGAAAAATATTATTGGTTGCAAAAGCAGAATCATTATTGTTACATTTTATCACACCCACAAAGTTTCAATGTGCTGAAGAAGCAAATATTACAACAAAATAAAGTGGAAAAACAAAATCAATGGCATTTAGTTTCTACTTTGCAATGTATTTAAAAAAGAAACAGTCTTAAAAGAATGCAGATTCTTGGTTTATAGATTTCTTTCTTTTCATTTGATGAAGACATGCCAGAGACTCCTAGGCAAGTTGATTTCCACTGCTATTCTTCTTAAACATATAAATCCTGAAATTCTGACCAACCTGCTTTTGATGAGAAAAAACTGTTGATGACATTGAAAAACCACTAATGAAGCTTCCCTCCAAGGCCTTTGAGCAATTCACATTTCTTAAATGAAATCAACAGAGAAGTGCTACATAGGAAATGGCAGGCTGTCTGCCCCAACAGCTCAGTGTCGGAGTTCTTGATTTGTTACTTCTGCAGTGTTTATATATGGAGTCCAAAATAGAGGACTCCAGTGACAAATGCTTACAGAAATGAAATAGTTTATCATTATATGTAATAATTAGTGCTAAAAAGACATTTTAGCAGTAAAGATGGGGTGATAATAAAGTTCCCATTCCCTCTCTCTGGCCTCCAAGTCCCAATCTCCATTCTCCAGGTCTAACCACTCTTTTTAGATGCCTGAGGTTTCTCAAAGAAGCCATGTGACTAAACTTAAATATATATAGTTGTCATTTTTAAAGTGACTAAGAAGAGGCATCTTTATATGATTCAAAAATTAAATATGTAACTGTCAATTGTAGTCATAGCAGATAAAAAATATTCTCCATGACTTTCATTTCTTAAACATTAAGGCTAATACTGTGCTACGTAAGATTGCAGTGACAACGTGATTGACATGAGAGAGAGTCACATGTAGACTGAGAAGCAAGAGTCCTGCAGTCAATTCCACTTGATAAGCAATGTGCCCATGAACCCCATGCTAGGGCACTGAATTTGTATCTCTCTCACTAGAAGCCAGAAATAAATCAATTTCTTCTAGACATACAGATCCACAAAAAGCAGCATTTGGTAATTCTGCATTCACCATTTTGTTCACTCACTGCTTCAACAGTACTTACTGAGGATCTACCATGTGTCAGATATTTGACCAGAGAATGATAGAGTGGTAAACAAGACACATTTCTTGCTTTTATAGCACTTAAAAAGGGATATAGACAATACAACTAAAATTAAATAAAAATTACAAACAAAAAATTATATGCATTAAAGCTCATAGAAAACATTAAAATAGCATGCACCCCACCCGCTAAGCGAGTGTGTTAACTGAAATGAGAGGAGTGTATGCGAGGGAGAGTCAAAGTACACTGAAGCACTAGTGTCACTTTTTACAGCATGTACATTCAAGTACTATTGGAAGTAGGGTGTGAGTTCTGTGTAATTTTCTACCATACAAAAGTCTGCAATTGAACAAATGTTTCATTTTTTTAATTGTAATTCCAGAAAATAAGACTTGAATAAAACTGGCTGAACACTATCCCTAACACACAATATGTACTAAATAAATACCCCAGTTATCACACCAGTTTTTCAGCTATTTGAAGTACTATAATATACTAGAACCCTCCCCTTTATCCAAAAAAAAAAAAAAAGTCCAGAGAAAAAAACTATCAGGCTTAGGAAAAGGTGTTTAAAAAGGGAAGAACTGGGAAATATACAAATATAGTTAATTATCACATTGGTTAGGATGGAACCATGAATATTACTTAATTAGCTTATTTTAAAATGTGTTTATCCTGTACTGATGTTAAATTAGAATGCAGAATTTCAAGACCAAAGCTATTGTCCTAATAGGAGAGAAAATATTCTATTAATCATTATTATACACAATTTAAGGAAATTATGTTTATTTTACAAAATGAATAATAATGAATACTAATAAAAACAATTATAATTATATTAATTTGAAATTATTAAGTTAACCACCAGATGGAGCTCCATGAATTGAATGTATGTAGTCAAAAATAGAAAATTGCTTAAATTGGTCAAATTAGGAAAAATTACACTTTTTCCTTCAGGAGAGTTTTATTAATTTTCTTCCTAATACTTAGAGAACTTATGAATCATAAGACAAGGACTCTTATTGAAGATAAGATGCCAGATTACTCGATTAATATGAAATAGTTTAGCAAATGATTAAAATCAAACTCTTTTTGCTTAAATTATAATTTAGTAAGAATACATGTTCCAGTATGTACTGATAAAAGTAATTATAATTCAAATTGAAAAAAGATGAGAACAGTCTATAAATCTGCCTATTAACCTATTAGTACTGAATTTTTTCTAAATTATTTTTTCCCCTCCTGTTTCTCTATGTGTCTAACTCCAGAACCTGAGATTAAAAAAGATGAAAAGACTTCCAAAGCAGGTAAGAATACTATAAATTTACAAAGTTGTGAACAAGACTGGCTTTACAATCAGGGCTTGAGAAACCAAAAACTGAAAATTTATAGTGGACTAACACCATATATTAAAATATATGGAATAAACAATAAACGTACATATTTGTTAACATTGAAATAGAGTATATGACCTGGTGGCAGATTTGGAATAAGCTCATCAAAGAACTGGAATGTTAGTGTATGCGCCTCCTTATTCATCTACTAGACAGTTGAACACTGTTAACAAAATGCTAAAGGAACAATATCAGAGGCTCCAGCAGATCATGACAAATAAGATGATATATCGAGTCTTTATATCAAAAACTATAACTGATATTTCAATTTATCTGCAGAAAAGGAAAATCTACATACAAAAATTTCTTTATTGCTCTCACTGATGTCAGTGAAAACTCAATGATTGCATGAAAGGTGCTTAAGTCACCTGTTCCTATAAATATATTACTTTATGCCTTATTTTACTGTTTGTATATAATGAAATAAGTTCTATATATTACATGTAATACATTTCCTATTAGCTTGTATTAAATGCCTATATTTGTGGTATATTTATTTTTAATTTTCTATAAGGAAAAACAAGTCAGAATTTATGATATATTTTATTATAAATATAATCAAGCCACAACTTTTTGAAACATATGTTAATTTCACAGCCATGTGTCCAGAATTATGCTTAGTGGTACAAAAATTTACCAATAAGTGATGAGATAGTTTCTATCTTTTTTTTTTAAAGATTTATTTATTTATGCATACAAGCTGGGGTACAGACCAGAGGTGTGGGGCGGCGAGAGGGCTCACCAGAGACAGAGCAGGGAGCAGAACAGGCAGATCAGAAATACACTGCTGAGGGGAGCAGCGGGCGAGGCAGGAGAGGTCTGCAGCGCCATGTGGGATTCTCCCCGGCCGGGCGTCGAACTCGCATCGCCGCTGCCAACAGCTCCACAGCGCAGCGCTTAACCGCTGCGCCACCGGGGAAGCCCGATAGTTTCTATCTTAAGCGAATATAATCAAGGGCAACAACATGAACTATTGAAAAATGTTGCAATAATATTAATGAAGAATATCCTCAGAGCCTAGAAAGAGAAGCCATTCCTTTAGTCTTGTTTCATAAGTTACAACTTGAGGATGATGATGGATTTAAGGTGGAATTTCAGGAATATGTGAGTAGCTCAGAGAGGGCAAGGATTCAAAAGCATGATGGAAGCACTGTTATCTTCATACTAGAAAAACAGGAATTTGACCCTTGGTCACTTGTTAGAATTTTTATTTTATTTAAATCACTTTACATTTCTGGGCATCCATTTTGTTTTCTGTTGAATGAAGATCATCAGACTTACCTGCCGGGTTATTTTAAGAAACAGATGATGCCAATCATTAGGTTCAGATTCAGTAAATGAGAGTCCTATTTAGACGTTAACCCAGAGATAGGGATGAGCCTATGTTAGCAGGAGACAGGAGAGGATCAAGGACAAGCTGAGATTACAGGGGCTCATGAATGACAGAAGATGGCAAGAGAGAGCCGTGTTTTGTGGCCGAGTAAGAGTGGTTCTGAAAATCCAGGAAAGGGAGCTTAAGAGGTCCAAGTGAAAAACCTGGATTATTCTCTGTAAATAATAAGAAGTGATATTGAATGTATTTTTTATTAGTATGTTGGTGAAATACTAAAGAAAGAATTTTGAGTCAGAAATTTGAGCCAAGAGGCTCAACTAAGTATTATAAAGTAAAAGTGAGAGAAATTGGTACAGAGGAAGCAATGATGAAGATATTTTTGTTTTTATTTTCAGGATGATTTATTGACATGAGTGATGTTCTGTGTGGACTTACTAGGAATTAAGATTTTTGCTTTTTTTTTAAAGATTTATTTGTTTATGCATACAAGCTGGGTGTGTAGGCCAGAAGTGGGGAAGGGGGGTGGTAAAATGATTCACAGAGACAGAGTGGGGAGCAGAATAGGTGGAGTGACTGAAATACTCTGCTGAGGGGAGCAGTGGGCGAGGCAGGAGAGTGCTGTGCCATGTGGGAAGCTCCCTGGCAGGGGATCAAACTCATGCTGCAGTGGCTCTAGATAGCTTCATAGTGCTGAGACTTAACTCTTTCTGCCACCAAGGGAGGCCCTTAGGAATTAAGTTTTTAGAACCTACCAATCCATTGAAAAATACTGATACCTTGTTATGTAATATTTCCTTTATATGAATACATGTTTTAAAAATAGTCAAACTTTCTCTACTGTGCTGTTACTGCTTTTGTTATTGTCAGCTGTTTCACAGGAAAAGAATATTAACTGTATCTACTTTCAAGTTCACTGACATGAGAGGATATAAAGGCGAGTAGATAGAGAAGTTGAGAAGGGAATGCTGGGAGAGGATGCAGGGAGACAGCCACCTAGAGAAGCCCAAGAACTCTGAGAAATAAGAGACATTCACTCTCAGTCCTCGGAACAGGCTTTGTATCCAGGCATTTAATGGGTGAAAGCAGCAGCCTAAGGAGAAATTTTCAAGAAAAATGAACATGGAATGGGGAGAGAAGAGAACAAAGGGCAACATGCTAGATAAGTAAAAGAAATATTACTTTTATTATGTTTCCTGGGAAATCAGGAAATACAATATATCATTCTCAAAGTGAGGGCAGATTCAGGAGATGTTGAAGGGACAGCAGTCTCAAGGTCTCAGAAAGGTCAGAGGACAGTCATATTTGACCAAAACCTGTAATTTTATATCCTTTAAAGAAGCATTTTTAATAGAGTTGTGGAAGGAGAAGCCAGATATAAGAATCAATAAAAGGATTCATAAATAATAAGTGTAGACAGCTGAATACTACTTTTTTCAGGAGTTTGATTCTAAAGAGAGGTAAAATATTATATTCCAGCAGGTGGAATCAGTGAAACATGTTGGTTTTTTTGTGTTTGTGATAGGCTAGAGTATTCCAAGGAGAAAGGAACAAGAAATCCAGAAGATATTAATTGGCCCAGATCTGAGAAGTGTTGAAATACACACTACAGGTGGAGGAAATTAACTTAATTATGAGGAGGAAAAAATTTCCCCTGAGCTTTGAGGGAATAATGAAAGGATAGATTAAATTAAAGCCAATGTGCACTCGATGCTCCTACTCTATCATCTTCTCTGAAGGTGAGCTCGAAGGTTGCCACCTCTAGGGAATGGTTTTCTTGCTTCATATTATGCTGACACCTAGACAATATTTGATCATCTCTTTTTTCTCAAAAAAACATCACTTTTATAAAAGTAAATGATTTAACCAACACTGTTAAAAATTTAAAAATGCAAGATAATTATGTTTTTAAATACTAATGCAATATGTATTTTTGACATAGTGTATCATTAGCTACTAAATTTCTTTTTTTTCTCCCACCCCCTATGAAAGTGATGGCAAACAGACCATGTATTTCATTAGCTAATTGGAGAAGAGTTAAGTGTTCTTTTCTGGAAGCAATGGGCCTTAATTGCAAATGGTAATATAATTTTTAAAAAGCCTTGTATAAATTATAAGCAATAATTTATTTTTCTTATCAAGAAGATTAAAATTAATAAATTGTTCAGAGTCCTCTATCTGAATTTTGAACTGCCTCATCAACATCTTTACATGGCTGCTCTGCCTCACTTGGCTTTGCTTGAAAGTGAACTCAACATCTCTTCCATTGTCTTTCTCTTTTGTTTCTGATCTTTAGAAATAATTCATGACTTAACAGTCAATTACATTGACTTAAATTTTGAATCACTTACAACTTCTTCTCTTTCAGACATCAACATCCAAGTAACCAAATCTGTTCTCCTCTTATTGTTCTCCAGAACTCTAGTTCTTATTCTCATCATCTCTTGTCCAGATAAATATACAAACCTATGAACTAATCTTTTTTCTATCTTCTCATCAAAGAGACACCAGAAGCCAGTGCTAATATTACTTTCTAAATGGATAGTTGCAGGGTACATTTCAAGGTTTTTTGCCACTACATAATACTACCTCCAACTTATTTCTTCACTTGGTTTCCACTTATCTAATCTACCATCACCTTCCCCCCCACTCCCTTCACATAGACATTTAGAAAGCACCACCAATTCTTTGGATTTTTGTCTACTTCGCTCTTTTGAATATTTTGACTTTGGGTTGATCTTGATAGCACTTGCTTTTTTCATCTACCCTTTGTTTTATAGCTCTGAATTCACACCAGGAATTCTCCAAACTTTGGTCTGTTTGCACGTACTTTCCTCTAGCATGTCATGTGGTATCCATGCTTGTAGCATGGAATCGCTAACTTTATATCTGAGCTCCTATATTACTCCTGTTCTAAGTAGCATAGTCTTCTCTAATTTCTGAGACAGAAAATCACTCAAAAGTTACCATAATTACAACAGGTCAGTAAAACAATCCTAATGGAAAGGAATATTTATTTTTTAATCTACTTTTGACCTATGGCATGGCTTTGATAGAGCATATACAGAAGCATTTTTATAGTGGTAGGAGTTCGAGGACAATAGGTATTGGGTGATTTTCAATAAATCACTTAAGTTCTCGGTCTCTTTCTTTACCTATAAAATGGAGTTGCCACCAACTATACATCCCATGCAATCTAATAGACTTACTGTGAGAATAACGTGATACATGTAAATGAGCTTTCAACAGCTAAGAAAACAGAAAAATTAAAAAAAAATTCTCTATACCTTGCTCCCCCAAGGTCCACACACACAAAAAAAAAATCAGCATCAATTGGTTCTTTGATACAATTGCAGAATCTTAGGTCTTATCAGGAACTGTTGACTAAGTATTACAATTTTAATGAGATCCTCAAGTCTTAGTATACCAACTAACATTTGAGAAGTATTGCTGTAGAATTCAGATATATTTTATAGTCCTTATCTTCGAAAGGAAACACGAGGTCTTTCTCTTAAACACAAATTTGTCTAATTTATAGTGGGCATATTTTTGAATGGTTGCTTGCTCTCTAATTTGCTGAGAGTTCTTCATGCTTACTGAGCACTGATTGGAATTGTCCATCCACTGTCACTTGCTGGGTGATTTCTGTATTTTAGTCATCCTAGACATGATTGAGGAAATAGCCATTCTTTTCTCTAAGAATAGACAGAGTTTCAGAGGGATGAGAGGATTCACCAGAGACAGAGTGAGAGGCAGAATAGATGGATTTACTGAAATACACTGCTGAGGGGAGTAGCGGGCAAGACAGGAGAGGTCTGCTACATCATGTGGGTTAAATCTGGCCGGGGATTGAACTCAGGCCATAGATGTGATAGCACTGAGACTTAAACCATAGGCTCCCAAGGAGGCCCTTGAGCTTTAAAGGAATAAAGAGACAAAGGAAGGGTTTCCATTCTACCTATTCTGTCAAAAGATGTGGTTAATAATTACATACATTTATAATACACACACACACACACACACGCGCGTGCGCACACACACACACACACACACACACACACACCCCTAGCGCTTTCCACTTAAGGCAGGAAGGCATAGAGCAGGTTTTCTATGAATCCAGACAGACTGGATATGGAGAGTCCTGGAGCCTCGGTGCCTTTTTTAGTCTTTTAATGATCTTTCTACCCCATTTGTAGGGAGGCAGCCATGTGGAGGGCAGGCAGACTTCCCAGCCCCTGGTGAATCTTTACTCTTTAGGCTCTCTCTGAGATTCTCTCCTGGCACTCTCTACCACACTCCACTGAACTCTTCTGTCGCCTGGTCCTCTGCTGCCATACTCTGTCCTCTGTGATGCCACCCTTATATGCTCAGTCGCTGGGCTCAGGTGTGCCCACTTACACATGCTCATACACCATACTGCAGTATCCACCATCAGGCATGTGTATAAGACCACAAATGTCAATTACATGCCAATGGCAGGAAGGTGAAAAAAACCTGATAACTTCCCTTTACCCTACAAGTGGTAATAGCAACAACAAAAATGATACACAATTCAAATGAAACGAATAAGGAAAAGCTGTTTGGAGTGTGATTTGTAAACATAGAGGAAAATTCTATTTCTCCAGCCTTTCAGTTCAGGGGATAATTTCCACAGGAGATGATACTGGAGTTGTCTCCAACGTTGGGTAAATATTAGCTAAGTGAAGAAAGCCTGTGAAGAGCATTCTAACAAAAATTATCACAAGTCACAGTGGGTATAAAAAATGTGGGCAAAAGGAGTAGATGAGGGTTGAGAGTAAAATCAGCAGAAACCTATGGGTTCTTTACTGAGGATGAAGTCCTTTTTCCTAAAGAAAACTGTGAGCAATTAAAAGTCCTTAAGTGAAATGAGGTATAGCTTAAGTTAGAATTCCATATCTCTTATTCTAGCTAATCACATGGACTGAAGATAAAGTAGATGCCAAAATTTCAGGAAATCAGTTTTCTAGGGCCTTGAGACTATTACATTGTTATCTCTAGAGATATTACAGGATCTTATGTGACATTTAGTAGAAAAGAAAAGAGATTGTGGAAATATTCAGGAGGTAAAATTGCCATAATTTGGGGGTGGTAGTTGAGAAAAATCTAAGCTAACTCTCAGGTTTCTACTTTGGAATACTGTATGTGCAATAATAATAGCATATCCTAAGGACTGGAATTTCTAAAAGAAATGGCAGCTTTAGAAAAATGAAGCTATAGCTATTATGTAAATTTTTGACATTTATCTACAAATTGTTGTTAAACAATTATATGCTAGACAATATGGTAGGTAAAAACATCCATTAGTGGATACTGTTAAATTTCTCCCCTCTCCTATTTCTTTCAAACTAATTGTGGTAGATGTGGGGGAGGGACAAGTTGAGTTAGCAATATCTGTAGTATACAAATTTAATAAGTTTTTCAGGCATCTGGGGAGAGAACTTGACTGCCTGTAGATTTGGAAGCTCCCAGCAAAGATGTGTTGGCTAGACAATGAGAATAATTTGCAAATATCAAGAGAATGATAAGGAAAAAGAATCGAGGACTAAGGAAGCAAATCAGGAAAAATTCCAATAAGTTGTGGAGAGAGTAGAAAAACATGAAGGAGTTTTTAAAACATGAAGAATTCTTTAGAAGCTAGAAATATTTTTTCAGAAACCTGGGAGGAAAGAATTTCAAGGAGGAGGAAGCTGTCAAAGTATTAGATGGAGCAGAAAAATTTGAAGTTAGCTAAAGACTGAAAAGCATTCATTGAAATAAATGATGTGGAGACATTGCTGATTTTATGAGCAGGTTCAGTGAGGCAAAATGGTAGGAAAACCAAACTACTATAAATTGAGGATTTTTTTTGGAAGCCCGTAGGTCCAGAAAGAATATATTATATACAACATAGGCTATTTTTTTTTCAAAATCTTGAGTGAAAGGGGAAAATATATTTAGTTAGGAAAACAGAATGACAGAGTAGAAATAGAAGGGAATTTTAGTAACAGAGAAGTTCTAGTTTAAACAGATTCTCCCAGAAAGATACAACTATCTATCTAACTTTACAAATAGTATCTATATCTATACCTATATAAATGCCCATAAAATATTGAAAATACTGATAACTAAGGCATACACCAATTCCATTTTTAAAGAACCATGAGATAAGGGATTTATAACATTTAATATATATGATTTTATTTAATTACCACCAAGTTCAAGCCATATCTTTTCCAGTATATAGCTCCTCATTTGTTACTTAAGTTGACCTTGTGTAATACTTCTGCAATGCTTCATATGATACCAGTTCTAAGTTTAGAACTTTAAGTACTTCTTCCTTTAAAAATTATACAATTGTATACAGTCTGTTTTAAAAAATAACTAATGACATTGATATGAAGTTTTTATTTTTAATTGTAAAGGGGAGAAATACCTTTCAGTTAAAGTAACTATTTTGTGTACTTTCTTTTGCACAAAGTGTTTTTCAAAGAATACTAGTTATAATTATTGGTACATGAAATAATTTTGAGGTTAAATACTTTTGGGGGGAGACATTTTCAGTTCTTCAAATATATGAACAAATTAGAAAAATCTAATGGTAAAGAAACCAGTTGAGCTCTTTTTTCATCCAATGTCTCTCATATTTATCAATCTCTGGTATGTTCTGTAATATGAAAGTGGTATTTAGTTTTATACAATGTGAGAAATGATGTCTTATAGTTAGAAGATTTAGGGAAACAGATGAGCAAATATAACAGAATTTTTTTAAAACTTAGTGACAACATATATTTAAAAAAACAGAAAGCTGATAACAATGTACAGTTGTGTTGCATTTAGAACAATGAAGATACACTGACATGTATAATAATTATTATCTCACAAAGTCATTTTACTTTTTTCAATAAGCAAGACAACAGAAAGTTCTGCTGTAAATATTTGGGAGAGAGGATGATCATTCTCTTTCAGGATAAAAAGATAGTGTTACAATTATGCTGACAAGGAAAATTGAGTAATTGCTAGCAAGTGGCAGTGGTGATAAATTCAAGTATCCCTACAGACAGCTATGCAGATCTATGAGGCAGCAGGTCAAGCACCATTTCTAACATAGACTAATATTTATTAAGTAGTCACCAGGCATGGTCAATATATTATGTGCTGAGAGGGTTTATCACTATAAGCGCGTAATAAATTGAGATTAAAATTTTCATGATTTCTTCTTTGTCAGTTCAAGAACATTTATTAAGTGCTAGTAGTCCAAATCCCAAAAAATGAACAAATAACTAATACTGATAAAACAATCAATTAATAAAGAGAATTTGTTCACATATAGAGATAATATAATTTTATCTCATAATAATCTTATGATTTAGATTCCATTATTTTGTCTGAGTTCAGGCAAGGAGACTGACTGATAAAGATGGTATTCCCAAATTACAAATTTCATAGGTAGCATGACATGTTTGCTTCCATCATAGCAATGACTTTACTCACATACTTAATCTGATTTCTAAGGTAGTGAGCAAAAACTTACAATATCATGTAAGTTTGAATTCAAGGTAGTCAAAAATGTAGTGTACCTTCCCCTTTTATTGTTTCTTGGATATACTTTACAGCCAAAGATAAAACATTAAATATACTGTTACTAGTTTGGTCACAAAATAATATAAATAGAATTTATTGCAGGCAGTGGAATAGAATTTAAAAAGTTGATTGTTTTCCCTATTGTTCAGACGTATTTTTTAAACTTAACGTTTTAGGTACTATTAGCTTACAATATTGTTGGTATTTCAGAAGTATAGACTCCCTCCCTCAGATATTTTGATTTGGAAATCAAAACATGCTTAGCTACCAAATCTAGCAAATTACAGAGCAGGACAAGAGAATATGTGCCTTTTCAGCAGGAAATTTTATTGGTTTATTTCCTGTATTTCCTGTGACTGAAACAGTTCCTTATACATTGTACAATTTTTTGAATAAACAAATTTATAGTAAGAATTTAGTTATATAGCCAAAAGGATCTGGAAACCTATTGTCTAATTTGTTAAATGGAGAAATTGAATTCATGAAAGTTATTATAAATGTTAAAATATTTTGTTTTAAATGGCTAGCATGGTTCTGACACAAAAGAAACATTTATTATTTGTTAGTCATAAATTACACTAAGTACATGAAACAAAAACTTTCAAGAATTAAAACTGACATAGTCTTTCAGTATCTGAAAGGGGAAAAATCACTGACCATTTGGTTGTAGAAATAAAAGCAAATTTTTGTTTTGTGGAAAAGAGATATCACATTTTACATGCTTAATCTTTGAATACTAACCATCTTTGTACAAAAACTTCTCTTTTTATTTTTAATTGTGACTTGAGTTGTGTAGTCTTGAAATTTTTCTAAATGGATTATCATCTAACAATAAAAAAAATTTCTTAGTCAATTCAATCAATTAAGCACAGTCATATTAGTAGCTACTGAAATAGTCTTTGACAAGTATAGTTTTTCTAACCTATTTGAAGGAGAAGCACATGCTCGGCCAATCCTAGTGAAGTCCTCTCTATTGCAGATAAAAAAGGAAGAATAAAGATGATTTCATTTAAAATGACCAAATTTGACTTATGCATTAGTATATAAACAGTGTTACCAGCCATTATTAGATGTGTGATCACCTTTAGCTATTTAAGAGTATATATTTTAAAGTCTTGCAGAAGTCATAATTTATTTTTTGTGTGTTTTCAGGCTTTCCTCAGAATGATTCTCCTCTTTTTGTAATTTATGGGAGTCAAAAAATATGGTTTCTGCCCTTTCTAAAACATTTTCACCAAATTGCCTCCTGGCCAATTTCAACACAATTGAAAAACTGAGGAAGAGGCTGTAATGAGATTCCAACTGAGATCTTCTAGGGTAGCAAAAACAACTCACTAGATAACACTATTACTTACTACAGAGGAAGTTGATTGACTCTTCCAAATTAAAAGAAAAATCAGTTTTCAGACACTGGCTTGGTAAGATGTCAACTCTACTGGAAAGGTTTTGTTGTACAGATTAATTTGTAAGTTATTTTGATAGTATATTAAAAACATACAAGAATTCAGTTTTCCTTGCTGGCAACATATTGTTTTCTACTTCTTTCCTATTCTAAGAGATGCTAGTTTCATCAATCATTTGAACCTATTCTCAATTTCTTTGTTTTTCTCCTGTGACTAACCATGCTATCTGTTATTTTTAATGCTGCAAGATGTCTTCCACTTTTTGAAACAATGCTCTTAATTCAAACATTTTTTGTTTTTTTACTTAGTAAATCAACAGAATCAGATCAATATCCCTCTGTGAGATTATTTCTCAACCTGTGATGAAGTATTTTACACTTGTGAAATGCCTACTAGATAGTTTATATTTAATAATTGAATCATTCCACAGAAAAATGTGCCTCAGATGCCTCTTATAGACAAACACAAGGATCCTTCCCTTCTGTTTCATATGCTGTTCAAATTTATCTTTCAAAAACATAAAACATCATGAGAAAGAAAAATGGGGCTGTTTCTTTAGGTGTAGTAGAAATGAAAAGAACAGAAACTACCACCTTTTCTATTCTCATATCCCTAGTTTCAGAACAAAATATTCTCAAACTCATAAACTGAGATTGATGTGACCATAACAAATATGGCATAACTAATGCTTTCTTTGGGGCCATGCCTGGCCACTTTAAACAATCTATTCAAGGTTCAGATATTTTACTGTGTTCTTCTCTTCACAAACCTCCCATTCCCACTCTGTGTCCTAGCCAATGTCCTGAATTTTAAGAAATGAATTTACCTGATTCTAATCTTATATCAATGGGGACTCATTTCTTATTGTTTCATTTTGGATCCTAAAACCCACTTAGAGATTCAGGATATGATAAAGAGGTATAAAGGTAAGATAGTTTAGTAAATCTTAATAATTGCAACATAACTGCTCATGTTGGCTCTAATCAGTTGAAAATGATCTCCAATGCATTTTACACTCAAGTTCAATAGTCAAAAGTAAACTTGGTATAACTTTCTCCTTATTTTCGGTGAAATGACTGTAAAAAAACATTAATGAGATAGATCCCATACACAGTCTTTCACATCTTTTCACACATCACAAAGTAAGGTGATCAACAATTTTGAAATATCTCCTATGTGTAGGAAAAAATGAAAGATTTCTGGTGATATTTTTCAGTGAAGGACCAAAGACTTAAATGAATTATCTTCCTTTTGCAACCCCTTCACAAAAATTTTAGCATTACCTTTGAGTGCATTACTCAATAGGGCAATCCTTCATTTATAGAGAAGTCACTTGTTCATTACAGATAATAATTGTGGACAGTGTGTAAGACAATACGAAAGTGCTAAGAATACAAATATGATTGTTGCAGTGCCTGCTTAGTGAACATCACAATTTATTTGAAGAAGACAAAGGAGCATATAATTACAAAGTGTTATAAATAATTACAATGCACGAAAATGATGGCTTATAGTATGTGAAAGTACATTTTAGAGGCACTAACCTATCTTGGGAGGAGGTCAGTAAAGATTTCCAAAGGGATACAGCTGAGCTTAGTTTTAGTAAATCAATGTAGTATGGCAAGAGACAGTGTGAAAGAGTAAATGATATAATATGAGAAGTGAAATGGAGGAATGAAAATGATACATTTGAGGATATAATGAAGTTAGAAACTCAGGAGAAAATGAACAAGCATATTCAAGATATGTTTGGGAAAAATATGCAACAGGATTTTGTAAGCATCTGAATAGGAATGGTAGAATATGGGAAATGGGAGATATTGTGTGACTTCCAGTCTCCTGGTTGGCATTATGGGTGGAATCATTTACCAATATTAGGAATGTATTTAAAGCTCACACATTCAGTTTCAAACTTACTAAGTTTAAATTTCTTGTGATATAATTTTTTTTCTTTAGAAAGTGAAATATCTTGGGTTAATATTGGAATAAATATATCCATGTGCATTTTGTCCCAAATGTTCAAAGGATATTTGTGATATCTGGAATTGACATCATTTTTAATCCTTTTGGTGGAAATGCACCTAGTGTCATATTTCAACCAAATCCAGTTTGTATGATTGGAACCAGAATTAAACTAAGAATTCAGTTTCAATTACTAGGTAACGCGTTGGGGCTAAATATAATTGAGAGACTAAAATGTTTAGAGGATACTAAATAACATGTAAATACTTGCTAAATAAATAATTGAGCAATGAATTCTTCAATAGTATAAATAATCATAGTATGATGTCAATGATATATTAACTCCATAGCCGGAAAAAAAAAAAAGAAATTTCAAAGTCAGGGTTCTAATAGCCTCTTTATCTTTCTACTGGTCGTCTATTAATATTCTCTACTCTCTTATACCTGATTATGGTGCAAATGATATTTTTATTGCTAAACAGTTTCATCAACATCACTTTAAACCCCTTTCCACATCAAGAGGCAGGTCACAAGAGATCTCGTCCTACCCATCTGAGGCAAATTTTAAGATAACTATCTTAGAGGGATTGTGAGAACAGAATGGTCTGAAGGAGGTTGCTTGAATAAGAACTAAAAATATTCCATAGGAATTTATTGTATTACAGCTTCCGGAAATTTAACAAAATATTTGGTGCCCTGATAACTTAGCACAATAGGTCAATGAAAATGAAAAGGCTGGTATGCTAATTTCATTGGGTCTATGTATCTAAAAAGTCACAAAGCAACAGCCACTCTTACAGTAGACCTTAAAGATTTGGTAAATGTGATCTTGTCAAACTGCCAAGTATCTCTGCCTTTAAAAATAAAGGATAGGGCCTTCCTGGTGGTGCAATGGGTTAAGTGCAGCACTATGAAGTTATCCAGAGACACTGCAGCAAGAGTTCGATACCCAGCCAGGGAGATTCCCATATGGTGCAGCAGACCTCTCCTGCCTCGCCCACTGCTCCCTTCAGCAGTGTATTTCTGTCGATCTGCCTGTTCTGCTCCGCACTCTGTCTCTGGTGAATCTTCTCACCACCCCACACCTCTGGCCTGTACCCCAGCTTGTATGCATAAACAAATGTCTTTTAAAAAAATAAAAATAAAGGATAGGCAGCTCTCCTTCCACTTGTGATTATACAGGTCTCTCCTTTAATAAATTTGTCCCTTTTAGAGGCAGCTCTTTCTTCCCGCCTGTGTCTATGCAAGTGTCCTTTCCTTTTTTTTTTTTTAATAATAAACCTTCCCTTTTGTATGGATGGATGGATAGATAGATAGATAGATAGACAGATAAATAGATGGATAGATAGAAAAAGGATACCTTGAACAATATTTTTATTTCTAATAGACCAGACTACATTTTTATCTACACCAGCATAAAACAAAAATTCTCCAGAAAATTAGTTCCAATTGTCAGAGGCAATTCTTACTTGCCAAATGGTTTTAGAATACTAACAGGCAATTTTCAAAGTATTAATTATCATTTCTTTCTCTGATTTCTAGCACTACATAAATAATGCTAATTCTCACATAATTTTCCACTAAATTTCTAAAAATACATTTCAGAACTTCAGAAAAATAATAATATTTTATCATTGCAGCCAAATAATTTTATACAGTACCTTTGATAAATGAGACTGATTCCATGAGGATGTTTCTGTAGGCTAAAGAAGAAATAAGAACATTTATTTACCCAAATGCATATACAGAAAGAAAGCATTTCCTTTTAGAGTTTTATAATGTATTTTATATATTTAATGTTTATGCTTCTTTCATTTTTATTTTGATAATTAAATGATAACAAGCCTCATAAAACAGGTAGCTGAGTAATAATGACTTCTAGTAAAATGTAATAAGATTTCCAAGCTGATTCAAGCATCCCATAAAATTCTTTATGATATTTTCTTGCCTCCTCCATATGGCTTACTTATTCCATATGTATAGCATTTAGATATTAATCTTCAAATCATTTTAAAAGTTAAGTGCCTGTTAGATAGCTCTTTCTGTCTAAGATGTATATCTATAGCAGAACCCACTTCTACTCTCTACTAAATAGCTGTATACTTAGATATATTAGATCAAGAAAAGAGTCACTTTTCTTAAAGATGAGGTTTGTTAATCTGCCCTTAGACATAAAACAAGCTTCCAGAGCAGAAAATCTATTTGGAATTGTATAAACAGATATACTACATAGCAATAAGCCCAAGAGGAATTAGTGCTGCAACATTTCAGGTTGATTTTTACCTAAACTGTGTCTCTTATTAAATAATGTACTATGTAGATTTAAATTAGCATTTTATATAAATATTTCAATTTAGACCTGAATGAGAACTCAGAAATCATCTAATCTAATTGCCTTCATTTCTTTTTTCTTTTGAAATGAAGAACCAAGTAAATTAAATGACCATGTCAAGGTTTCATAGCAAGTGAGTGTCCACCTGAGAACCACGTCCAACATTTAAGACCTCTTATCTATTGTTATCCTTATAACATGATAAATGTTTCTAATTACATGAGTTCAAAATCTTCTTGATTTTTTGGTCAGATGTTACTGTCAGATTTTCTTTTGTATTATATAGATATAAACGTGCTAGTCACATAATTTTAAACTATTTTTACCATTCATGCATTGTAATAGAATCTTTAACTTTCTTTTATTTCTATTTGTATTTATTGAATGTCTTGTTTTTTTCCTGATCTATGCAATTAGAGATGGAAGTGGAAAATGTCAGAGATATTTTATTTTTTAATACAATTCAAGAAACTTTGAAAATATAGGAAATACAAAAAATCTAAAAAAAAATCTAAAAAAATCTAAAAAATTTAGGTTTGTTACTAATAAGACCTGGAAATTACACAGCACATCTGTGATGCATTATGGTCACAAGTACAGATATCATTACCAGGATTTTCTTAACTGCTATCACATGTGTTCTTTATTTACATCTTAATAATATCCTAAGTTGCATAATTGATTGATTTTTTTTTTAAACTTTATCTTAACACCAGAAAACTAAGAGGAAAAAAATTGCCACGCAAAGTTATAGGAAGAGGCAGTGACTTAGGCATTTTGTGTTCTAATGTAATTCCTAAGTTCATGTGTTTTCTACCTTCATTTTTCCTTTTCTTAATTTTTTAATTCCCAGTAATTAAATATATATACATATGCAAATAGTTGTTATCCTGGTACTTACTATTTGAAGTATATTAAGTATATTCCATGATATAGAGTCAATTACTACTTCTATGAGAACATCAAAGTTACAATGATTCTGTTTTCTTTGTAAAATTAAAAATTCTTTTGTTATATGAATTTGATTTCACATCACATCCTTACAGACCTCAATCACAAATGTCTGAATAGACTATTACTGTCATCTATATTGAAAAGTTGACACACTATAATCAACACAAGCATGTTCTGTTTTTAGCTTTATCCATTTATGTCTCAGTAGATTGAAAGCTTTCTCTATGATTCTAATTAAGTCTTACTTGCTGCAATATGACATACACACTTCCTTGGAACTCAAAGTTGTAAGAAAATATCCACAGCTTTTTGTAAATAAATTCATTAATAAATGTAGCCATGATTATCTAACAGTGTTTCTCCAACTTCGAGATGCATCAGAGGTACATTTAGAAGGCTGGGCCCCACCTGGATTTCCAATTCTAGAGGTCTTCGGTATGGCTGAGAACTTCTCTTTCTCTCTTTTTCTCTCTCTCCCAATAGCAGTTTTGTTTTTAAAAATTTTTTTGGATCGAGTTTCATTACTTTGCCATTCTTGCAATATTATGTTATTTGAAGAGTATAGCTTCACATCTCAACATGTGCATATCCTTCACTCACCCTCTGCCCACGATACCCTTCCCCTGCCATTCCAACAGACTGTCATGTCACCCCCTCTATTTCCTCCACCTTTTCCTTCCCTCTCCCCTTAGTAACCACCATTTTCTACAAAGTCTGGGAAGTTTTTTGTTGTGGTGGTTATTGAGAATTTGCAAGTCTAGTAAATTCATAGGGAACCTGCTGTTTAAGAACCACTGCTTTACAAATTTCTCCTCCAACACCAAACCACATTTATCCTCACACCCATAACTGCCTAAATATTGACCTTAGGGACTGTATAGGCTTACACCAAAGTAGAGAGACACACTGTTTTGTGTTGGTCTTAGCATATTGATGATAATGCTAGGGGCTAGAAATGCCTGGGGCCATTGATTGTCCCAAGTGAGTTTCCCATAGATACTTCCCCCTTTTAAATTAGTATTAAGACTGCAAAGACCCTTAGGACTTTTATTATGATTGTAAGATGCCCTTCAGCAATAACCGCAGGAAAGTTAGAAAAATTTAGGTTTGTTTCTAAATAAGACCTGGAAATTACACAGCACATCTGGGATGCATTATGGTCACAAGTACAAATATCATTACCAGGATTTTCTTAACTGCTATCATACGTGTTCTTTATTTACATCTTAATAATATCCTAAGTTGTATAACTGATTGATTTTTTTTTAAACTTTCTCTTAACACCAGAAAACTAAGAGGAAAAAATTGCCATGCAAAGTTATAGGAAGGGGCAGTGACTTAAGCATTTTGTGTTCTAATGTAATTCCTAAGTTCATGTGTTTTCTACCTTCATTTTTTCCTTTTCTTAATTTCTTCATTTAGTTACCTTCTATAGTTTCTATCAGTTATTTCATTTACTTATCTAATGAACAAATAATTAATAATTGAGTCTCTACAGTGTAACCTTGAATTAGGCATCACGTCAGTTCTCTGGATTCAACAACAGAAACACATGATTTCTGTCCTCAAATATCTTGATCTAAAAGGAGAGACATTCACTTACGTCAACATTTACAGTACTGATTAGCATAATGATCAGAAAATCTGAAAGTAGTGTTTGCATATAAAGAAGAACATAATACAATGAATATCAGATAAGACTTTTGAGGAAGGGAGAGCTAAGCTAAACCCTAATTAGAAGTTAGCTAAAATGAAGGGAATAAAAGTCTGATGAAAAATGTCAAAAAAGATCTAAAGAGATGGACAAATATTCCATGTCTGAGGAGAAGATTCAATAGTGTTAAGATGTAAGTTCTTTCCAATATGATTTATAAATTCAATGCAATCAGCATCAAAACTCAGCAAGTTATTTTGTGTTATTGACATACAGATTCTAAGTTTATATATAAATTTAACTATAAAGAGTCACAGGCTTCAATTAAATATATATAATGCCAGTCAATGCTCATCTGAAGACTCAAGGGAGCCTTCTGCAGGGTCCAGAAATTTCTCTTCTTCTCTCTGCAGTACTCTGCTTCCCATTGTTCTGAACTGTGATCTGCAGCTATGGGAACTTTCAGGGCTCTCGCCTCCATTTCATCAACTCAACTCCATTTATGCATTAATGCCCCATAGCTCTCTCAAGGCATTCATCTGGGACTCACAGGGCATATTTTATTTACTTCCCATCACTCTGCACATCACTATTCTTTGCTGTGCAATATATTTTAAACTACTGTTCTATATATTTTTTGGATTTTTTAGTTTCAGGTATGAGCACTAGTTGGGTTTTTGCTATTTTATCTTAGAAGTGAAAGTCAGTGGGACACATATGAGAATAAAATAAGAAACTATTAACACTGATCACCTTACAAGAGAATTTTCTATGTCTTCTGAGAAACCAGGTGAACAGGGATTTTAAAAGGTGAACACGATCAATGTAGTGGGATATGTTCACTTGTTTGCTCAAGTAGTGTAGTGTGGGGGGGAGGAATTGGTGACCAGAGAAGACTAATAAATAGAATGGTGGAATTAAAATCTAGGTTATAGTCATTTAACAGGAGTCAAGAAGGGGTATAGAAAAAGTTGATGTTCAGAATCTGAGTTGAACTGTAATGGGAAGGAAGTGTTTGGCAATTGTAAGGGAATACAGATTCAAAGAATGGTATTTTTCTTGACTGTCAAAATCTTTGTTAAGATAAAAACTGAAAATTAAAACTGAGAATGGAGAGGGCATGGGTTGACAATAGCCTATGGACAGACTACAAGTTTCTGTAAATAAAGTTTTAGTGGCACACAGCCATTTACATTCATTTTGTTTTGCTTAAGGCTGCTTTTGTACTACAACAGCAAAGTTGAATATTTGCAAAAAAGATATGTCTTAAAAACTGATAAATATGTACATATGTCCTTTTACAGAAAGTTTGTCAACCACCTGCACTAAGGATCTGTTTGCATATTTTATATACAACAAGGCATATAATATATATCAGTCATCAAGAGTCCAAAATTCAGCAGCAATCATTTTAAATATATTATCCTGGCACAGATAACATGTTGATAAGGGTAATGGCAGTAAAAACTATAGTCTGGAATTTTTCATCTTGGATAATGAGTGAAAAGGGATTACTTTGAATAAAATATGTGTTCTTTATTAATGTTAGATTTAAAAGTTAACTTTGCACAGATTGGTTTGTAAGCAAATTATTTTTTAATGGTACAAAAATTAAGAGTATTACTACTTAAAATGATTTTTTTAAGGAATAACATAGAATGGACATTAAATTACTGTAAAGTATAGCTGTTCCTATATTGTGGATTCTGATTTTCAAACACATAATATTCTATCATATTCTATATGCATTCAATGAAGATTGAATGACTCAGTCTTGATAATTTTTCAACTTCTAGGCAAAGAAGTCAAGACTAAAACTCCACGTATGTTACATGCATGCCAAATAAATATGTATGAGTTTATAAAATAAATCTTAAATGCATGCTTTTATTTATTCTCTACTTTTGTTGTTGAATATTTTTTTACTTAAAGGCAAAGGCTTAACTATTTTGGGTAGCCAAGGTGCTTCTGATTCTAAGTGTGTTTTTGAGAATATGCTATGTTAAATTTTTCCTTCAACTTCTATTCTTTGGAGGTAAAACTCAATACCTTTCATTAATTTCTCATTAAGTTTCTTAGTTCACATTTCCATTTTATCTCAAAATAATTCTTATTATAATTATAAGGGATATTTACTTATCTCTTTGTATTAATTTCTTACAATTGTAAGAAGAAAATACAGTATATTAAAAACATAGTTACTGATGTTTACCAATATTTTTAGAGTCACAAGTAAAAAAAGAAGAGAAATCAGGTATGTATATTTTATGTATAGATTCACACTTGCTTTTCATATTTATAATAAATACATTATTATTTATTTGCAAATATTGTATCCAAGTACAATATGATACCAAAATTTTATCCTTGACTAACTTAAAAGAAGACAGCTTTATCTATAATACCTGTTCTTAACAGAAAAAAAAAAAAAAAAAACCTGGTATTTGTATAAGTTAAACTTCTGAGAAATTTATGTGGCTCAGAAGAAACAATTGACTACTTGAGTCCAATAAAACCACAATTTTTGCTGACTACTCTGGGACGTGAACAGAAAAACAGCTGTTCTCATATTTCTCTTTTTTTGGAGTCCTGAGTCAGATGAACATTTCTAAGGACTGCAGTAGTCAGCCAGAACTTTTAAAAAGAACACACAGCAATTTGATGTTGAAAATGATTAAAATTTTGTTTCGGTTTCCTAACTGTGTTAGTGTTATAAAGTCACTGTAATAAAATATCACAAATTGGGTAGCTTTAAACAAGACAAGTTTATTCATAGTTCTGGAAGGTAAACGGCCAAAATCAACAATTCTGCAGAGCCACATTCTCCTTGAAATCCTGCCTCTTCTGGCTCCTGGTGATCGCCAGCAATCTCTGATGTTCCTTGCACTATACATGCCTAACTCCAGTCTCAGATTCTGTCTTCACATGTGTCTTAATCTCTGTGTCTCTTTTCCTCCTCTTATATGGACTTGTCATACTGGATTAAGGATCTACTGTACTCTCATATTACTGAATATTAATGAATTGCATTTTAAAAGACCCTATTTCAAAAAAGATCATATTCTGAGGTACTGGAAATTACAATTTCAGTATGTCGTTTTATTTTTTAAAGATTTATTTATTTATTCATAGAGCTGGGGTGTAGGTCAGAAGTGCAGGGGATGAGTGGATTCACCAGAGACAGAGTGGGAGAAAGAATTAGTGGATCCACTGAAATACACTGTTGGGGGAGCAGCGGGTGAGACAGGAGAGGTCTGATGCACCACCTCTGTGGCCAGGGATCAAACTCGCACTGCAGTGGCTAATGATAGCTTCATAGTGCTGAGACTTAACCCCTTGCACCACCAGGGAGGCCCCATTTTCAGTGTGTCTTTTGCAAGCATACAATTCAACTCAAAGAGACCTCCCTCTGCCCCCTCCCAAATTCATGTCCTACATATGTGGAAATACATTTACTCCATTCCGACATCCTTAAAGGTCTCATCCATTTGGTAACAGTTCTATGTTGTCTATCAAGTCAAATAAATCAATTCAAAGTCCCAAATCTCATTTAAATTAGTTTATGGATAAAATGAAGGAGTATGCTTCTTCCTACAGAAAATTCTTCTTCACCTGTGAACCTTTGAAACCAGAAAAAAAATTATGTGCTTCCAAAACAAAATAGTGGGACAAGTACAGTACAGACCTTCCCATTCCAAAAGGGAGATTGAAAGGAATGAATGGCTTTATAGATCCCAAGTAAATCCAAAGCATAGCAAGCAATGTTATTAGATGTCATGACTTGAGGAAGTCCTGTTCTCTGGGTCTGATAGGATGGTCTTGACCCACCTGGGTCCTTCCCTCTCTACTCAAGGAGGTTTCATCAGTCTGGATCTTTTAATCTGAAGCTCTAGCCTTCATTTCATCCCATCCTCTATAGGCTGCCATTGTTTTTGTTTGTATAAAATTCTCAAAAACATGACCATTCTTCTATTCAGTTCACAGAGGTGGAGGCCATTAGAAAAAAGGGCCTCCATGGACTTCTCCTGGATAGCCACATCTCTAATCCTGTCTTCTACTGAGATAGTAGATTGACTTATTGAGCCACACATCTAATCTCTTTAACAAAATTTAGTCCAGCTATAACCCAGTGACCCTGTCTCCAGGCTACACTGGCTAGATAGGTTGAATATTTTCTAAATTATCAAGTTCCATTTGTTTAACAGTTCAGTCTTCAATTTGTCCTCCCTTTCACGTTTTACTATAAGCAGGAAGGAAAAACTGTAGGTTATCCCCACACTTTGCTTATAAATTTCCTCAGCTACATGTTTCTGTTCTTCACTTTAAAATTCTTCCTTCTACCCAATAGAACACAATTCAATAAGTTTTTGCCGTTTTTATTAAGCAAAAAACAACTTCCTCCAATATCCAGTCATTTGTTGCTCATTTCTTTTTGAGGGCTCATTGGAAGTACATTAACCTTCCTATTTCCAGTAAAATTCTGTTTATGAGAATACATGTATTCTCTAAGATGACAGAAACTTTCTCTATGGCTCTCATTGATTCCTCTGAATCAACCTTTCAAAAGAACAGGCTTTATTGTGGATCCTTCTACCAATAGTCTTTTCAATGCAATCTAGGCTCTTTTATATCAAGAATTGAAAATCTTCCATCCTCTAATCATCACCTAATTTCAAAGCCACGTCTGCTTTTATAAGTGTTTTTTATGGTAGCACCCCACTTCTGGGAACCAAATCTATTATTTTCCTTTGGTGACTGGAATAAATTGCCACATACTACTACCTTCAAACAACAAAAATTTATACCCTCACAGTCCTAGAAACTAAAACTTCAAAATCAAGATGTCAGGAGAACCAATCTCTTTTCTAAAACCACAGAGAAAAAATCTTTCTCTTTTCCAGCTTCTGGTATTGCCAACTAGCT
Organism: Scalopus aquaticus; assembly: GCA_004024925.1. Taxonomy (NCBI): domain Eukaryota; kingdom Metazoa; phylum Chordata; class Mammalia; order Eulipotyphla; family Talpidae; genus Scalopus; species Scalopus aquaticus. The sequence goes on along the minus strand of PVIJ01000062.1, from coordinate 40,798 downwards.
TTGGTTTTACTTGATTTGTAGTCACTTCAATGTCTGCTTCCATTTTTTCCCCTGTGTGTCTCAATCTCTGTCTTTTCTTCTTCTTTTATGGACACTGGTCAGAATGGATTAACAGCACACCTTACTCCAGTACTTGCTGCCTTAACTAATCACATCTGCAGCCACCTGATTTCTAAATAAGATCACATTTTGTTCTATTTATGGTTAGGACTTCAACATAGTGTGGAATAATTAAAATCATAACACTATTTGTCTAAATTTCTAAATGACATGTACCCATTCAATCTATTTCAGAGATTCTTCCAGTTCCTGTCATATCATTTATTTTATATTGACCTTGGAACTATGCTCAACAACAACCTTCTTGAGAAAACATAAAAAATTGAGGTTGATATTAATTGCAAGAAACAACAACTTAGTAAAGGACAAGTACATGGCATGATTCTATGTGTGTTCAGTAGTTTTGCACTGACAAACCAGCATAAAATTTGAAATATTTTTAGTAAAGTTCTGCCATTCTGGTTATGGTAAACAAAATACATAGTTTCCAAATATGAATTTGTGATCTAGTTTATTTTTTTTTCAAGTTTTAAAATTTCTGCTTTTTATTTTCCTTTCAGAGCCACAAGTTAAAAAGGAAGTAAAACCAGGTAAAACTTTTTATTTTTAAATACAGTTGAATTCGTCATAATTTTGAAACAAAAAGAGGCTTATCACCCACCAATGGAGACTTATACAGTGTCCCAAATCCTCATTTTTTTTTTCCCAGTGCATTGCTTGATATGGTTTTACAATACTGATTAAGTGAAAATGGACCTATTACATTGGGAAAAAAAGATCTAGAATATACTTTTAAGTGAACCTCAGTAAAGACTTTAGGTCTGGGGAGAAATTTCTTGGAGTCTTCAAAAATAAGTATGATCAGTTTAATTTGTGGGTTTTTTTTTTTCCTAATAACACACTAGTCTCATCAAATCACAAATTATAACCTCCTGAGATCTGAAGAGAGAACAAGAACTAACTAAACATCTACCATGAACTAAAGAATAGCATTTTTTTAATTGTTCACGGTCATTATAAGAGACATGAACATAACAAGTGTTCATACTTAACATATGTGGAAATAGTCCAATAGACAAAGTTCAAAGAATAAGTTATTTTTCTAATATTTTTTAAGTTAATAAGTTGGAGCTTGGATTTTGCTAATGTCCGATTTACTCAAATCCTTGTGTGTTTCCACTAAGAGATTGCACTGGCCTAAAATCATCTTATTATGAAGTATCATGGACCTAAAATCAGGGTTATTTTTCTAAGCTTACATTGCTATTTAGTGTTTAAGTGTTAGCTCTGCTACCATCTATCTGTTGACCTGAGGCAAGTTAAAAAAACCCTCAGGCTATATGGAGCTATTTCTTCATTATATAAAATTATGTGACAGGATTCTTCAATATCAGCAAATTCAAGAATGCAAGTCAAGATGTGTATACAAGATCATCTTCCCCCTTTAATTCTCTCTAGGGCCTACCTAGAAACTGATCATTAGCTTGAGTCTAGTTGTTCTTAGAAATAAAATTTTAATGTGCCAATAATGATTTATTTTCCTTAGTGTAAATTTTTGTTTCATATGAACATGTATTACCAGATGAACAATTTCTATTACCCTTCCCCTTTCAAATAGAAATCCAGTACCATTGAAAACTTCTAGTGAGGACTAGTACCATCTAAAGTTTTTACTTATCATTGTTAAATACCACAATTTTACAGATGATTTAACTGAATGCTGTTTATTTCTCTGTATCAATTTTTAGTTTCTGCTGATAAAGCTCTAATACACAGTATGTATATTAATTCCATCTATAATGTTTTTATAGTGCATAGATTTTTTAATAAGAAAACTTAGAAATAATTTTAATAACACTGGTCAACAAATTATTACAAAAGGCATGTTACTGAAATAAAATTAGTCATTTTCTATCAATTTGTATGTGCTCAACACGAATATGACAGTCAAATTCTAATTTTGGTTCTAGTTTTTCTTGTAATCTGCAATAAATTGATTTTTATATCACAAAATGCATGCCAATAGTAATAGGCCTACGTTAATACCTGTAAAAATCAAGTCATAGACTACTTCTTAGATTTCTTCACTTGTCTCTTGTACAGCTGTTCAGGAATAGAATAGATAGAAAACAGTTTCCATTGTGCAAAAGCACAGCCTTAAGACTCAGTTTCAAAGAGTCTGGAAATAGTCTCCATTCTTGTGGGTCATGAGTGATTTCTAAGGCATTCATGAAGCCCTCAATATCGGAACAGAATACCAGAGTGCTTTCCTTTCTGAAGAAAGGCTCCAAGTGCTGGTGGCGCTTTTAATATAAAGTTATTGTGACATCTTCTTCTAGAAGATTCCATTGTTGGAGTCTTGATCCTAGCAATCCTGCCTTGTTCTTGGATAAGTCCAAATCATGAACCAGGTCATTGAGGTCTTCCTGTGTTAACCTGTGTGGGATTGATGATGCACCACAGTGAAAATCTGGATCACTGCATGCTGATGGAACAGGAGAAGAACAGGTCGGCTCACCCTTGTCCTCATCAGATGAATCAGAGAATACTCTGCTGGAGGTTCTGGCATAGGAAGTCCCTAACCATGTGGAACTGGTCTCAATGCAGACTGAATGTTTGGGTAGACTGTTTTTGCTTCATTATTGACCTTTTTTGCTTCATTATTCCACCAGAAAGAGGAGGAACCAAGCAGAAGTAACAGTCTTTTATGTGGTTGGTTGGCTCTCTCCACACCATGGGGACTGCAGAGAGCATTGATGGTCTTTTGCCACTTAACCACAGTGAAAGCTCTGTTGTGCATGTAGCACAACATGTATGTGGGGCCCAAGGCTTGTCTTGGACACCAACCTTGCATCTGAAGTAAAGATGATAAGCCTTCCTCACTTGAGAAGTGATACTTTTCTTCTGGTTGCCAAATGTCACTTCCCCACAAATAGAGCAGAAATTGTCCACACTATCAACACACTTTTGAGGCATTACTATTCTGTATTGTGTCTAAATGGATAAAATAAGAACAGTTCTATGGAACAGTAGCTTAAACTGTCTCACACAAAGTCTGAAATATATTCAATGCTCAACCTTTCTGACAGGGCTTTATCTAGTGCACTGCTGACGTCAGCTTACTTCAGCAGCCGCCTGGCAGTAGTATTGCATTGCATCAGAAAACGATGCAGTCAACTCTGGATGATGTGTGCATGATGGTATTATGCAATGCGATGCAATATTACAACATTCTAGGCTGCTTTAGGATGTTGTTGAAGTCCTACTGGATAAATTTACACAGCAAAACATATAAAATGAATTATATGAAATATCTTCAAAATGAGAGCTAATAAAAAATTTTCAGGGTTATATTCATGTTCAGCACACCAAGATACTACAGATGAGGGCCTTTTTAAGTCAGTAATGATCTCAATGTTGACCAGTGTAATTTATGTTTGTTATCTTTGTTTGGTATCTCTGTTTATTATAACCTATGCTTTGGAAATTATGGGTACTTAAATATAAATGAAAATTCTTGGTATATTGTTTTCATACAAACAAAACCTTTCAATTCTTCATGTAAATCATGTTGACAGGAAAGTTTGTAATAGTTTTTTACAATATTTATTGAAATCTGTAAATTATTTCTACCAAGAAATAATCCTCCTTTTTCACAGAGAAAAATCACTATATGTTAAGTTATAAAACATCTAGACGTCTGAAAAGAATTTTTTTAATTGTTTTCAGAACGAGACATAGAGAAACCAGAAAAGACAGTTTCTCTTGGTAAACCAGGTATTTTGCAGGTGGTGTTTGCTGTATTGAATTGTCTCTCAATGTTCAAGTTTTAGCAAATAAGAGCCTAGAGGCAAAACTTAAGTTTCTATGGATGATTCATTGTCTTAAGTCATCTAACCTATAGAGCATCTCCAGTTTTAGTTAACTTCATGTTTCCTGTACTGAGACTTAACCAATCATGTATAACTAGACAGCTAGTCATCCCTTCCCATTTGAGACTGAACATAAAACCAGTGTAGCCTGTAATCTGTCGAATGGCTCTCTTATTTTGTTTTATTTAGTTCTGTCTGAGGCAAGACAGCCTTTGAAAACTTGTAATTCAGATTGGCACATTCAAACATTATTATTTAAGACTCCAAAAATCCCAAAAAAGGAAATTAACCCTCCCCTCATACTCCCTCTCATTTCCCTCTATCCTGCACGTTTGCCTACCTTTCTTTCTATTCCGTGTTTTACATTTTGGAGAAAGTGATCAAAGCCAATGTAGTAGTCACCACACTCACCTTCAAAAATAAATTATTACACCAGTTGATTCACTTCCATTGTTCATAGTGATACATAATTTATCAAGACAAGTGTATTAATTAATTTTTATTTAAGAAGAGAAACTTTAAGTTTTAATTTAAGTTAATTAAATAAGAATTTAATTTTGAGACAGCTCTAAGTCTCAGTTATTCTTTAGAATATTGTCCTTCAGTCCAGGCTGAATTATTATCCTGATGTTCTGAATATAGTTAAATGAATATCTTTAAAAAAAAAAAAACATACTTTCTCTAAACATATCTTAGGCAACATTATACATGCATTTTTTAAATCTCATTTTAGAAAATCTGCTTATAATGGAATTGAGTCAGTTTGATTTAATTTGCCTATGATTTAAGTATATGAAACACTCACAACAGAAACAACAGGAATAAAGAAAGCAGAGTTGGATTGTGGAGAGGCAAGAACAGCTGTTTCTATTGACATACTCAAAGTTATAGAACGGCTTTTAGAACCTACTAATTTAATGAATATAAAACCTGTTATTTTCTTCATTGTCCCCAATGTCAGTCATTTTTTGGGTGAAATACAGAGAGTGTGAGATTTTAGTCTCTAATTGTTTAACAAATGCATTGTCCTCTAGCCATATCTTTATTTTATTTCAGTTATAAAATTTCTTTCTTTATTGCTTATTTAGATAACTGGTTTACAACACTGTATGTGATCTAAGGGATAGGTTCACACCTCTTCAGATGTTTATCAACACACTACACCCCCGTTAAAAGCACCCATAGTCTTTTACCATAGAATATTCTTTCCTACTCTTTAATTTTACCATAGAATATACTTTCCTACTCTTTAAGTTCTTGTTTCCCAATAAAATTATCTTTTTAGGATATTTACCTAATCATTCCCACTGCTAAATACTTGACAAGCTTATTTTTATATAGTCATTATAATAATTTCTCTACTCTGACCAAATTTGACTATGACTATGAAAACATATGTGGCAGAAGAAATCCCATAAATTACCATTTTCCACTCCCTACATTTGCACCATAAAAAATTAAAGTTCCCTGTCAGTCCTGGGTCCTAACGAGGTATCTGTACAAAAAAATAGATCAAAATCATGGCTTCCTTAATTCAGTAATGCAAAGGGGGTCTGTGTTTTATAAAACTATTTCTGTGTAGATAAATACAGTGAAATACAGTGAAGGTAAGGGATAGGTTATGTGTATTGGCAGGTTAGGAGAAAGACTCAAATTACGAAAACTTTATGACAAGATAGCTACAAAGAAAGTGTAAAGAAAGACATATTTTTTTTGTGTTCCCATCTTTTTGAATAGAAGATAATATTTGCTGGTTTTTTTTTTTCTTTCTACTTTTTGACCCTCTTACCCCATATCTCTCATTCTCAGCTACTAATCTGTTTTCTGTATCTGATATTATTTTTTTCTTTTCCTTCTCCTTGGATTCCACATCTAAAAGGAATAATGCTGTATTTACCTTTGTCTCACTTATTTCACTAAGCATAAAGTACTTGAGGTCCATCCATGTTGTCAAAAATGACAAGATTACATTTTTATGGTTGAATGGTATGTGTGTGTATGGTCCAGTGTGTGTGTATGCTCATGTGAATATATGATATATGTATTATTTGCAATACATATATGTGGTGTATCTAGTCAACCATTTATGAAACAGTTGGATTGTTCTATAATACTGCTGTGAACATGGGGGTGTTGCTATTTTATTAAGGAAACAGCTTAGCATTTCTCAGAATTAAGTGGGGAATTTATTAAATTTACTTATAACAAAGAGAATACAAAATTTCAAGTTTGAAATATGTCATCATTTTCTACTTGTGTTAACATTTTTCCTGTCACAGAAGAAAATTTGGTCAAGCAGGTAAAAGCTACCACAACAGAAAAAACAGGTAAATAAGACATTTCATATTTTTCTACTATGTATCAATTGTATATGATCTGTGTATGCATCTATCTTCATTAAAGTTTGTACACTTTTAGTGCCATAGATTCTACGATTCTGAAGTTTTAAAAAATAAAGGGTACACTTGATTAAATTAATAATGCAAGACTAGTGTGGCATAACTTTATTTTTTAAGTGTGATTGACCTAAGCTTAGCTGTAATTTATGAGGAAATCCATGTAATGGATTGGTTATCATATGCAGATGGAGTGTTTAATCTCACTTTCACACCAAATTTCCTCAGATTTTAAAATCCCAGAAATCTGAAGCTATCTACTGCTTATATGTTAGAGAGAATAATTTCCTTTGATGAGACTCCACAGATATTTATGTGGTTGTATAACTTTTTAAATCTATCTTAATGATCAGCAGAACATGTAATATTAAAGAAAAACATCCATCCCTCATTATTTCATGTGAGGGGGAAAAAAAGGAATTCACAAACTCCTACAATTTTGGAGCCCTTTTCTGTAAGGATGAACAAAACTGATTTTCCTCTCAGCTGACATCTTGAAATCCTCTATCTCCTCCATTTGATTCCAAGACAGAAATCTTACCACCTGGGGCATTAATGAAGTCCCATCTCTTACTACAAGTCATTCCAAAGGAAACAAATCTTTGAAATAATTTCTTTGTTTTAACTGAATAATCATGATAATCAGAATTTAAATACAGTTTCTCAGAGGAAAATATAATAGAATTCAAAAGAGAACTAATTATATAAATCACAGACTATTATCACATGAGAAAGAAACCTCATGGGCCATTTTCACATTACCTCATTTGACCACTCTACTCTATTTCAACCATTGCTTAAGCTCATAATTTTAGTTAATGTTCCTCTAATTTGTACTCTAAGGTATTAATTATGCCCCCCTCGGTATCTCATTTAGTTATATGGATATTTGGAAATTATGAAGAAACTATCCCAATGTGCTTATGTTTCAAACATGCAGATGGTTTTAAATTTTACACACATTTTATGTATTATAAGTTTTTAGTAAGAAATGTGATTAATATACTCACTCAGAGTGAAATAACGGTATTAAGAGAGAATAAAGCTTAATATAAGAAGCAAAGTTAAAGTTAAGAAAGAATAAGTTCAAGTGCTGAAGGTTTTATTCCTATCATTTGTACTTATCAATATGCAATTTACTTCCTTCTGTTCTTCACAGTCAAGCCGAAACAAGCAAGTAAGAGATGAAAAAGACAAACAGAAAAATATTGCTTGGCTGTTCCAACTTTAACAATTTGATTTTTTAATTGTTATTTTCAGTGTTGCCTGAAACTAAAATACATGTATAGCTGATGATAAATTAATGCATTGCTAGACCTTGATTTAGCATTTTTGTCTTTCACTACTAACTAATGGTTAATTACAATTACACATACAAAAAAAAATCTGTGGACACTGTATCACTATTATTATTAAAGGAGTGAATCCATTTAAGCAGTAAAATAATATTAAGACATTAGTGTAGTTAAGCTGTCTTTTAAATATACATAATGAATAGCAAAGGAAAATGAAATAATATATAATTATTGTAATGAACTACATATTGCTTTTCATTTGCTTGCTTTAAGCAAAATTAATTATAATATAGTAATGTTTAATATGTGGAAATTCATAAAATTGCAAACATTTTGCTATTCGTTAAAATCATGAAGTTTTCTCATGAGCATGGACATTCAAAGTATTTATTTTATTATTCAGAAATTATACAGAGATTACTGTTGTAGCGTTTAAAAGGTTACTATGGGACTTGGGAAAATTTGAACATTTGCTCATTGTCATGCAGGTAGCAAATGTCAAAATTGTGATAGTGGGCCTTGAATGATGTATATTTGTAAAACAGAAATTTAGATAAAGGCATGAGTGGCTATCAGTCCTATAGTTTCTGGCATCTGTAAAAAATGTTATTAAATGTAAAAAATGTTATTGACAAGGTCCAAATATTATTTGGTGAGACCAGTTTGGAGTCCATGTAAGTGGTTCAGGAGCTACAACTCAGGTGTGAGCAGTCTAAATAGAATGTATTCATATCTTAGAATAGGATGCATGTATCTTGAATACACAATTGGTATTTTGAATGTTCCTATAATTTATCATGAGTTTGCATTGCAGCTATTATCACAGTTTAATACCTTGACTATCAGCTTCTTCATTTTATTTTACATGCTTATTTAATATGAGTTTATGGATGTTTATTCTTGAATGATGTCAACCCCTAGTATGTCTTGTGACAGCAAAGATCCTGCATCTTCCCACTACTTCACTGTTGCTGCATGATATTGGGGGGAAGTAGTAATACTTCTAGAGACCCTCCAAATTCAGGAGTGAGGGAAGGAAAGTACAGATAAATATCAGTAATAATTTAGGAGGATTAACCCTGAAGTTATTACAAAGAACTAAAACTTGGCGGTTTTTTAAAATACTGTCAACTCTATTTAAAATACTCTGCCCAATATGGTTTCATTGGAAATTCATTGAAAATTTTGATAACAGAACATCTAAAAGTGTTTTAATTCAAATGTTATTCAGAAAGCTGAGATATCAATTACACATTTTTATCCCATTTGTTATATTCTATACTTAGTTTAGATTTATCTGTGATATAAATATGGACCTGGAAAAAGAGAGTGATCAAGGAAAATGAAAATATTAAATGTGACATTTTGGAGAATAGGGTAGGTATAGGTTAAATTGTCTCTTTTTTTTTTTTGAAGCTCCATTTATTTATGCATACAAGCTGGGGTGCAGGCCAGAGGTGTGGGGTGGTGAGAAGATTCACCAGAGCCAGAGTGGGGAGCAGAACAAGTGGATCCACCGAAATACACTGCTAAGGGGAACGGTGGGAGAGGCAGGAGAGGTCTTCTGTGCCATGTGGGAAGCTCCCTGGCAGGGGATGGAACTAGCACTGCAGTGGCTCTGGATAGCTTCATAGTGCTGAGACCCAACCCGTTGCGCCACCAAGGAGGCCCAGTATAGGTTAAATTTTCAATAAGAAACTGGTGGCCAGCACTAAATTTCATGTGACCTGTGAAACAACAGTGGGACTAGCGGGCATCAGGAAAGTGAAAGGAGGTTATAAAATGCTAAAGGCAAATGTAATTTGTTTTTAAAATATCTCTAAGGAATCACTCAACCTTCAGCAATGAAAGAAAATTCTCCTAATAGTCTCCTCTTTGTTAGGTTCTAACCTCTTTTGATACCATATGACCCCAAGAGGGCTAGTGCCTTCTTATTGTCTTACGGGATGACCTAAGAATAAATTGGTCTTTGTTTGTAATACGACGTTTCTATGGGAATATGCTTTCTGTTTTCCAAGTGACATGCAAATGACTTTGGAGGCACTGAAGACTGCAAATATATAAATTACAACTGCTTGCTACACAATCCACAGATTGTCAGTTAATTTTGATTTTTCTCTCTAGAAAAAGCTGAACATCAAGAAAAAGAATCTTCATCTATAAAAACAGGTGCTTTTTCTCCTTCTGTTTACATTGTCTTAATTCGCTATTTTTTTAAATATGAAAAAAGCAAAACATTTGCTTCTTATTTTATTTATTCTTAATGTTCAGTCTTGTGATTTTATTGTGAAATCTAGCTTATCTAACATAAGGGCTGTGGTATTGTTGATAATCAAACATTTTGCTAAATGCTCCAGCACATAGCCAAAAATGCTTTTATAATAATGCAGTACTAATGAAATTGTAATTGCTTTCATGATTTGCAAGATTCTGCCAAAATATTCAGTATTCCACTGTTGTCAAAATTAATATTTATCATATTGATGTTAATTTACTGTTGCTATTTTTCAGATTATCCTATCAAATTGCTTGTTTTATATCTTGTTGAAATCTAATGAGTTTGAACTTGATGTATTTTTAAAAAGTTTTTGAAGTGCACTTTTTAAAAGCTTAGAAGCTATCCCATTCTTTAATTGCTTAATTATTTTAAAAATATTATTCATGCTTTAAAATATGTAATACCAATCACTAAGGAAGGCATAAAAGAGGCTAACTGTGAAAATCTCTCCCTCCTTTCAATTTCCCTATTCTACAAAATCCCATTTCAAAAATATCCCATAATATCTAATATTTAGTTATTATTTCTTTGCATACTTCTAGTACTATCCTAAATATGTATGCATGTATGTATAATATATATTTACATGCTCATATATTTCAATATGTACATATAAATATACATAAATTTTCATTTTCTTTTTTACACAAATCGTGGCATATCAGAAATAACCCTTTACCTAGATATTTCCACTTAAAAATGTATTTTGAAAATTTTTTATATTAGTACATAAAAAATTTCCTCATTAATAGTATTCTGTTTTATATTTCTACACATTTTACTAGTCTCTTACACATCCTTAAGTTGTCTAGCAGGGTTTATTTAAAAATATACATTTTACCTGTCTAGTTTTGTGAAATTATCTTGGGCCAAAATCCTTTAAAGTAAAAGTTTTAGTGAAATAGTACATTCATGTAGATTTTATAAATATTCCCAATTGCTCTCTAAAAATGGTTGTATCAGTTTCTTTTCCCAATGTTAATGAATTAGTTGAACTAATTCTGGGTAGTTCAGATTCTTCGATCTTGACCAAATGTGTCTACTTTTTATGAATAAATAGATCTTTATGTGTAAGATTTAATGTTTCTGAGATTTTATAAAGTAAGCTTCACCATTCAAAATGAAAATTGGTGTTTAGTTAATATTAATTAAAATTAATATCTATCCTGAAATGACAGAGGAAGAATATGTATTTTATTTTATAATGGATTCAGATTATTGTGAGCATTTACAGCATCAAATCAAAGATGAGATTTTACAGGGATCAAACAAAAAGACTATACTGTCAAGCTTTACAACTTCTATGGGGAATTCAATGGGAATGTGACTTAGAAGTTACTCAAAATACATTGCTTATTGCTCATTTTCATATAAGATTAGCCTTTTTCTATTTTAACTCTAGCAAATGGAAATAAAAAACGTAAAGGACTGGGACCTCCCTGGTGACCTATGGGTTAAGTCTCAGAGTTATCACCTCTGCTGCCTGAGTTCAATCCCCAGCCAAGGAGCTAACCCACATATGGCACAACAGACCTCTCCTGTCTTGTGACTGCTCCCCTTAAGCAGTGTATTTCAGTCAGTCCACCTGTTCTGCTCCCCCCTATCTCTGGTGAATCGTCTCACCCCCTCACCTCTGGCCAACACCCCAGCTCTTCTATGCAAAAATAAATTTTAAAAAAGAAAGAAAATGTAAAGGACTGATATTTCATTTATAGATAAGAAATTATTTCTCTCCCGACCCCCCTCCCCCCTGCCACCCGCCGGTGGCACAACAGTTAAGTGCTGTGCTCTGGAGCTGTTGGCAGCAGCGACGCGATTTCTACGCCCGGCTGGGGAGATCCCCACATGGAGAGACAGACCTCTCCTGCCTCGCCCACTGCTCCCCTCAGCAGTGTATTTCCGTTGATCTGCCTGTTCTGCTCCCCACTCTGTCTCTGGTGAATCCTCTCACCGCTCCACACATCTGACCTGGACCCCAGCTTGTATGTATAAATAAATAAATCTTTAAAAAGAAAAAAGAAACTATTTCTCATTTTCTTTTTTCCTTTTTAGACAAACCAAAACCAACTTCAAGTAAGTATGCCATTAGAATTTTTAAGAATTGCTATTTAATTATTTTAATTATATTTCTTTGAATTACATATGCAGTAAAAAGTAAATCTTCATTCATTAAATAGTTCTTATGCCATTATCTATGTAAGTGATCTCATTGACAAAAAATGTTGTGTATAATGTATTCATTAATCTTTGTGTGTGTGTTTATTGAACAGCTATTAAGTATACTACACTGTACCGGGATTTGTGAGGAAATAATGATTTCTATTGTCATTCCTGTGTATTTAATGTATTTGCCATGAAAGCTAATATTTGTGTGAAAAAAGTGGTTGCAGCACTCTTTTTTATAATTTGAATTGTTAAGGTATTGAATAAACATTCATGATGATTCCTTTAAAATCATAATTGAATTAAGTTCAGCATGCATAGAAACTGTCTTCAATTACTTAATTTTAACATTAGCATTTTATTTTCTTATTTTTTCAAATCCTGAATGTAAATTGTCTTTAGAAGTTCAGAACCACCCTTTTATTTCATCTAACATTTCAAGCAATATTTTAAAAGTAGCAGTTTATGAAAAATTTGAAAATGTATGAAATTTTTATATAATTTTATTAAAATGAAAATGTTTATTCTCCATTATTAAACTAGGAGAGCAGGACTTTACTATGAGCTAAAATATATATGCATTTCAACCAAGAGTATGTCTAGAAATTCTATTTAAAATACTAAGGACTGACCTGGTTCCCTAAGAGTGTTATAACAGATTTCTTACATATGCAATATCAGTTTTCCTAAACTCAATTTAATTTCTATGTCAAAATACTTTATGTTGCCCCGGTTTGTATGAAATCTCTAGTATATTTATTTTGTATTATTTCTATCACTGTGAAAATATTGCAATAATTAAGGGTTGAAAGTCAAAACTAGAATGCTAATGTAAAATATCGCTATAATTGTTTTCAAATACTGTTTTATAAAACATTCATTTTCCATCTTTATTACCATAAAATATTGCAACCAATTACTCTTGAATTTTAAAAATAGGCTCCCAAAAGTCGTATAAAATTGATAATTAAATTTATTACATGTATAAAAAATGGTGTCATCTGAATGATTTGTGAATAAGATATATTTTTAAAACCTGCCATATTATATTTTTAAATATTTTTAGTTTATAAATTACTGAAAAAGAAAGGCTGGTTCTGCATTATGCTAGGCAAATAGGACAATGTCTTGTCTTGTTTATCATCTTCTTTCACAATGATTTGAGCTCATTTCTGTGATTCTTTCAACTTCATCCAACATCCCCATCCAATTGCACTTAATACAATATTCTGTAAATGAAGTTGTTTTATAAAGCTTCAGTGAATGAATGCATGTGCACGTTTGTGAAGATGAAATTAAAAGTTTATGCTATAGAGATTTTTAATTTAAAATGTTAATTAAGAAGGCCAACCAAAAGTCTTAGAATTGACCTGTTATACCATACTTGAATGGACATATTTCAATAGATTTCTGTTGTTTTAAATTAGTTCACAAAGTTGTTCTATTTTCAAAATAGATTTCTAGTTACAGTTTTCAGAAATAATAGCTATCAGTGTGTTTATTATTTTGTTTATATGTGCTCATTTCTACTCTAGGAAATAACTGCTGATGAAGCTCCGTTGTCTGCCTCTTAAACACTTGAACACTAAACTACTCTTTCATTTTTTCTATTTTTTTAATATAGAGGAAACATCAGAAATAACAGAATCAGGTAAATACTTAACTTTCACAAAAAGGGTAAGAAAGGTCTGTGGAAACAGTATATAAATATATAAATTTGATTATCCAGCTTTGTAAAATTTGGGAAATTCTCATAATCATTCATATTCCCAGTTTCCTCATCTCTGGAATAGGAAAATGACTTTCTAAAAGGCTAGTTTAAAATATTAGAATGAAATGACATATAAAATATTTCTGCTACATGCTTGTCACTAGATTTTCTTCTCACTCTTTGAAAAACATAGTTGAAGAAAATCATCAATCTATCAAAACTCTATTTTGAAGATCATGTGCCCACATTTTCTAGGCAATAGTATTTGATTATTTCATTGTTTTTTTAAGTACTTTATTTATTGACCTTTATTTTTCTGCAAAAAAAGCTGAAATAAAGCATCCTAAGGAAATAAAAGATGACAATTGAAAATTGATATGCTTTCCCTGTTACTGGTTTTAGCTTATTAATAAATATTTAGCTTACTTGAGCATTACTTCAAGCACAAAAACAAGACAGAAAGAAAAAGGGCGGGAATGCTTCCTTTGAAGCAGCCAAATATGAACAGAGTACTCAAGCCCAACAGGCTGGGGAAGAGACGGTTCCTTTACATTTTGATAATGTAGAGCTCTCTGTTATAGGATTAAGTAATTTTCCAACTATTTACTCCAAAATTGAAAAAGAAAATATGTTTTTTAAGATAACCATTTTTGTTATTCTCCTTAGGGAAAAAGAAAATTGAAAAATCTGAAAAGGAAAGCAAAGGTAAAGACATTTTAAGGCCTTCATCAAATCATGATGCAAACAAATAAAAATACATATGTCTATGAACTATATCATTTAAAGTTATTGATGAATATAAGGACAATGATTTTAAAGCATATATCAGAATTGCACATAGTTGCAGAATCATCATGCAAGGGGTTAGGTACCACATTATTTTTGTTAGATATCTGAAGCTGTAGAAATTTAGAACCTAAAGCAAACTTTGTTATTCCTAAATTAACCCCATAGAGTTCTTCCTGTTTGAGTCCTGAAATGTGAATTTTGACTGCACAAAACTGAATTTGAAATTTTAGAGAGATTCCAGAAAAAAATATATATGTGACTCTAAGTTACCTTTATTTTTCTGCAGAAAAAGCTGAAATAAAGCATCCTAAGGAAGTAAAAGGTAATTAAAAAAAAAAATGTGAAACAGAATGCAAAGCCCTGGAAGCCAATATTTTGAGTCAACATTTCTTTATATTAATTGTATTTTTTTTATTTATTTATGCATACAAGAACTGGGGTGTGGGCGAGAGGTGCGGAGGTAGGGGTGAGAGGATTCACCAGAGACAGAGCGGGGAACAGAACAGGCAGATAGACTGAAATACACTGCTGAGAGGAGCAGTGGAAGAGACAGGAGAGGACTGCTGTGCCATGTGGCTTAGCACCCTGGCCAGGGACCGAACTCATGCCTCAGTGACTGGCAATAGCTTAATAACACTGAGACTTTAACCCCTGCTCCACCAGGGAGGCCCTATATTAAGTGTAAATAAAACTTTAATTCATGTACATGACAAATGTTGTTATGATTAGAAGAAGATGTATGGTAAATAAAAAGCACATATGTAGTAATGGCAGTGTCAAAAGAGTAACACATGGCAGGCTCCAGGTGACCAACAAGTGTGAAGCTACATTGCAATGTTGGTTTTTTACTTAGCATTGGTTCCTTTATTTAATCAACTATACAATATAATATGATAATCAGTGTTTTCAATGTATCTGAAAAACTTAGAAAGGTCAATTAGATTAGGAAGAAAACATCCTTCGATACACAATAAGATTTTCAAAACAAAAAAACCACCTTTTTCTCTCTATTGTATCCCCCAAATTCAATCCAAATGACCATTCATGGTTTCTGGTTAATTGAAACAACTTGTAATCACTGCAGTCATGTGAGTCTGTTTATGCGAACATAGCAATCTTTACTGTTAACATTTACTTTGTTAGGTTTTAGTAGAAGAGAAATATTTTTAAATCAACAAGAAATATTTATAACATCTAAATTAGTCCCAGGCTCTTAAGGCTTAGAATTAAACTTTTTTGTTTAAAATTTTTTGTGTAAAAATTCTTATTTTACTTTATACTTTTCTTATAAATAGTCCTAATAAGTGAAGAAAATCTTCAGTGGTACAATGTGATGAAAAGTAACAGCAATACTCAATTACTGTGTTGGTATGGAGGTACCCAAATTATTTAGGTACTTAATCTCTTTTAAAACAAAAAAGTCTAGCAAGTATACATTTCTGCTATCATAATTTGTTTTCCATAGTTTGGAGTATATCAAAGGGTGTTATATTATAATCAATGTATATTAACTTAATAATTAAAAGAAAAGTAATCAGTTATTGAATTTTAAATAGTGCAGTAATATCTTCCTAATGCTAATACTTGACTTTTTTTGAAACTTGAGAAATACAAATGGTAGCAGGAGGGCTTGTACCTAGAGAAGTTGCAAAGCTCTTGACAAAGCTGAGACATAAGATTATAATAATTGGTGTTGGGGTAATCAGGAAAATGATTTTATAGGAGCCTATAATTTTTTTTCTTATTGTCTAGTAAATAAAATTAGGTTAGTTTGCTTCTCAAAATATTTTAAAAGAGATGATATCAGAAGGACATTTATTTAGGTCATTCTATGTGGAAATTTAACTTTGGAATCTTTCTTTAGTATTTTTCTCAGGTTGTGAATAGTGAACATTTTGCCATTAGCGCATCAGCAAAATTATCTGCATAGTCATAGGTTTGGGATCATTATAAAGTCTCTGAAATATAATTTTGATATCAAAGGTAATGAATCTAATGTTTAAGGTTATACTGATAAAATTTAATCTGTTATAAAAGGTAATTACTTTTAAATGAAACATCAAACAAACCCAGCAGAAGACTAGCCAGAATTTCCATTTTAATATAACTTCCTTTATAGCTTTTACTTCTGATATTAATTCTGATAAACCTTCAAATTTTTAATCATATTCATTGTTTCTGAACTTTTTCCTCCTGAACAAATATATCAAATTTAATATGCAATTTGCATTAATATTAAAGTATGGGAAATATTTTAGATATCAGAATTAAGCCACCTTATCTGAAATTTATCTGAAAATTTAAATATGCATTAAATAAGAAGTTTATGCATATAGAAGTTAATAGTCTTTTTTCCTAAAGCAGATGTTTGATATAGCTTAGATCAAAAACTTCTTTTAAGAGAAGATAACTATACATAGCTAAAGGATACTTTTTATCAAAAATAAAAGCATAACCTACTTTTTACTGATTACATGTCCCTGCACTGAAAATTTTCATAAAGTCAACATTTCCTATGCTGAATGGCTTTATTTTTAATCTAACAAGTTTGGATTTATATTTGTTGTGACTACTAATATTTTATGTCTCATTTTTAGTAGCTCACTTTCATATTTCTCATTCTCTCAATACTTCTTTGACACTGTCTTTCATAAATTAAAGATTTTTTCCGTTTAATTGTATTTTTATTAATCTGTTTCCTACCCTCTAACCAACTAGAAACAGTATACTCTATTTCCATTATGTCAATGATTACAGCTTTTCCTATGCACACTTAATAAAATTACTGTAAAACAGTTTTCTAAACAAAAGAAGAATGTTAAACTATTTTAATTTCATGACATATTGTTTTGATTTATATGCTAATATTGTTCAATATCTTTAGTTCTAACCTTTAAAAAAATAAATGTCAGATTTTATAACATTATTATTTCAATCAATATGTCTGTACTTACTTACATTTTTTCCAGTGTTATTACTTACCAGTTCTTTTTTCATTCCTCATTTTATTTTGCTATTGTACTCCCAGTAGCACCTTCTTTTCTTTTCTTTTATTGAGGGTAACATTGGTTTACGATTTAGCACTATATAATTCCCTCTGCTTCCTTCTCTACAGATACTGATGTCTGGTAGGTTTTTATTGCTAGCTTGTTCCAATCCACATATATTTTAAGGTACATCTCATTTTTGTCATAAATATATCTATGGGTTTTACTATCTAGTGATTTTTCATAGGAAAATTGGAAAAGATTTAAATGCTATATCACATTCTCCTCTCAGAATCCCCTGGATAATTATATTTTCATCCCATCATCCCTGACAAGGCAAAGAGTCTCAGCTTCCACATGCCCACTTTGCTCCTTGCACATCTAGTGTCTGAGTTCTAGTTTCAGTGTAAGCACTTGATCTCAGGATGACCTCACCCCCTAGTTTATCAGCAGGATAAGTTTTCTCCTTTTGGGACAGAGAGGATCTGTTTGGAGATTACTTTTTTCTCCTCTGAATCTGGCACTGCAACAAAAGTTACGATTTTTATAGTTGTCACTATAGTCTATCATATTGTTAGAAGTATTAGTGTCCATCTTTTAATGCCATCTACAAACTTTTTTTTTTTTGCAGTGTGGTCTTTACACATGGATTTTTTTATATTTTTCAGCTTTATTGAGTTATAATTATTTTTTATTTAATTTATATCATTTACATTATTGTGTATCCCCCATAGATTCCCCACCACCAATTCACCCATGAACCATCACCATAGCCCCTTGTGCTCTTTTCACCTCTATTTTGGTCACTCTTCCTCCCCCCTCCCCTGTAGAATATACAATTTTTTTTTTTTAAACCAGATTCATGCCTTACTTTTCAAAATTAAAAAGCAAAATATCGAAGGTCTTACTTCCAGGTAATTCTATAAAACTAAATATTATTAAGACTTAAACAGTCCCTAATTATAGAATTCTAATTTTAGTGTTCTTTAAAACAAAACCATCCTCGGTTAATACATATATGCTCACAAGTTTGAAAAGGGAAAATATGTCTTCCTTCTTGTAGTGTATTAATTAAAGCTTATAAATAAAATGACTGACTTTAATACAACAATTTCATTTTATTTTTTATTTTATTCTTTATTGCAGTAACATTGGTTTACAACTCTGTATATCATATAGGAGAACAGATCCTCCTCAGGTGTATGTCACCACATCACACCCACCAGGAATGTCCTGCACATAGTCCTTTACTAATGAGTGACTTCTTTGTTTCCTGGACAGTCCTTTGCTGGGATGGAATATTTAGAGGTCACAAGCTGTAATGAATTGTTGATAAATACTAACATTAGTGAAGTTCATGTTTAAAAAAATTAACACCAAATCTACAGTAGAAATACAGAAGAAATCACAGGGTAGTGGCTGACAATAGGGAAATTGGTTTCAGATGGCCTGGGTTACCAATCATGACTTAAAAGCTTTGCGAATTGGGGGAAATTACTTAACACCTCTGTTTTCAGTAGCCTTGATGTACATTTGAAATGTCATTTTGAAAATTCTGGATTATAATAATATTGCCTCAGAAATTTGGGACAGGTCAAGTCATATAAAATAGCAGAGTGCATAATTGATGATTGGCGTCTAATCAATGATTATTGAATGAATGGTCTATGAGGATGATTATGATAAATGGTGATGAATACAGCATGGCAATGAGTTATTTCCCTTTAGGGGCAGGTTTCCCTTATTAAGTTTTTGTGTCACAATGGGTAAAACAATGAGATAAAATAAGAAACAGAAAGAACATCTACTTTATTTGGGGGTAGATTTAAAACAATCCCACTTTTAGAACATGGGGGATTAAATTCATGGGAATTTTGTTCTTAGAGAAGTAAGAGTACTGGTGCAGTTGCATTTCACCAAAGTCTTTAAAATCGGTACCAACTTCTGTGTTCAGGCCCTTTGATCAGTCCTGTTTCTAGAGCCCAGAGAAAGTGTGTATAAGGTACATTTGGTGAAATGTTTGTCACTGCTCATTATTAGTGTTTAGGTGCCAGCAATACGGCCTCGTTCATTTATCCATGATGTTAAGTCGTTCTGATGCTGCCCTCCAGACAGCCATGTCTTATCCTCAGAGTGACAAGACAGACGCTTCAGAAAGGACTGCATGCATTTATTGATCACCCTTGGCTTCACTCTATGCACAATTCCAAATGTGAACTGTCCCTACATACTTTATTACTCCCCGCCGGTCAATTTCAAGAATCCGGTGGCTGTTGCTCCGTGTAGCGGTTAATTTTCTTTCAAAAGCATGATCATTTTGAATAATGGCATGTATGGAAGGAGATCTGAGGCCTAAAATAGACTGTTGACAGTTGCTTTGAGCCACCATAGATTCTTAAGATGTCTTTTAAAAAATGTAAACTTAGAGAACGTAACATTCTATCAACTGTTTACACATAATTCATAAAATCAGTTGAGAATACAATTTGAAGTTTTCGGATGTCTTTAAACACAAAGAGATGCAGTGAATGAAATAAAGAGGAAGGAGGCAGAATACACAAATCTATGCTAAGTTACTTTTGTGTCTGTGACTAAGGATTCAGATGTTTACTTGTATTTCTTGTAAGTGCACAAATCAGAATAGATTGCTTGTTGAAATAAATATGCAGTAACTGTTGGCACACACACATATATTATTTAAGCAATTCCTTATTTATTTACCATGTTTGCTAAGAGTATATAGAACAGATTGGGCACTACACAGGAAATTTAAAATTAACAATCTGTGCTATCAATGTGGATTCTTTATTATTTTCCTTCTTTCCAAAGCACATCTCTTTTAATCCTTTTCATTCTTTTACCCAACACTACCTCCCAGCCTCACATAAAGTCATTTTCTCTCCCCAATTTGACACTTTATATTTTCCTTGATTCTATCTCTTCTCCCATATTGCTTGCTTCCTCAATCATTCATATTCACTTTTCTAAGAGATGCTGCTCTCCCTTTGCCTGAAAACTATTCTCTTGTATAAGATTTCCCTTGTCACTTATGTGACCTGAGTTGTTGCACTTTTACTCCACTTTTTTTTTAAATCACACTTCGCAATGATTCCTGTCAATTCTCCAACACATTCTCAGGCTTTAACTCTGTGTAACCTAAACATTGCCCCCTGATGTTATCCTCAAAAAGCCCACTAAGGCCAGTTTCTCTGAAGCCATTTGCTCATTTTCTAATCAAATTATTTTTCAAAGTACATCTAAAATGTTATTTCTCTGTTGGAAAACACTAGCTATGACATTAACTGAAGACTGCTCGTCTGATGTATAAGATCATCCACATGATGGTTCTAACCAACCTTTCCAAATGTTGACCTCCTGCCTCCTCAGCATTCCTGGTGCTCCTTGAACACCCCCACCCTTTGCTTTCAAGGACAGATCACAAAGGGCTATTTGCTGTATCTAGTTTTTCTTCTCGTGGGTACCTTCACTTTAAACTTGTCATGTCCTTTCATCAAAATCCCCTCTATAAATAGCACATTTCAAAGTATACTTTCTTCATAAAATATTTTCCTGGATGTCCCTCCCAAAATGACCAGTCACTCCTTAAAATTCCATTAGCACATGATGATTCTTCTTTATAACTTTCCAGAGTCAAGAACTTGTATCATCCAGACCACTTCCCACTCAATGCATAAGCTATAAGTGTAAACAGGTTCTATGTTATTCCTTTTTGTATTCTCAGCAGAGACAATCAGAGTAAATTATCCCCAGTTCGGTAAATTTCTGTTGTTGTTAAGTTGCTTACACGGAAATTACATCTCTATGCAACTGTCTTAGACTTGAGGTCTACCTTCTCGTGCTTGTCTCCTGATTAGCCAGAACCATTGACATGTGACTCAGTTCTTCCAACTTTTATCACTTGTAACTTATTTATGCTGGGTCAGAATACAGAATTTGGGAAAGAGAAGGTAATGTTTTTATTCTACTCATATTTATTTTTCCAGGGGTCAACAAATGGCTACAGAGAACAGCCGTATTAGACTTGAACCTGTTATATTCTGTAAAAGTAAAATGTATATTTCTTTTGGGCTAGGAACTTGCATCATTTTGTGAATATTCTTCATAGACACTAGAAGATTATTATTGCATAACTAAACTATCCTTTTTATTTGCTTCCTCTAAAAACTGACCTAATTTTTAAAATACAGATAATAAGTTACTTCAAAATATCAAGTAACCATTTATAACATTTGTAGTTGTTAATCAGGCAGTTTAAGAGCATGGACATTTGTAATCCAATATTTAATTGAGTTAAATTTGTATATAATATTTTTAAGAAACTAATCAGAAATTTTATCAATTTCCAATAAAAAGTGCTAGTATTTTTCTTTCTTTTTCCCATGTTATTCTTTTACATAATAACATCACTTCCTAAAGGTCACTTTTCTTTCCTATTAGAGAAAATTTGCATACTAACCTATTTTTCTTCTTTTCTATTTATCAGTGAACAACTGGTATACAAAACCTGAAAAAGTAAAACTGATCCTCTTTCAGGTCATTGCAAGTGCTAAAGTGTTGATATGAATATTTGAAGATTATTGGATTATATTGTTAAGATTATCTCTGACTTAGAATTTCACTTTTCAACGATACATATTCATTAAGTTGAATGTACAAAACACCAAACAATTTGCATAGTTTAAAAATTAAAAGTCATAATTTACATATTTGTGCTTTGATCTAACTTTTAATGTCTTTTAATTGTTTTTGCAAAAATATATGAATAGATCTTTTTCTCTGGGTCTCACTATGTGTTTTTTAATTTATTTACCTCAAATTTCTTATTTCCAAAGGTGATGGTTTTTGAAAGGAGTTTTTGGAGTCAGGACGAGGCACATTGGGGGAATTCCTTAGTCAGCCTTTGCTGAGCACAGACCTGAGTTGGCATCTGTTCCTCCCTACCTTCTCTCCAAGTCAGAGAGGTTGCCTTATTTGTCAGAAAGTTCTTGTTCCTAAGACACTAGATGTTGAGTTTATAGATTAAGAGATCCTATGACTCTTAATATAATGCAATGCAGTGCAATACAATACAACATGAGGACTTTAAATACAATAATTACTGTTTGGGAAATAAAGAAAATGGACCCTGGGTTGATATGTTCTTTCTTTATGCTCTAGAAGATTTTGAAGGTGTACCAGCATCAATGAAAGCTAAAGGTGAGTTTATTATCTTTCGTTCATTTAATTGTTTTCTGTCCAGCTATAATGGTTTTGACTTTTTTATTTAACTGTTCTTGATCAAGCCCTACTTTTTCTAAGCAATGTTTAGATGGCAGACAATTTTTTTAACAAATAACTTTTCTACATTATTTGGAAAAATATTTATCTTCATATACTGAAGGCAGCAGTTAGGCATTGATTTATTTACAAGTAATTATTAGATGCATTTGTTGGCCAATCTGCTTACAAGAGTAATATTTCAAAATTATCCTTTCTCCAAGAATTAAGAGGTATTATTTGACAGCAGGAAGAAAACATATGTTCAAAAATGAGGATGACATTTTTAATTAAGAAAAATTGAGGCGGGCCTCCCTGGTGGCACGAGGTTAAGAGCTGAGCTGTGGAGCTGTCAGCACCTGCAACATGAGTTCAACGCTCAGCCGGGGAGATTCTAACATGGCACGGCAGACCTCTCCTGCCTCGCCCACTGCTCCCCTCAGCAGTATATTTCCATTGATCTGCCTGTTCTGCTCCCCACTCTGTCTCTAGTGAACCCTCTCGCCGCCCCACAGCTCTGGCCTGTACCCTAGCTTGTATGCATAAATAAAGAAATCTTAAAAAAAAAAAAATTGAGGCAACTTACCTACACCAGCAGCAAAAGCATAGAGAAAGCAAGGGAGGGAGGAAAGGAGCAAGCCTAAAACCTCAGAAAAATCTGCTACAAACAGTTGCATGATCTTGAGCTATTCTTTCCAGGACTAAAGTTCTTCATTTGTATTTTAACAGCCTCAAATAAATTGATTAGTTATTTTCCCAAATGTCGTCCCAGGTTTGTAGGCTCCAAACATCTCTTTGGACACCAAGACTGTGCCTCAGAATTGTTCATCTGTGCCATCAAAATAAAATTTTTGTGG
The DNA here is from genome assembly GCA_004024925.1 of Scalopus aquaticus. Lineage (NCBI taxonomy): Eukaryota > Metazoa > Chordata > Mammalia > Eulipotyphla > Talpidae > Scalopus > Scalopus aquaticus. The sequence continues at coordinate 17,113 of PVIJ01000062.1, read as the reverse complement.
CAGTGCCCACAAAACTAATTAACAGTGAAGAGAATAGTGCTTTGAGAAAAGACACAGGGAATAAGTACCTGAGTCTTATGAAATGATTTACTAGTTTTAAGATATGTTTCTGAATACTGGCTTTAGAATTTTTATAATAATGGAGCTCTTAAGAAGAACTCTTAATATGTTTCTGACTTCTAGACCTTGCTTCTCAAACTTATTTTAAATATTGACCCCTCGAAAGTGTTGTTAAGATGAAATAATACTGGGTTAGGACCTAAGAATCTGCTTTTATATCAATCTCCCAAGTGGGGCAGCAATTACTGTTAGTTGACTCATACTTTGAGAAGGATGGTTCCTGAATTCAATTCAAATTTGATGAAATCAACTCACAGCTTTCTATGAAACAGATGCACATACACACATATGTACACGCATAAACTCGCACCTTTTAGCATTTCATGGTTTTATAGGAAACTCCCTGAACCTCCATCTATGCCATGAATTAGGAACTTCTGACCTGGAGAAACAGGTTCAGATGAACAATTTCAAATTATCCCTCACCAGAGAGACTCATGGTGCTCATCACTATAGCAAAAGGTCCTTAAGACAGGTAAGAAAAGAAGGCTGCCAGTTTGACACTATTCTTTAATGACAAGAAAGTTCACTAAAACCTCTGCCTCACAAATTTGACTAAATTTGTCTGTACTAAAATGTTTATCTTATATCCAGGCCCCATCCTCAACATATTATGACTCTGGACATTAAAAAACATCTTCTAATGAAGGAATGTGTGTTAGACAGCCCTCAGCCATCAACATCCAATACATTAGGACCAATGCTGCTATCTGAGTAACTGCTTGCAGCATTTATTTTCTGTCATTGGCCCTTACCTGCTAAATATAGTCACAGAATTACCAGAATCTGAATAGAAATCTAGAGTATAAGTAGGAAAAGTTTCTTTCATATTGTACATCTGTTTGGACATTTTCAGACTCATACATATTTGTATAATAGCTCTGAATGTATAAGATATTCACTTTCATATTTTGTGTCCACTAGAAGTACCTGAAGATGTATCTTCCACAAAGAAGCAAAAGAGTAAGTAATTAGATTAAAAACTGTTTAGTAATTCTCTACCAAAGATGGCACATTAAAAACTGAAATTTTAGACACTCTTAAAACCAGTATTAGAAGAAAAAGATTTTTAGCATAGACATGAAGAATAACATTAAAGTAAGTCATTTATATTTCAAAGAGAAATTCATCACTTTTTGTGTCTAGCAAGAGGCATACACTTAGAGCAATTACAAAGTAATGGCTGAAATGGCATTTATTACAAATCATTCTACACAGCTCTAATCCTGAGCTCTCTAACTGGATCTGTGCTTAAATGTGTGTTACTATCTCCTTTATAATAGGACAGTTGAAGTGAAATGTTGAACTTTTTCAAAAAATTATAGAAATATGTCTGAGCAATTCAATTGCTAAGAATCTCTTCTAAAATTGAAAATTCTTTTTGATTTTTCTGGGTATGTGGCAGGCTCTAAATCTTGGAGATCATTGATTTTAGAATGTGATCAATATTCATATGCAGTTACAAAATTCAATATCTAAGATTCTCATTATGCCAGTACTTTCAAATTAGACATTTTTCTTCAGATAGTAAAGCAATGAGGTTTGGATTCACATATGCATAAATATCATTGCTGGACAGACTAAAAGGAACAATTTGAAATAGGTATAACTGAAGTTTGTGTCACATAATGCTTTTCAAGTAAAAAAATAGAGATTTATCAGAAATAATAGCAAAATGTTCTCTGGGTTCTGCAATTCTTCCTAAATGTGTTTCTGCAAGGAAATTGCTCCAGTGCCCTCTCCAATAGCAAATGTCTCCTACTTTATATTAGTGCTTGATTCAGTGAACATTAATTAAGTGCCTACTATGTTTCAGGCCCTGCTTTATATCATGGGATTACTACAACAGATGAGAAATACTCATTATAGCCCTTTATAAAACTTTTTATAACCATTGTAGACTTTCATAAATATAGGGAAATAATCAGTCTTAATAATACTTTTAGATATTGTTGCAAAACCTATAAAGTCAATAGGAACATGTTTTTGATTTATACAAGACTTTACCAGTCATGAACCTACTAGTAAAAACCCCTGGCTGTGTCACATAAATACTTGAAATGGGGGCGGGGTGGAGGGTTATTATAACAAACCATTTTTTTTTCTCATCTTAATATAAAGTGTCCAGTCTCCATGTTCCCAGAACTTTGGGATAGGAATGGTTGCTTTACCATTTTATAGTCTGATCTTCTCAAACCTTCTATATACATTTTAAAATTTGTGAATATAATGATTTTATTTTTTTATAATAGATTATTAGACACTGATTAAATAAATGTAGAGAGATGTGCACATCTGGGAAGTTTCTGCAGGTAGCATGTCATTGATGGGTTCTTCTGCTTTCAGCGCTGGTGCTGTCAATCCTCCTTAATGCAGTACCATGTTTATTACCAACCCTCTCTGTGGCCTGTCTGATCTCCACATGCCCAGAATTTGGGGGGTTAAAGAGTTGTATTATTCCCTCTCTTTGAGTTTATAATAAAATATAAAGTAATTCTGGATGAGATGAAGTAGAAAGGAGAAGAACTAAACTCAAGATTTCTCCAAACTACTTTCCTCACTAAAAACCCAGTGATTGAAGACAGCTGACATCCAGATTAATGTCAGAATCAGAATAACCTGTCTCTGGCCTATGCGCCTTTCTACCCATGCACTGCTTTACTCCCCTTCATAAGCCCTTCAGCACATATGGATTTGGTTATCCTAACCATGTAGTGCATATGCTAGCTTCAATTCTCATTCTCTTTCCTGTCTGCAAATACTGGTTAGTTGAAAGGATGTAATAATAGGATGAAAGAATGAAGAGTCAGAAGGAGAACATGATTATGAAAAGACTTGAAATTCACCATCTCTTAGCAAAGCCAATACCTGGGAACATAGGCATACTGGGTCCAGAGGTCACATTGTGTCCTCTGTCTACACTGCCTCCCCCAAGGCAGTAACTCCTTCCTTTGTTGCTTTCTGTTCCAACCACACAGTGGTTACCTGGAAGCACTGCCTCAAAGAGTACCTCAAAGAGTACCTCCTTTGTGGCATCAAAGGAGCGTTTGTTCTAGAGTAAGGGCAAATGGACCACTTTGGACCTCAGGAAACATAGGCTCCCTGTGCTATTGATAAAAAAAAAAAAGTTATTTTGCATATTGATAAATTTATGTTTTGAAACCTGCTGCTATGTAACAGATTTTCTAAAACTGTTCCTATCAATGCAGTTCTATAAATCAAGCACCTTGGATTTCTATGCCAGGCTATTTTCAAATATCAGTTCTTACAAAGCTTACTATGTACTAGGAAGGATTTTAAGTGCTTCACATATTTCAATTTGTTTATTTTCCACAACATTTCTATGAGGACATTGTCTTGATTTTTCACATGGAAAATCTTGCCCCAGAGCCTATGTCCATATCCACTGAACCAGGCCTCCTCACTGTCCTTTACTTCTGTCCCTGCTCATATTCTGCTTATTTCGACTAATCATCATGCTCTATTCCCTAGACCCCATCAGTTTCTTCCAATGTGTCTACTTGGATGGATACAGTGGCTATGGATTTCAATTCCCTGTCAGTCCTGCCCAGCCTTCTGGAGAGAGCTCTGGCCAACACGGTTCTCCAAGCGAGAAGCAACAAGGACAATAGACACACGCATGGCCCTGATGAGTCTTCTAAGACTTTGAAAATAAGCCATGGAAATCATGTATCAGGAAATGTCTTTGAAATTATTTTCTCTTTTGCCTGGTGTAGCAAGAAAGGGTGGGCAGAGGGATGGAATGACCAGCAGACATGTGGAAGGGTCTAATGCTCAAGGACCTGGTCCTTATGTTTGTTGCTGGGCCTGGGTGCTTGCATTTCTCTATTTTCACTCACTCTAGAGTTGTGAACAAATTGAAGTTTACTCAATAATGGTCTTTTAAATGTAATTGACAGAAATTCCAAAATGAAATTCCTGGCTTCAGTTACATATTTAGTTTTAAATAAAAACAAAGATGATGCTTTCAGCTTAAAGGATATAGGAGCATATGTAAAAGCTACTCCTCTGCATCACATGGCTATCTAAATTCCATCTAACCAATAGTTGATGCTCAATAGTTTAATTCTACTTATGTCTCTGTTTTTATCTGAATTATGACTATGCTCTAAGAATGGGTAATAACCTCACCAGTGAATGCTATATGTTCCTTGTGATGCTTCTAGAGCCCACAATATCTCTGGACTTTAGACACTACAACATGGAATAGAAATGTTTGATGGATCTTATCTCTAAGATTTGTCTTGAATGACAATGAGGACATTCACTCTAGTGGAAACATACCATCCAATTAGACATGTCTGGTGAATTATTTGTTTAATTATAAGCAAATGAGATGTAGAATATTCAGATTTCTCCAGACTCTGCCATAATGAAAATGTCACCTGGGTGAAATTTTAGCTCAGTCACTAAATTTGGGTGGCAGATGCAAAAATATTTTCCTATCTCATTAATAGAATTATTTTTCTCTTAAAAAGGTAAAATATGAATTCCATCAAAGTTAAAGAAAGACATTTTAACCATCCGTGCTTCATGAGATGTCTGTCTTGTGTTCTGATAATTGGTAATCAGTGCCAACGAGAAGAATGAAAATTTTTAACTTACTTAATGATGTGTCACTGGGAATGACTGTTACGGTTTTGTCCTCCTTAAGTCTCCGAGTGATATAAACACTGTGTTCTTTACTGCATTTTTTTACCAAGTCTCAAAGTCATGCCACTGTGACCTTTTTCATGTTTACAGTTGCAACTCAACTTATGACAGGTTAACTCAGGAAATAAATTGAATTATCCTTTCTGGCATTATAATTATCTTCAGCACTGTCTGACAGCCAGAGTCCATAGTAACCAAGTTAGGTATTTCCAAGGACTGCAACTAAGTTCGTTAGGTCCAAGATATAGAAAACTGTTTTACTAAAAAAAAAAAAAAAAAAAGTCACTAGACTAGCACAATAGTAATGTTCATTTTTAATAATGAATTTTCAGTGACTTTTATTAAAGAAGTTGGTCTTGGTCACATGCTGACAGACCTAACTTACATGCAAAAGCCAACAATACAATGAACCAAGATTAATGACACTCCTTATGGGGGGGCCTAGAAGTATGTAACTGACTAGATGATGTTATCTTCTGGAGCCCCTTCAAGTGACAATGGCAACTTGTGGTCAGCAGGGTGAATAAAATTTATTTCACAGCTGCCCCTTCAATATGTTCAATTTAATCAATGAAAGAATAAAGAGAAAATATGATTGTTTTTACATTTCATAGAACAGAATGGTTTATCCATTAATTCTTTCATTGAATGACTACTTATTAAGGACTTACTCTTTCTAGGGCCCAGTGTTAGGCACTGGATTGTATAAGAAAAATATCAAAGGTGAACTCTATGCCCAGTCTTACCTTGACACAATATGTGGCTGTGGAAAATTTCTAAACATACTATGTCTTTCCCCACGTATCACTAGGGATTTCAAGACAAACAACCTAATACCTCCCAGAGGTACTGTGGGGACTGACAAGATACCTTAATATGAATATCACATTGAAATAAATTTCTGAAATAATACTTTTGGACCTTGCACTAATTTTCCTTCTGAGTGCTTTTCTACATTATAGTGTTCTTTCTTTCACTCTCATAATGAAAACTAATAAAAAGTAAAACATGACAGTTTATTGTAATTAGAATTTAGACAAACCAGTTATGGTATAAACAACATTAATAAGAATTATGACGATTTATATGCTTAGAGTTACTAGAATGATTGCACTTTAAAAATATTAGCTAAACTCTCATCTGTTTGTATGTTTCATCAAATAAAGTATTCCTCGCCCTTTCAGGTTTGTGCTTTACATTTTAGAAGGAAAAGATAAATGGCTGGGTGAAAGTCTTTGGTTTTAATAGTTCACTCAACTCAAGTCGTATTCGTCATGAACATGCGAACATTTAATAATTAACTCTCCATTCAGTCCAATTGCTCAAGCTGCCCATCCTAACCCTCTACGCTCCCCTACCCTTCATTTCTTCTTAGTAGATAAAGGTCCATAGAAAATAAATGATTTTACCTGAGGTATTGACTTATGTTTTTATTGACTTTAGTTTTTATAAAGTAAGATAAATCACCATTCAAATAGGATAAGTCTTTTTCATACAATTTCCATGAATAATACATATTTATTGATTCATTTTGGTATATTCCTGTGAATCTCTACCCAGAAGTACTTTGGAAACTACATCTATGCATTTAGGGATGCAAATTATTTACTTGAGGTTTATTTTGCTGGGGGGAAAAAAGAGATAACAAATATTATTATACAGAGAAAACTCAGAGGCTAGCTAGCCCAATGAGCATGTACAGAAAATGAATCTAATCCCTACAGAAATGCATAAATTTGCCTAAAGTCACTAAGTGTGTCAAAGCCAGGCCTAGAACCTTGGTATTATAGCTCCCAGATGCCCTTGACTACCTCCTCAGAGTGTCATTACAAACCTTGATTAATTTAGCCTGATTCCCAAAAATCATTTTTTGAATTACAGCTGGGTTAAACATAACTCTATATGGAAAGACTCGATATTTTTTCCCTACAGGAGATGTGAGAACGACCTTAATAGCAAGTCATAATCATTTGCTTTAGAGATAAAGGAAATAAATCTTAAAGTTAGGTCACAGGCTAGTTTGTAATGGAACTAGATTGGGGATTCATCTCTTCTCTTTCCTAATGCAATGCCTAACCCCTACCTAACATGACTCCATCTCATGTTTCCACCCATCATCAGCTTCCTCTGGAAGCTGTAACTCAATAAGACCCAGAAATTTAGCACAGTTCTTCAGGAACTAGCCTCCTGATGACACTCTTTGTTCTGCTCCTTTGAAAACTGCAGTCCTAGTGTATTATACCTGTCCCCCCATTACATATATATATATATATATGCAACACTGAATATTCTTGTATATGTTTTCCTTTGTTATAAAAATAAACAGCTTTATTTTCCTTTGCTATTTAATTGTTAAATAAGACCATCATTGTATCATTGAAATATCCTAAACATTTGCCCCAGATAAGAAAACAGCAAAACAAGTTTTTTTAAATTAATCATAACTCATTCAAAGACAAGGGTTAACAAAGTAAGTTCTAAAATACTCTCAGACTCTAAAGGAAAGATCAGAGTAAAAGATGGAATTAATTGTGTTAGCATTTAAGAGTCATGCAAATTCAGTAAGAAACATATCATTGCAAAGTGATAATAGCAAAGAAGGAAATTCTCAGTTTCCTGCACAGTAGTGTTTCATCTGGACTATATAGCTCCACAAGTTAATATATCTCCACTGTTAATTCCCATGTCAATGCCCCCTATTAAATTGTTCACAAAAACTAATGGTTTTGTGAATCAGTAGTGAGTGCTGTTTTTTTCCTCACCACATTCAAAACTCTCTTAAAAGGACATCAAGAGTATACTCAATCTCTGAGTAGAGTTGCTCAGTCAGATGTGTTTTCAGAACAAGTTTGCAGTGGTGAGGAGCCCAGTAATGTAGGGGACCTCAAATCCCAAATCATGCTCTAATTCTAGGAGTAACCCTGATCATTTATCTCTTCTTTTCCTCATTTCTTTATCTCTAAATGAAAATGAAACGTCCTACATTACAAAGAGTTTACCTCATTGGGAAAACACTTTGAAAAGTGAAATTGTTAAGACCTTTCAAATTCCTTCTGGTTCTGTTACTGAATGGTCCAAATACGCGCTGCACTGAAGACCTAGTGTTACTCAGTGGCAGGAGTCAAAGCAGCAAATGAAAGTCAGACCTGCATGAGCCAAGCACAAAAATGGGAACATTGCCTCGGCAAAAACAATTTTACTTTAAAAAAATTTCCCCTGCTTTTTGTCATTTTCATGGAGTTGCTATAAATCAATGACAGCAGAATATCCATCAAATCACTGACTCAGAACATGCAGGCTTGTAAGATATCTATGGAAAAGTGCTACTCTGAATGGAAAGCTGAGATGGAACACCAGTGACATACCCCAAGATGCTGCTGAAGAACTGAACATTCATTAAAATGTAGGAAGGTGTTTCAGCAATGTAAATTAGTGAAAGCAGTGTCAAAACAAATACTAACTAACATCTCAAAACATTTAGTGTAAATCTGCTTATGGAAATAGCAGCTCCCCCCCCACCTCCCCGCACGGTCTCTCTCTCTCTCTCTCTCTCTCTCTCTCTCTCTCTCTCTCTCTCTCTCTCTCATACAGAACTCAGTAACAAATCATTTCTACATTTTTACATATCTGATGCCATCACAAACAAAGTTAGGATGCTCTGAAAGGAAGGTGCATTCAATGTAACAAATAGCTATGTTCATCTATGGAACATTTATGTACAAAAGATATTTTTTTTAATTGGGAATTTATTAATCTTGTTCAAAGTCAGAATGGTATTGAAGGTATATGTAGATAGTGGCATCTCACACCCTCATCTTTGCTCAGTACCCTATTTCCTGCAGTTAATTACAAGAATTGTATGTATTTATCATATGCAAAAGTAAAAAGATATGTATATTCTCATTTTGTTAATTTTTGACACAAATATTACATAGCACAAACATCTTCCTGTACCTTTCTTTCTTCACTTTTCAAAATATCCTGTATTATTTGTTATACCAGGTCAGGGGAGTTTCCCTATTGAAATTAATAGACAGACAGACAGACAGAGAGACAGATCTCCTGCACACATCTCAAGTGTAGCATTAAATGCATCTATGAAACTAACACTTAAGTCAAAATAAAGAGCATTGATAAAGAGTATTAACAACTTTCCCAGAAGCCTCATTCATGTTTTACCCCATCAGTACCCCCGGATAACTTATTCTGAGGTCTGTTACCAAAGAATTGTTTTGACTGCTCTGACACGCATATAAATAAATTCATAAATTGTTTTTGTACCCCATTTCCATTCTGTGTAATTAACACTAGACATGTGAGTGTCATTTTGTTGCACATAGAAGTAGTTTGTTTTCGTGGTCTTAATAGTATTCATGTATATATATAACAAAGAATTTCCTTACATATTCCATTGTGGGTGGAAATTTGGACTATCTCCAGATTTTATCTAATAAAAATAACACTGCTAAAACATTCTTGATAGTTTATTTTACTGAATGTATGTGTGAATAGATGGGTAAGAAGATTTATATCTCAGAAATTAATTGCTGGCTTAAAGAGTGTGTGAATAATTCCAAACAATTTCCTAACTAGTTGTATTAATTTACACTCCAAAAAGAGTGCAAAAGTTTTAGCTGCTTCAAATCCTGATCAAGACTGGCTATTGTCAGTTTTGTTAATTTTAACTTTTTCTAGTGGGCATGTAGTCATCCATCATTATCTTTATAAATTGGATTTCTCTGATGACTAATGATGTTGAGACAATATATTTGTCATTTAGATATCATTTTTTATGTAACGTCTGCTTAAGCTTTGTTAACTTTTCTTAATTGGATTTTTTTCTTTCTTTAAAAAGGAAAGTATACATATTAGCATTATAAATCTGTTATTCTTAAAATATTATAAATTTTATTCTCATTGCTACTTTATATTTCAAATTTTTTCTTTTCTTTTTTAAAAATTGTGTTATTTCTTATTGAGGTAACATTGATTAACAACATTATGATTAGGTGTAAATTTTTCATCTCAATCTTTACTAAGCTATATGTATTAGAAACAGTTCTCAGGGGGAATCTCTGAATTGGGGTTATCTGTAGACACTGCTACAGTAGGGTTGATAGTAAGAGTGTGTCTCTGTTTTCTCTCTCACCTGAAATGTAGGAGTTATGAACTAGTTTTTGGATTTCTCTTGAAGGGAGTTGCTCCATGGAAACACTATCTTTCTGTGTCCTTGGGAGGAAAGAGTTTCAAGAACCTTCTGTATTAGCATCTTGGTCTAGAAATCCTCTATTTCATGAATTTTTGTATTTGTATTGTAAAAATGTAGTTTATCCTTAATTTGTGTTTTTCTTGAGTCATGAAATAGATGATTATTGATTTTCAATATTTTTTTCAGTGTCTATACTTAAGTATGTTTCCCATACATACAGACATATCTCATTTTATTGTGCTTCACTTTATTGCACTTCACAGATACTGCACTTTTTACAAATTAAAGGTTTGTGATGGCACCGTGTGAACAAGTCTGTCAATGCCATTTTTTGATCACTCAGATGATGGTTAACATATTTTAGCAATAAAGAATTTTTTTAAAGAAATAATGTTACTGCATACTTAATAGACTATAGTGTAAACAGAATTTTTATATGCAAAGCATAACTCTATAATCAAGCTAAAACATAACATTAGCCAAACATAAGTGTTATATTTTGAATTTGGAAAATCAAAAAATTTGTGTGACTTGCTTTATTGTAATATTTGCTTATTGTGTTGGTCTAGAACTTAACTTTCAATATCTCTAAGGTGTACTTGTAGATATAACATTAATTTCATTCCAAGAATTGCTTTAAAATCCGGTAAACTTGATATGTTGTATTTCATTTTTATGGATATCAAAATAATTTATTTCCATTATAGTTTTTCTAAAATTCATAGGTTATTTAAAGCATATCATTTAGTCACATTTATAGTTTTTCTAAGGTTTGGTTTTGGCTCAGCATCTGACTCTGTTTTGTTTCTCTATTATTCCCCATGAGTGAAATCATCTGGTATAGTCTTCTCTTTCTGGCTTATTTTGCTTATCATTGTCCCCATCCCATCTATGTTGGAGCAAATGGCAAGAATTCATCTTTTTTTTTTTTTAACAGCTAGCTAGCTATTGGTTTATTATTTACTTTTGATTTATTATTTTAGTAGTTTTCAATGAATTTACACTAAACATCTTCAATTAATCACAGTTTACCTTCAAAGAGTATTTTCCACTGTATGCATAGAGGCAAACTTAAAATGGTATACTTAGAATTCCACTCTCCCCCGTTTTATACTATTATAGCTTGTTTTTCCTTTATTTACATACACCATACACAAAAATATTTGACAACTTTCTCTCTTGAAACAGTAAATTTTTCAAAGAAGTTAAAAAAAGTATGTAGTTTATTTATTTACCTTGGTTTTCTTTAAAAGTTTTTTTAATTGTTAAATTTATTTTTATTGGATATACAATTCTGAGCTGGAAGTTTTGCATACTTATTCTTCTGTCTTTCAAACTTAATGAAAAGAAAGATGCCATATATTTTTTTTTTTCCTCTGTGAAATGTGACTCTGACTGCCTTCAAGTTTTCCTCTTTAGTGCTGGTTTCAACATTTGAATAGTGTGTGTCCAGGCATATGTTTAGATATTCACCCGGCTTGCATTCTCTGAGCTTTCTGGGTGGTGGTTTGATTATTTTGTAGCCATTACCTCTTAAAAGATATTTCTCCCTCTATTTTTCTCTTTCTTATTCTTATTCTGAAGAATTGCATGTGTGTTAGAACTTTGATATTGTTTACAATCCTTGGATGTTCTGTTCTGAGTTTACTTTTCCCCTCTTTTTTTTCTTCCTGTATTTTAGTTTGCATAATTTCTACTGTCATATCCTCAGGTATGTTAGTTCTTTTTCCAGCTTTGTGAATCTACTGATGAGACCTTCCAAGGCATACTTATTTTCAATTACTCATTTCTATCTCTTATGCATTTTTTTTTAATTTCAAGCATTACAATTTGGCTCTTATAGTTTCCTTGTCTCTGTTGATGTTTTCATTTCTCTTCTGTTTATTGTTTATTCACATTGTCCACCTTTTCGCTAGTCTTTATACCATAATCAGATTTAATATAAAATCCCTGTTTGATATTCCCAACATTTTGTTCATCTTGGAGTCCAATTCTGTTCATTGTTTTGATTCTTAACAGTGTTTTTTTTTTTTACCTTCTTGTGTACCCTATAATTTTTTATTGATTTGCAGCATAGTGTGTTAAACATTTAGATAATAATAGTTTGACTTGGAAATCGGCATGCCTTTTAACAGGTTGTTGGCTTCGGGGCTTATTTGAGCCAACCTAGTAAACAGTAGAATTGCATTTGGGTTTTGTTGCTTCCTTGTTTACTTTCAGTTTACCATCAATCTTAAATTCCTCTGTTGCATTTTGCTTAATGAAGTGATTGTTTTCCAGAAGGCTTATCTTGATCTTCATGCTACACCTTTTTAGAATTTCCCCACATGCATGTACTTTTTCTATGCCCTTACACTTCCCCCACAGAGACAGATGATGCTTATTACTTGGTGCTTGCTAGCCTGCAAGGAGTAGAAGGGGATGAGGATTTCTCAGTTTTTTCTTAGGCCTCATGATGGGGCTTTCTCAGCAATATTGCCCCTTCCCTGGGGGTAAAATATTTCAAACCTTTACAAATTCCCAAGCTACACTCTGTCTTCATCTTTGTGCTGGAAAGACAGTTTTCATCCTTTCTTTCTATATCTTAATTTTTTTACTCTTTAGTTGTTGCTACAAGAACTTTGTTTCTGGTTTGTGGCCGGAACATGATGAGCGACACAACAGCCATGGACCAGGTTTGTAACGTAAGACTCTGCTACATGAGCAGAAGTTCTTATGTCATTTATTGAAAGCATAAAAGCTAGTAAGAGCTGATCACGTGACAGTGGTACGAAGAATGAGGTCTGGGAGGCAAAGGGATCAAAGATTTACAAGGAAGAGAGAAGGGTATATTGCTGTAAAAGCAAGAAGATGCCAGTGAGCACAGGTTGTCTATGGAGCTGCACAGATGAGTTTAAAGGGAAGGAGTTCTGGAGCCCTTGTAGCTTTTTAGGCTTTTCATTGGTTTCTTGTTAGGAAAGCAACCAGGTACAGGGCAGGCAATGGGGCTGGGGGGCCAGGAGGCCAGGAGGCTGGCAGGTTTCCCAGCCCCCGGCAAATCTTCACACTTTCTGGGCTCTCTAGAGGCGTCTCGTGGTTTCTCTGCTGCACCCCGAATAGTCCTCTGCTCCACGATCCATTCTCTTCAGCTACTTCAGCTTCTTCTTCTCTGCTTATAAGCCCAGTTTCTGGCTCAGGTGCTCCCACTCACACAGGCCCACACCCTACTCCAGGTGCCTGCCATCAGGCATGCGTGTAGGCCTGCAGAGGTCCATCATTGCGGGGAGGGCAGAAACATATGGCAATTCTCATTCACCCTACAATCGTGAACATAGGTCAAGAGACTTTTGTGTCAGCAAAGTATATGTGTTAATGCTATCGCAGGCAGTTATCTGAGACCACAATGGAGACAGTCACATAATCAGGTGAATGGCGGCCGCAGGACTGCCTCCTGATACGGGATATTCTCCATAGGTAGTCAAGGAATGCTCTGCTGTGATTTGCAGATAGCAAACAGGTCACAGGTGGCCATGAGTGATCAGCTCATAGGAAGCCACATTGAGTGACAGAAAGAACGGTGGGACTCTAACTTTACTGCTTTCTCTGCTCCCGCACTGCACTGCTGAGAGGAGCTTTGTTCATTCTTCTGCTTGCCCCTATTTTTCTCAAGAGTGCCAGGTAAGGAAAATCAGTAAGAGCCTGTGAGGGAGTATGAATTTCCCTTGTGTTTGTGGCTACCATGTTTCATGTACTCTCAGGGCAGCCCATATGCATTCACTCACCAATGGTAGCAATTTATTAAAATTTTAGCTGATATTTGCTTTCCTTCTGGTTTCTATACCTGGTTTCTTCCTCGCCTCCTGTGGGCCAAGTTATGTATCCCATCTTTACTTGGTGGTACTTTAGAACATTTCACTCCGGTTTTTGCAGTTTAACATAGTTCTCTGACAGGCTCAAGAAAAGATTGATTCCATAGAATTTTTTTTTTTTTTGTCTTTTTCATGTTGTTAGAATGAAGCCATATTTTCCCCAGTTGTGTTCGTGTTTCCTCTACATGCTTGCAAACTGAGAATTTGTTGTCTTTGAAGAAAATAAGTCCAGGGCCTCCTTGGTGGCCTAGGGGTGAAGTGTCAGTCTACTACCACCACGGCCCACCTCGACGGCCTGAGTTCCATACCCAGCCAAGGAGCTAACCCACAGATGGTGCAGGAGACCTTTCTTGCTTTGCCCACTGCTCCCCTTAACAGTGTATTTCAGTTGATCTGCCTGTTCTGCTCTGCCCTCTGTCTCGGGTGAATCCTTTTACCCAGCCCTCATCACCTCTGGCCTATACCCCAGTTCTTCCATGCAAAACTAAATAAATAAATCTTTTTTTTAAAAAAGTCCATTTCTCTGGAAGTAGATTCTGAAGTCTTTAACTTAACAGAGGACCAGTTGAAATCTTTCGACTAATATTGCATACTGTCAAGAGCATTAGCAGTTAAATGGTCAAGAAGTTCTTATTTTCAAATCAGATACATGTATTTATAAAAATATTCCTAAATTTTTTTAAATTCAAGATTACATAGTTTTAATATTTGAGACATGTTAACAAGTTAAGCAGCTGAGAGTCATATCTAAATACTAATTATCACATCTCCTAAGAAGAGAAATAGTTCGTTCTCATTATAACTTTTTATAAATCAGTGTAACCATTTCTCTAGTTTGTGTAATTATTCATGTGACTCCATATGCAAATACTTTAGAAAATAGATTTGGACTTTTTTTTTTTATAATCCTCTGCACGCAAATTCAACTCTGTATGTTTGACCTCTGTTTTCATCGCCTGCTGGAGTTTCAGCACCTCCCCCTCCTTTTTTTTCATCCTTTTCCAAATAGTGATATTTTCGCACTTCTCTTTAATTGGCACTACTTCTAATCTATGAAAAACCTTGTTTTTTCCAACACATTGAGACCCTAAAACTTAATCCTTTACATGCCTTTTTAACCTTGCTTTGACATTGATTTTTTTCCCTGTATTGTTTTTACCTTTCAAGTAAATTATAATCTTCAACCTGGACTTATGTATTTGTCTGAATGATCTTTGAAAAATAAGTTTCAGTAATCTTACATTTGAAGATTACTTAAAATAGACAATCATTATTTAGTAAATAGCAATGCCCTACTTTTAAGGAACATTATAAATATTATACTTGTATGCATTCAGGGTCACTTTTATGTCCCTTACTAAAATTATACAACAAAGATGAGTCCTATCAAAACTTGTTAAAGGAAATAATGGCATAGTTTCTCCATTCATCATAGAGGGTAAAGAACCCAAAGGCTTCATGTTATATACTGTTAGAGATGAGGCCCACATCTCAGTGCCATAATTCAAACTATCTTTAGAGAGAATCAGGAATTCAACCATCACTGATAATGCCCCTGCATTACAGACTTTTTCTACACTCTCAGCTACTCTAGCAAAACCTCTTTGTGTTACCTGGTCTGATGCAATGTGATGAATTAACTGTAACATTGAGAGAACCATATCACAGATGAAGTTTCAGGCCCCTCATTTTTAAGACATAGTTTTTAATTGATCATTGAGATTTTTCAGATTTTTCCCTGATACTACTTTACTGTCTTGGGATGGTAAGCCTTTGCGTATAGAGAGAAGAATGAGTCTTGGATTAGATTACCTGAGTCTAAAGCAAGTATTGTTTAATCTCTAGAAAGTTATTCAAGTTATGTGATTTGATTTCATCATATGTAAAATGGAGATGGCAATAACAGTACCTATCTGATAGATAGTGGGATTTAAATGAAAATCTTATAAAAGCATAGTAAGTACCTGCCACAAGGAGAGTTCTCAATGTTACTCTTTTGTGTTGTTATATTTACTCTATAGATCCATCACCAAGATTGAGTTGTCATTTGGCTCATATGGGTTACTTTTACTCTCAATCTCAGCTGAAAAATAATTTTATCCATTTCCTAGATTAATATTGTTTACTTTCAAGTGGATTATCTACCATATGTTATAAAAGATCACATTTGGACCCTGGTAGCATATTCATAATTATTAGTAAATATGTAACTTTTTGACTGAGCTTATGACTATCTGTTTTGTCTTATAAAAAAAATTTAAATTTTACTGGTGAGTTTCTCTAACTCCCTCTCTAAAAAGAAATGTATTTATTTTATTTTTATATTAAAATGACAGAAAAAAGCACAGGATATGTCTATCTATATGCAATCTATTCTAAAAGAAAATGCCCTCCAATAGAGATTTTCTATAATTTCTCGAGTGTCCTTTTGTTTCTTTTTAAAAACTCACCTTTATTCAGATATAATATATGTTGGTGGGTATGGGATAGTGACATATGTACAAAAAGTATGATCTTGTACTTCAGAATCATATACAGTGTTGCAAACAACACTTAAGTCAATTTCCATAAAAATATGTGTACAGTAGGACACACCTATCTTAAGGGCACAGCTTAAATGTATGTTAGTGTAACCACCACTGTAAGAAAGATAAAAAAAAAAAAACCCACATTAATTTTACCCAAAGTGTTTTTCAAGCCTTTTTATTGTGAAATCTCTGCCAGAACTGTTTTGTTCTGTCTCTGTAGTTGAATTTTGCCTTTTCTAGAAATTGGAATTGCATAGTGCATGCATGCATATCTTTTGTATGTACATTTTCCTTTAACATGTGTTTCTTTTTTTATTATTATTATTTTTTAATATAATATTTATTTTTGTTATTCGTATCTTTTCATTATTATGTATTCCCCATAAGTTACCCACCACCTGCTCACCCGTGGAGCCATCACCGTAGTCCTCCGTGCTCCCCTCCTCCCCCCTCTTGAGCCCTCCCCCTCCCCTCCTTCCCAGCTGGATGTTGCTTTTTTATTTGGCTCCCCTATATTCCTGTTATAAGTGAAACTATTCGATATTTTTCTCTTTCTTTCTGGCTTATTTCACTGATCATGATCCCCTCTAGGTCCATCCATGTTGCTGCGAATTGCATGTGTTTGTCTTTTTTGAATGCTGAATAGTATTCCATTGTGTATATGTACCATATCTTCTTGATCCAGTCATCTATTTTTGGGCATTTGGGTTGTTTCCATACCTTAGCTATTGTAA